>JAJJWX010003118.1:0-493142 GCA_023529315.1 Papaver bracteatum
AAGAAGAGAATGGAGGTCATGGTTGAGTTGAAATGTAGAAGATAGTGTTGCTGGGTTTTGCAGCTGTACAGTGGTGATGGGTGTATTTGAGAGATTATGGTGGTTGTTTGGTGGAGATGTTACTACAAATGATGTATGGAATCAATGATGCTACTGGTGTTGTAGAGTTTAAGTGATAGTTGGGTTCAGCTGGCTGTGTTGCACAGAAGTTACAGGCAGATCTGAAATGGGAATGAGCAGTTGGTAGGAAACATGAGGTTGCTGTTGGTTGCATTGTAGAATTGAAATGAGGCAAAGATTACAGGGCAGGTGGTGAACTAGGAGGATACAGGTTGCAGCAAGGAAGTAGAACAGTTGCAGCTTGAGATGCAGAACAACTGAGATCGCTGGTGATGGCACAGCCATGATGGCTGGACCCTATTGCAACTGAGTTGGCCTGGCAACTCAGCCTAGTCAGGCGAGTTTGACCCGAGCTGACTCAGTAATGTAACTCGGTGACTAACGGGGGACTGTTAAGTCAATGGTTGACTTTAACGGAGTTATGACGGAATATTCCGTCGAATATTCTCCCGACGACAGAATTTCAGGTGAACGGCGGCGACATTCCGGTGCCGGATCCCGGCCAAAAAACACAGTTTTCCGGTGAGCAAAAATGCAGAATTTTGGATGGATTTCTCTCATGTGTGTGAAGACTTAGAAGTGGGAATTGGATGAAAACTTGGAAGTTTTGGAGAATTGGACTAGAATTTGGAATATGGCTCAATTTGGGAAAGTGGTGTTCTTATGGAATGAGGAATCTTTTCCTACAAAGACATGGAGAGTCAAGCCTATAAATAGAGGAGTTCTCTACAACTTTTTACACACATCTACTTTGGAGAAGGAGTTAAAGTGCACAAGGATTGGAGGAAGGAGCAATCATCATCTTTGCAATAAGTTTTTCTTTCTTCCTTAATTATTATTATTATTGTGTGAACTCCAAATTATGAGTAGCTAATTTTCTTATTGATTGAGGATGAATTCCTAGTTCTTAATATTTGATTTAAGTTTGGTTTCAATTCTACTTTGAAGTTTTTCATATGATTATCGATTGTTTTTGCTAATATTAATGTTTATGTTTGATTGATAGGTCGTTTGGGTGGCCAACTAAATTGATTTGTTAATTAAGCTAAAGCTAGTAAAAGTTAGGGGATAAGTAATCGTTTCTTAACTATTTACATAAGTAGAAAACACGAGACCTTGCGGAGGGATTCCGTGGAGCAATTGTGTGTAAAAACAACGTTAGCAAGTGGACCTTGATCTAAGAGTTTAACTACTAATATCAACCTAATAAATTCATGAATCTTAATGCGTTTAACTAAATTACATCTTGGGTGATCTACTACTAGGTGGTTTGGTGAATAGAATCCGGTAGGCGAGAACTTCCGTATCCGGTGAAATTAGGGATTTTGGGGTTAGCACTGATCTAGCTGCTATACCTACGGTTGGTGATAATCTATGACTAATAACAAGTGGGAAAGAACATAACTTTAATCATTGTTTTTCAGCGAAGAAGGATTCCTTGATCTACTTTCTCTCATTGATTTCTCTTATCTCTTTAATTGTTTTGTTTATTTATTTTCTTTTCTTTTACTTATCTAAAACATACCCCCCTTTGTGACATTATAAGACAACTAGAATCTCGTGCTCCTCGTGGGATCGACCTTGACTACCCTATATTACTTGTTAATTAGGTAGTAAAGTATTAATTAATTTGTTGTGGTAACGACACGCGTACAGCCACGTAAAATACATCATAACTCGTTCAAATAATGTAAAGTTGCGCTTTGATTTGGAAGAAGATTCTAGGAGGCATCTATAAAGTTGGCATGTTATCGGTGGCAAAGATAATCAGGATGTGTGATCATACTTCCTGGAACTTCTATTATGGTTATTAGGTTTAAAATGGTAAAAACATAAGAAACAACATACGGGTAGTATTCAATTTCATATTACCTGTAAGACGTATGTTCTGAAGGTTCGATTCTAGGGATTCAAACTCAGTAAAATAGAATTTCAGGGGAATAATGGCCACAGAATAGGCATCCAAAGCGGTGATGGAGGTGGTGAACTGGAAGAAGATCCGCTTCTCATTGTGCACAGGATGAAACTTGGGTTTAGTAGTGGTCAAGTGCAGTTTCTGTATAGAGTACAGACACCCCTCCAGAAGGTCCATTTAATCCTCCATGTACCAATAAGATATGACGACATTATTATCAAACTCACGTTTAAATTTTTTTATAAGCTAATAAAAAAAAATTATGTATTTAAATTTAAGTGTCCATTTAATCCTGATTGTCACCGGCTCGTCAACAATGACCATATTAACACTGGTAATGTCGTTGGTCGATATGAAATCCAACTCTTCCCATTTACTGGTAACACGGACAGTAATGATGCTTGCTTTTCCTTCGTCAAGCGATCGTAATCTCTTGAGTGTGTCATGTGTGACTGAAGATCCTACCTTTTGAAGTTTGCTGATAACCTGTGATGCCATTGCTTTCTCTATTTGGGAAATTACAGGCATTTAAATCAAATTTCAGGCGACCAATTAAAATTGATGATCGACCAAAATTTACTGAACCATAATAAACTGAAACTCTAGGACAACTCAAACCCCCACTTTTCTTAAATTTTCAAAGAAAAAGAAGAAGCAGGTGACCTTGAAACCGATTTAATTCAGGTGAAGCAGGGGACCCAAAAAAATCAAACTTATAAGACATTCAGGTGCAGAACTAAAATAAAAAGTCTCTACTGTTGTGTGCAACCCACATTCTTCATCAAAGCAACGTAGATTCAGGAAACAACAATTATACAAAAACTTAATAGAAAAATAATCAACAACAAAAAGTTGTGCATTACTTTACATGAATGATTAACTGATTAAAAGAATCAAGTGACATTAACTTACATATTACACTGACCTACAATTGTAAGACACAAAAGTTAAAACCCATGATTCAAATGATGAAATTAACAACACCATTCAAAATATCCAGATTACAAACCCTAGAATTTTCAAGAAAGGTACCAATTAAACTATCATCGGAAAACTAAAGATTTAATTTTTTTGAGAAAAAACCCGATTCAAGTTACCATTTTTAAAATTTATATCTTAACAGATCAAAGTAAATCGAAAACGAAAATGAAACTAAAATTTAAACTTTGTATATTATTTTTGATTCATGTAAGGAAAACCTAGAACCGTTACTGATTTCAAAAAATCTTAAATTGAATGGAAATTTGGAGCGACCATTAAATCACAATGAAAAGATGGAAGTACTGAATCTAAAATTGAATGAAGAAAGATTGAATCACAGCTAGGGATTGTATCTGATATACTAAATTGGGAATTTATTTAGGACATTACAAAATAGAGCGAGGAACGTGAAGAGAGAATGAAAACGTCCTAATTATTCACCCATCTATTCCGTTACATACAAATAAAAAACCCAATTTATCATTTGACATTTAAGAGGCGAGATTATTAAACCTAGCTTGGGACGGGATGGAAGGTCAGTCATTGGATTAACCAAATTAGTACATTATTCTATGAGGGAAGGGAAGATCCTGGACAGTAGTTAGAAATTCCAATGTATCCTAGCCGTTGGGTGACACACCAGACAAGACTTTTGTATAAGCATTGATTTATGACCCTTAAAGAATCCCCTTTATATTGATGTTAACTGATTTATAAACTGCTTGGATAACTGAAAAGTACCCATCTAATAGAGAGGTACTGAGTTGAGCACATGTTTAACCATTATGGACCTGCCATGTCAATCCTAGTTCTTCTACTACCAGTTCCTAGATTATTGCTCCTCCAAGTATAATCTTTTCCAATGAAACCTAAATCTTCTAGTCCACAATCATTTATTACACTCTTAAGCCATCCATCACAGGACGAGCTAGTGCTACCTGAGGAGTCTGTAATGTGAAAATCCAAGTCTCCTAGAACTAACCAAGGATGAGAAATATTTTTGCATATAGTATTAATATCTTACCAGTGTTCTTTTTTCCTAGTAAAACCATTTTGACCATACATGCATGTTACTAAGAATTCTGGCCTACTAAGGTCAAATTATATTAGAAAATGGAAAATATTATTACCAACATCCATTAAGTCACAAGTGAATCAGTTTTTTCACTGTAAAACCAAACCACCTGATCGACCAACT
The DNA here is from genome assembly GCA_023529315.1 of Papaver bracteatum. Classification (NCBI taxonomy): domain Eukaryota; kingdom Viridiplantae; phylum Streptophyta; class Magnoliopsida; order Ranunculales; family Papaveraceae; genus Papaver; species Papaver bracteatum. The sequence continues at coordinate 4,215 of JAJJWX010003118.1, forward strand.
GGGTCGATAACATCATTATTAGGAAATCAGTAACAGGATAAAAAAAAGGAAGAACTTTTCTTTAACCAGTTTAGTTTCGCAAAGGAAAACAATGTCTGGGTTTTGGGTCCTTATTAGGTTTGTTAGATAGTATCTAGTGACATTGGATTTAGATAAAATTCTCATAATGACAATGGGACTATGAATTAAAATAGTATATAATAAAAGAAATAAGAGATGCTAAAAACCGAAATGCAATTCAAAAATCTATATAATGAAGATTAGGATCTAATATAAAAAAGGAGAAAATAATAAATTACCATACATGCTTGATTCCCTTGACGATTAGGAGAGTTAGGATAAATGCAGTCGGACGAGGTTGTTAGAGCACTGCTCGGCTGAACCCACCAAGCGTTGGTATGTCAAGTTTGGTTGTCATATTTAGTTCCAAAACTCGAGTTGTTTAATTAGTGAACTAAAGTCAACTTCGTAAGGTTAGGCTAGAAACGATAAAAATATTATCCTACAGTTACTCACGAAGATCTGAAGATGGATTGAAGACAACAAAGATGTTATCCTTCAGCTTGAGGTTAGTAACTACAAACTTGACTTGTTCCATTTTTATCTTGTTTCTTTTAAATCTTTTAGATTTAAAACATAACATGCGGGGTTATAGATGATATATACTCTAGTATTAGACGTGGTCATAATAGTATGATCATAATATTGAGGAATTAGACTACGAAGTATAACGCTTATCTTTTGAACTTCGTAGATATGGTATCGACATAATCTTGTATATAGTGTTATGATTATGTGAATGAGTTATGGTGAGGATTTCGTCCTAGGAAACAATGTTTTACATTTATTTAAAGGAAGTACATTCATGAACTTGTTTCGTGAACCGAAAGGGAAATCAATAGGAATTGATCAGGTTATTCATTGTCTAGGCATTGGTCCGGCTATTCATTGCATATCTTTAGATGACTAATATGTGTGAGTTGGTAGAACCGATCTTAACTCAGGTTATGTATCTTGGTATAACTGATCACTATGCCTATACTTATGATTTGGCATGAATGGTCTTGGTAATTGGTGTAACCGATCCTAAGTAATCACCATGTGATGGTATGATCGATTCTTGCAATTGGTGTGACCGATCCTAGTAATTGGTGTGACAGATCATAAGTGTTGTGTGACCGATCCTTATAATTGATGTAACCGGTCCTGGTAAATGGTGTGATCGATCACAAGTAGATACCATGTGTAGATGGAACCGATCCTTGTAACTGGTGTAACTGATCCTAGTAACTAGTATGACCGATCACAATTAGGTACCATATTTAGATATAACTGATCCTAGTGATTGGTATAACTGATCTGAACCCATGTATGTAACTTGGAAGTACCGATCACAACTAATCATTGTGATTTGGTATGACCAATCACATAGTAGTTTTTGAATACTAGCAAATAAATTCTAAACTTGTTTGGAAGTGTGCTATAATCGATTCCAAGAAAAGAAAATCCATGTAAATATGAAATAAGCATTTGCAATGAAAATATGTCAACATACTTTGAACACGAGAAGTAACTCTTATCATTTATTGTTCAAAGATATTCGTTGGTACTCAATGTGATCTTGTGTCGAAATAAATTAAGAATCCTTATAATTGATGTAACCGGTCCTGGTAACTGGTGTGATCGATCACAAGTAGATACCATGTGTAGATGGAACTGATATTTGTAACTGGTGTAACCGATCCTAGTGACTCGTGTGACCGATCACAATTAGGTACCATATTTAGGTATAACTGATTCTAGTGATTGGTATAACCGATCCGAACCCATGTATGTAACTTGGAAGGACCGATCACAACTAACCATTATATGGTATGACCAATCACATAGCAGTCTTGGAATACTGGCAAACCAATTCTAAACTTGTTTGGAAGTGTGGTATAGCCGATTCCAAGAAAAGCAAATCCATGGAAATATGAAATAAGGATTTGCAATGAAAGATGTCAACATACTTTGAACACGAGCAGTAACTCTTATCATTTATTGTTCAAAGATATTCCTTGGTACTCAAGGTGACCTTGTGCCTAAATAAATTAATAATCTTTTGAACAAGGTTTTTGATTTATATGATTTAATTACTAGAAATTAATGCATAGCTCTAGAGAATAAAAATTTGTAATGTGCATTTACTAATTGGAGATTTTCTATTGAGAGATTTTGGAAATATTGGACAAGCATTTATATATATTGGAATTATGAAAACAGAATTTTGGCATTCATTCCATATCTTGAGAAGATTTTCGGTTTTGGAAATTCCTTGGTGTCCAACCTACCTTGGTTTATAAATAGTTGAGTTTGCATTTCTTTCAAACCATATTAAGAGCCAGGTAAACTTCACTTTTTGTTGTTTCTGGTGGATTCGTCTATCCGGAGAGGAAAGTACCCTAATTAGGCGAAATCTCTTATGACCGCTAGTTTAAAAACTTTTGTGGGATCAAGAATCTCTACGAGTACCGTTGGTGTGAAACTAGATAATTTCATTGTTATTGTAATTTTCGATTATTGATTTGATTGACTAACGATTATTTTGAACCAAGTTTGTTTATTCTTGGGAACCTTATCTTCTGATGTAAGGCTCACTCAAACTAGATCAAAGATTTAATGTTTCTACGGATTTAAGTTATTCTAGATATGTAAGATAGATTCATTGATTTTACATTGTTAACAGACTTTGTTATGTGCGACAAATCAATAAGGAATCAAATTTCTTTTTGCAGGTGGTTACTTTGAAGATTAAATCGAAGATTGAAGACTTTGAAGATTTGAAGACTTTATTCTTGTGTTTTGATCTTGGTGTGACTTTTTGTGACTTGATTTTCCGGGACTAAAAGGTTGTTTATTTTCGATAAACACAAGTCTTTTCAGATCAACAAGTTGTTTTTGATTTTATCATAAACCTTGTAATCAAAATTGATTATTTCGGTAATCATTGTCTTGTTTGATCTTGTAACCTATGATCTTCGGAACTGGTAACGGGTCTTAAAAATAAAAGATCAGTAACTGTGTTTTTATCATATGTTTAGGTATTATGATTAGAAAGTGAGTTTGGTTACCAAACAGTTTTGATACTTTACTGTTTGGAATACAATCCAAAGGAATCTTGTCTTTCCAGTTGAAAGATTGGTAGAAGAAGTTATTGTGAACCATTAAGAAGATATATTAGATTTAGTCCTAAAGAGAAAGCATGTTCTCCTATGATATCTAGTATCAAATGTCTATTGAGAACTTAGGTTCTTCTGATGTTATCAAAACAAGAATATTGTTGAAGCTGAGTAACTAGGATTTTAGATTACTTGGTATCGTGTACACGGAGTTGCAGCTTTACTTTTTGTAGCGTCTTAATTCATTGAGTATTCAAAATTAGATTAGGTCCCGGGGTTTTTCTACAAGATTGTAGTTTTCCCCGTTAACAAAATTCTGGTGTGCTTTACTTTATTTCCATATTATAATTGTGTTTATATTATAATTAAAGTGAATACACTTGTACGTTAACTAGGCACTTGATATTGATCTTATAGTGTTTCGGTCTTATACCGTAACTATTATGAAGTGAACATGTTGTTGTTGTATTGTCTCGATCTTGTATCCATAGACGATCACACAAGGTGTATTGAGATTTTACACTTGGATTTGATTTCTCACATTGTTAGGCCAGTCCGGACTAACCCTATTCCAAGTGGACACCGTGTTGAAATATCCCTTTAATGATTGTTGCTTAAAGAGGTTTATACAAGATGGGTCTTGAATAAGTTGTGATCAAAATAAAAGATTGTGGTGTATTTGGGCACCCTCTTCTTTTCAATTGGTATCAGAGCAGGCAAACACGAAAATGATCTAACAATCTGTGTTTGGCGTGATCCAACCTATAATATTTGAATCCAATTGCTGATTCAGTTAATGTACCACCAAGATTTGATGGTACAAACTATCTGTGGTGGAAAATGGCAATGCAATCTTTCCTTCAATCCCATGACTTTAACACTTGGGTTTTAGTTGTTGTTGGAAATGAACACCCAAAAATACTCGTCAACAACTCAACTACTGAGTTTAGACTAAAGGAAGTTGAGGAGTTAAACAATGATGAAAACTTGCTCTCTAATAAAAATTCTGAAGGAATAAATGCCATTATCCATGCTTATCTCCATACCTCTATCATCATGTAACCATGCGTAAAACTTCAATACATGCTTGGATATTCTTAATATCTGTATCTGAGGGAAATTCCTCTGAAAAGGAAGCTAGGATTCAAGCCCTATCTTCTCAATGGGAAAACCTTCATATGGATGAAGAAGATACCTTTGATGAGTTTAACCAAAAACTTTCTGAAATAGTGAATACCTCTTATGCTTTAGGAAAAACTATTTTAGATAAGGATATTGCGTGTAAAACTCTAAGGTATTTACCACCAAGATACGAATCTAAAAAGCATGGAATCATGAAAGAAAATGACTTTCGACATTATATAGAAGCTCTCTAGTTGGTAAACTAAAGATCTTTAACCTTGAATACCAATCCAAAAGTAAAGTGGGTATTACCCTTAAAGTTGTGACTAAGACTAGTTTTTCAACAAAAAATTCTTGTGAGGAAAAAACTGAGGATTGTTGTGTTGATACGACTTCACGAAAATTTAGAAAGTTATTAAGACAAAAGAAAAGGATTTCTTCCAAAAATGCATCATTTCCTTCTCGTCAATCACAGAAATGTGTAGAGAAGATAGATCAGAATGATGGTGAAAGCTATAATTATTCCAAGGATCAAGAGAACAAAACTTTTACTGCAATTGTTGAATGCACGCCTGAAAAGGATAATGAAGTAACTCCATAGCTAAAGGCACTTGAATGTGATCTTCGTGAAGAGAATGAAAGATTGAAAAATGAACTTGATGATTTATATAAGGATATAGAGATTTTTGATACTGGTAATTATATTAAATGCATGAAATATTACAGAAAGCAAATCGAAGAAGGTGATGATCGATAAGTGAAATTACACATGGAGCTAGGGAAGCTAAAGAACATTGAGGTAAGTAAATCTCCTGAATCTGAAATAGATCTCAAAGTTCAAATTGAAAAATTTAAGGTTGATCTTGATAATGCTCTCGAAAAGGTAAAAACATTGGAAAAAGAGAATATGGGTCTAAAAGGGGACTTGAAAAAGTTCAATATTAGCACAAAAAAATTGACTCAATGTTGAAGGGAACTAGAGTTCATCGTGTCACACGAGGTTTGGTATACAAAGGTAAACAAACTTTGGATGCTAAATAGGAGACAAAGTTTGTAAAACCTAAAGACTCTGCTGGAAAAATTGCTTCAAAAGTTTCCACAAAAGATTTCTCTTCCATAAAAGAAAAATATGTAGCACCTTCATCTTTAGCAAATGATGGAAAACATAAAATTCGTCAAACTCCAATACAAGTGGATCCACAACAAGGTAACACTAAGCCTCATGATTCTTGTGTTACTAAGCATTGCCTTTATTGTGGAAATAAAGGACACTTGGAAAGGGGATGCCTATTCCGTAAAAGGAATGAGAAATCCATAGATGCATGCGTTTCTGTAAAATTGATTGAACTCAATAATGCTCCTCATGCTAAATCAGGTCATTATTGTCCTAAATATAAACAAAAGAATTGTTATGATGATAGTTCAAAGTTTTCTTATCAGGATTCTACAAAGTTTTCTCATTATCGCTCAAACAATAAAAGGAGGGATAAATTTGTAAAGACAAGATCTTATGTTCCAAATTGGAGAAAGGTTAATTCTCAGAGTTTTCAACATAACAGTTACCCTAATGTTTCCTCAAGAGATTCGCCAAAGATTTCAGGAGGAAAATAATAGGAGGAACAAAGCTGCTCCTGTAAAACTGATGGATGTCGTCAGTGTAATCAAATTAAATCACTTATTTCCACATAATTAATTCGTAATATAATGGAAGCAAGGATTTTCCCACGTAAAGCAGTGAGTTTTAGTTTTCAAAGTGTCACAAAGGGGGTTTGTTTTATATTTTGAACAAATTAAATTAAATCAAGGAAATTGAAAATATTAAGTCGTAAGCATTAGAGAGACATATGATCGTGGAATCCTTCTTCGTTAATAAACTTTCAATGAGTTATTATACTTTCCTACTGGTTGATAATCATAGATTATCACCAACCGTGGAATAACATCTAGATCAGTGTTATCCCCTAAATTTATTATATCACTGGATACAAAAGTTCTCGACTACCATATTCTATTTGTCTAAACCAAATAGTATTAGATCACTCAAGGTGTAATTTGGTCGAACGATTTATCTTTTGTGAATTTATAGGTTGATCCTACTAGTTATACTCTTATATCAAGGTCTGCTTTTTAGTATTGTTTATACACATAATCGCTCCACAGAATCCCTCTGCAAGCTTTCGTGTTCTCTGCTTGTGTCAAGTTATTCGACGATTACTTATCTCCTAACTCAATACTAGCAATAGATTAAATCAATAAATCAATTCAGTTGGCCACCTAAACAATCTATCGATCAATCATAAATATTCGTTATAGTATAAACAAGCGATAATCATATGAAGAACTTCAAAATATATTAATATAATAACTCAAATCTTGTTTATGACTTAGAATTCATCCTCAATCAATAGGTGTTTAGCTACTCATGGATGTCAAAACACCCATGATATACATATAAGAAAAGTTTAGAGATATCGTTACTGTGAATACCAATATTCTGCGGACCTTCGTTCACCACTAGCCTTCGCCAGTCAGACTTTGCTACCTCATCTCTCTCTATGTTTTTTGGTTAAGCATGTAGATAATAGTTTTGCGCATTAAATGCTGGTTGGATATGTCCGTAGTTGCAGGAAATCCTACAATACATCCCTCACAAGAATTCATAATAATCAACACATCTTTATGATCAAAAACTACACTTTTTATTAATAGATTCCATAAATGTTACAAGAAGGATATGAAATCAAGAATACAACACTGTTTTGGACTTTCTCTTTCTTCAAAATTTTCTCAACACTCCAAAAAGATCTCTCTCTTTCTTACGCCTATTCGGCTCTTTATATAGGATATTACATAATGGATAACATCTAAGTTGTCCTTTATTTTCGGATCTGGTTTGCTATATTCTCGCAAGTATTCAAGTGTTGATGTTCGCAACATTCTTAAATATCACAAGGTCTTCACATCTTTCTCGTGTTTAAGCTGTCGCCATCTGTTACGTCATTTCTGTAGTTAGTCTGCGACGGCTTCGCAATGTATTAATGATGATAACTTCGCAAGGATGTTGATGTTGCGATATTCTGATCCTACATCTTTCCTCTTATCATGTCTTCTCTGCGAAGGGGAGAATTTCATGAGAAACTGTATTTCCAAAATGCCGCAACTGTTCGCAATGTCATATTCTTTTGTACTGACACAATTCTGTATTTTATGCAGTATTTATTACACGTTGTAGTTGCAGGTTTTCCCACAACACACCCCTTATCATATCTTGATATTAATTTCTAGATCTACATATAAAATTGGTGGTAAAATTGCTAAAATTATAAAAGGACACCAAGATTTTTACATGGTTCGATCAATTTGATCTACATCCATGATTCTTCACTATAATTGTTTAAGTTTACATTTGATTTACATTGATAATCTCCATTAATGGAGTTCTAAGTTTAGTTTTGGGGAAGAAGATGATGAAGAAAAATACATTTTTTCTCTCTAAAAATCTATCTTCAAAATATCTCCCTCTCTCCTAATATTGTGTTCCCCTCAAGACTCTCCCAACTCTAAAAAATACATAATGGGCGACAGCTAAGTTGTCCTCTAATTTCGGATATCAATTGCGATATTATCGCGGTAGCTATAATATTCCTTCTCGCAAGCATTGTAACCATCGCCAGTCAATCATGTTCTTTTCGTGTTTCTTCAATCGTCAACTGTTACGTCATTATTTGTGACACTCGCAAAGTGTTGTTGGAGAATTCGTTGTGACGCTCGCAGAAATGTTGTTAATCTCGCAAGAATATTGTTGTGGTGATATTCGGGTCCTACATCTTGCCTCTTTTTCCTTGAATATTGCTTGAAGAGCGATTTCTAAGGAAAAATCATTTGTTGTAGTAGTCTTTGATCTTTGTTGATGAAGGAATGAGCGAAAGAATACTAGACTTGAAAAGTACGTACTTGCCTCTATTCTTTTGTGAAGTTCCGGATCTTTATGAAGTAAATAAGAAGTATCAACTCTTGAGGTATGTGAAGCATGAAGTATCCTTGAAGAAATATAAGAAGTACTTAATCCTCAAAATATAAGAAGTATCCGTCCTTGAATGAAATTTATAAGTATTGCCTCTGTTCATGCGAAATTATAAATAGTAACGCAAATAGTGCCGTGAATAACGCTGCGATGAATAGTTCTGCGAGATTGTAGACAATCCTCTTGAGAGACTCTGAATAATATTTCTGAGAAATTCTGAACAATACTTCTGAGTGATTCTGATTAATATTTCTGAGAGATTCGAAATAGTACTTGCTATCTCTCTTGCGATGAACAAATCTTACCTGCATTCTTAAAAGAAAATAGTTAAGTTTGAGATTATTCTATTGGTCTTATTTTTCCTTCCTAATTAAAGGTCTTATTTTGCCAATTTTTTGTGTTTGCGACAAAATCGCAGGACGTCTTTACCTTTGCATGTATTGACCCATTGATCTTGCCTTATATTTATTCCTTGTTTGTATTGCGATAGTATGACAAGTCTAAGTTCCCTCGCGAGATCAAAGCCTCATGACATTGCCGTAGTGCGATGAAATCACAGGACGTCTTTACATTTTCATGTAAAAACCCATTGATCTCATCTAAACATATCTCTTATGGCTTGTTGCCTATGTATAATTTACGTCACGCGACAATATGACAGGCCTAAATTTTCTTGCGATCATAAATCCCCATGACATTGCCGTCTTAAGACACTTATTAGCTCCCTAATGGAGGGTGCCTCCCTTATCTCCCCCCTGGTTTCCCCTTCAAGGAGGGCACATCGTCCATACAAGACTAGCTCCTCCCATCCGGATTTACCAACAACCAGTTTTTTTCGCAGCCTCTTGTCCATTATGCCTATATGGATTATAGTTACAAGACTGCATCCTAAGTGGGGTTTTCTTCAGGCCAAGTGCATCATAGCCAAGACTTACCAAGGATGGACAGGGTAGGTTCATCCGTCCCGAGCACCCTTGGCTCAACCATGTACCTCGGCGCCTTAGTCATACTCTGCACTTCTTGGAAGATATCCTCGGTCGTCCAACCAGGGTATAACCTTATAAAGCTGGAAATCCAAGGTCTCTCTCCCGGATAGGTTTTCTTCATGTTAGCAGATACCCCCTTATATGACGTACTTTAGGTATTACATTTGCCTCTTGCGAGATTGTACCCGCGAACTAAGGTGTACGCCATAAAGGTTCGTCCCATTCTATTAATCTCTGCGAAATTTTATTCGCGTTTCTCGTGATATTTTCGCATTTCTTTATTCTTGCATTTCTGTCAATTCTTTCATTTCTGTCATTTCTTCTTTCATTTCTGATAACATCATATTTGAAGTAAATATTCTTTAAAATCTTTTGAAATCTTAGAAATATTCTTTGAAATCTTGCGATGTATCGCATTTGTTAAATCAAAAATCTCTTTCTGTAAAAGAAATATTCTAGAGAAATCTTTGAAATCTTGCGATTGTATCGCGTTTTTAAACTAAAAATCTTCTATAAAAGAAATTTTCTAGAGAAATATATAAATTGAATGTTCTCGGTTTTTTGTAATTTTGAAGTCTTTGTAATCTTGCGAGGGTATCGCTTTTTTGGAAATTAAATCAAATTTTTTTGAAATATTAGAAATCTTTGCGATAATTTTCATTTTCTGTAATCTTTGAAATCTTTGAAAATTTTTGCGATGATTTCATTTTTTATAATCTTTTGAAATCTTTCTAATGTGTCTCTTTTGGTAAATTAAATCAATTTTTTTTTTTTGAAATCTTTGAAATTTTAGGAATCTTGCGATTGTGTCATTTTATGTAAACTAAATCAAAAATCTTTTATTTTATGTAAGTAAAATATTCAGGGGAAATGGTACTTAGCTTTCTTGCGATTTTCTGTTGCTGCCGTCTCTCGCGAAGTATTTGATTTGCTCGTGAAATGAGAATAAATGAAAAATGAATTCTTGACCTGCCTCTTGCATATTCACGCAACATACCAACTGTGCTAACCCTCTCTTGCGAAATTTGTCTGCGAAATAATCACCAACTTTCTTCTTTGCGAGAAGACCTTGCGAAATAATAAAATACCAAATTCATTCCTCTGACCAACTGGGCTTGTCAAAACTTTTCTTTTCTTTTCCACGCAGTCATTTTGGAAGAACTAAACATATCTACGAAGTAGGCAAACATCTTGGTGTATATCTGCGAAGTGTTCTACGAGGTAAACGTCTGTATTATAAATATTTGCAAATCAAATTTTTTGTTGCGGTGAGAATCGATCCTTGTTCTATTGATCTCCATGTGAGTATTTGATATACTGGCTAATTTTTTTTTTTTTTTTTGCAAGCTCTGCGAGACTCTCCACTTTATGCCTTGAATTCGTTTTTTTCGACTGATAGTAGATTGATAGTTGTAAACCAGAAGAAGAGGCATATCACATAGTATTACTGATTTCAAATGATAAACAACATTGGAATAACCGTAAGTCTTTTTCACAAAATTAATTTCTCTTCATTCATCGTCAGCTTTCCATGAATGGTCGACAATGTAAAATGTGACGCAGCAATTTGGATCAAAACTTCGCCATAGTTAACTGGTTCTTGTCTTTATAGATCATCGATTCTATTTATTTCTTAGCATCCTTCTCGCAATCTCACTTTGCCGCTTCCATGTTAAAAATTCCCAAGTCTCTAAAAATGAGCACATCACACAAGCCTTCCTTAAGTCATTTGCATAGCTTTGACCCATTGTTCTGAGACTCCAAGACAAAATTATTGATGCTCTAAAGCGTGATAGATACAAATCCGCACAATGGAGAGAAACTTGCGTCTCTTTCCATTCCCATCCCTTTGATTGCATCCTATGAGAATGTTATCACATTTTTCTTACCGCAGACATCTTATTATGTGCTTACATACGAAAGACCATTTTCTAAAACACGAACCAGGTTTGCAAAATAATTCCGTGTGGTACTAGTCAGGTTAAGTTGCTTTGCTTGGATATTGATCATGTTAACTACTGCATCATCTATGAAATATTTGTGTAACTCATGCTCTGCACATTGATGAAGCCTTTCTAACCCAGATTCAGCTGCACCTTGCAAATAGTCGAACAATTCTTTCTTTGAAAGCTCACTTGCAGATAAGTAATATCCGTAGACCGGAATACATTTTATAACATGCATGCATTCGATGATTTGTAGCCAAACATTTGTAATATATCCAACTTGTATCTCAGGCAAGCCATATTTCTCTTTAAGTTTCGCCAAACCCTCAGATTGTATTTTCTCTAAGATGTGTCGTGAATCCCATGAGCTTCTCTCCAAATCCAAGTCTGCTGCTACAACCCTTTACTAGATGTTCTAGTTTTGCCTCTATTAATTTAATAAGATAAGAGAATTCATTAGAACTTGTCCTATTTAATAAGAAAATTAATTTAACTATATCTTATTAAAAGTTCAATAAGAATACTTCCCTTTTAGTTTTGTTGCTGGTAGTTGGATGCATCTTGCGAGTGTCGCAAACCTATTATCTGTCGAGTTTGAGTTTGATCATTTGCTGAATCTCAACTTACTACATCATGTATTCATCTCTACCAGTATTTTAACCAGAAGTATCATGACAATTACATTTTCTTCTTCGCTCAAGATGCTATCTCGTCATTGCTAACGCTGGATGAAAACTTCTTTGGTTGCTATCTCGTCATTGCATTTTCATCATTACCGCCCTTCTTTGGATGTTACTACCCCGTGTTAAGCTGGAAGAATAGCTTATCTCATGGAAATTTTCTATTGTTTGATCTTCATTGGAACCTAAGTTGTTGTTCTTCACTTAGCGTGCGAAGTGTGAACTCTTTGAATAGAATAGGTTTAGCTGTTGTATCCTATTCGTCTTCCTTATTGCGTTTGGGGTTTAATGATCACTCTTTGAATTTATAGTGGATCTTTAGTAGGTTAAGGAAGCTCCTAGCCTGAAATTTGTCTTTGCTTACTAGGTACGTCCCATCCGCACCTGCCTATATATTTCATCACTTTCTTCTTACTGGACCTGTTTTTAAAGACGAACTTCTTTGCGATGTTGAGTTGTTGATACTTTCCTTATTGCTGTTGAGTTGAGTCCACTTTGGGCTGCAATGATATTTATTTCATTTGCATCCGTAGAATTTTCTTACTTGTTTTTCTTCTCTTCGCGGGAACTAATAACTTCACATAAACTAGTCCCGTGACAGTGCGTCTTAACTAATCTTTTTGTTCTCGCTGGAACTATCGTCTACGTAGATACTGATTGAACTATCTCTGTTGGATGTTTTGTGTTGGTGCGGTAAACTTCGCAGAAATTTTCTCATATTTTCTTCTCATATGTGGACTTTTCTGCGAAGAACATCGCAAGATTCTTATTTAATTTTCACGTTGTAGTCTTGACTCTACTTTTCGTCCTATTATTACTTCTTTTCTTCCTTCTTAGTCATACGGAATTATCTTGCTTGGCGAGTGTAGTTGGAATTATTTTATTTTTGTTGTTGATCTTTGCCTAAAGCTGCTGACGAAATTAGTTGTTGAGAAGTTGACTCTCCAATGAAGCAGTAATGAAGATATTTTTGTTGTTTACTGCGAGAATGTAGATTGAGCAAATCGACCCGCTGCTAACACAACTTTTATAATTCGTCATCAACTCTCATTTATGATGACTCTTTCCTAGCAAGCTTCCTCGCTGGTCTCCTTTTGATCCATTCCTTTGCTCCTCACAGGTTGATTTGCTACATATTTTTTTGTTGGTCTCCCAGCGATCACCTCCATTCCCTCGCTATTCGTTGTTAGTCAACTTTCTTCCTCATCTGCAAAGATTTCTTTATGAGACTTTCTAATATCTTTCTTTGCTGCAAGCAATCATGCTAACTCGTTTAACTATACATGACATAAGAACTAATGTATCTCTGTAATTCATACCACCTCCCTCACGGGAAAATTCCCAAATCAGCTGAAATTTCTTTGTATACAATGTTTTTGGAGTCAATCACATGAGTTTGTAAAATAATTTTTGGTTGCTGTAAATCTATGTATAAAACTTGTTTTGATTCACGGTAGAAAAAGAAAATAAATTTTGATGAAAAACAATTTTTTAATGCGTATGGAATTTTTTTTGTTTTTTTAAAAAAACTTTGCTTAAAACACTTTAAGATATGAGTGGTTGAACATAAGATTAAATAGATTAAAGAAGAGATTTGTCCTTTTTGGAAGCGATTGTTGATGCAGCCTGTGTAAATTTCACTTTGCTCGACGATTTTCCCATATCCACATCTCTCTTCCTGAACTACTAAGATGCGTTTGTTGTTTTTAGATGCAAAAACTCCTGGAACTTCCATTTCTGCCTTCAAAGCTCATAGATCTGGTAGAATTCATCACCAACAGTAACCAATTTTTCTAAATTTTCTTAAACCAACAGGATTTGTCCCTGTTTCTAGCGCCAAAATGTAGTTGCAGGTTTTCCCACAACACACCCCTTATCATATCTTGATATTATTTTCTAGATCTACATATAAAATTGGTGGTAAAATTGCTAATATTATAAAAGGACACCAAGATTTTTACATGGTTCGATCAATTTGATCTACATCCATGATTCTTCACTATAATTGTTTAAGTTTACATTTGATTTACATTGATAATCTCCATTAATGGAGTTCTAAATTTAGTTTTGGGGAAGAAGATGATAAAGAAAAATACATTTTCTCTCTCTAAAAATCTCTCTGCAAAATATCTCTCTCTCTCTCCTAAAATTGTGTTCCCCTCAAGACTCTCTCAACTCTAAAAAATACATCATCCTTTCCTGAATCTATTGGATCTCTATTCATAGGAAATTACATAATGGGTGACAACTAAGCTGTCCTCTAATTTCGGATATCACTTGCGATATTATTGCAGTAGCTATAATATTCCTTCTCGCAAGCATTGTAACCATCGCCAGTCAATCATGTTCTTTTCGTGTTTCTTCAATCGTCAACTGTTACGTCATTATTTTGTGACACTCGCAAAGTGTTGTTGGAGAATTCGTTGTGACGCTCTCAGAAATGTTGTTAATCTCGCAAGAATATTGTTGTGGCGATATTCGGGTCCTACACATGTATTTCTTCTTCCATTCATTTCTCGACACGTCCTTTTCAACCGTCATTCTCAACCGTGCACGTCCACTCTTCGCATTATTGAGTTTATTTTCTCGAGAACTCTTCTCTCTATATATTTTTTTCTTATTCTTCTCTTTTTCTCTTTTCACTTTCTTCTATTCTTCTCTGCAATTTTAATGTTTCTCTGCAAATTCCGCTTCTGTTGCTGTAAATTTTCATCCTTCTTTTTCTTTTGATCTTCATTCCTTCATTCCCACACTCAGATATGCCTCCAAGCGGTCACAAAGCTAAAACTTCTTTTGAGGGAATTCAGAAACTTCTTAAAGAAAGAGGTTTTACACTATCCACCATTCCCAATCAAGAAGCCACCTCCATTCTTTCTGCTAAACTATTTTCTGATCATCATTGTGATGATAAATAAATCATAGTTTCACTCGGTCAAATTATTGCTGGCCTTCCTATCCCTCTTTATGATCCTAACCTTCCTTTATTTTATGAGATACTCACTCATGCGAAGTTCTCGCGAACAATATATCAATTAAGTGGGGATTGCATTCGTCTGATGCTAGAATTCGCCAACCGCGGTGCTGGCAAGGGATCTCTTTATTCAAAAGACGTTAGGGATCCTGAATTTAAGGATCTAGAAATTCTCGCCGAAAAATACACCATAGAGATCTTCTTTGAAAATTATGAATTAATACCTATGAAGAATGTCAAAACTCGCTAGGGTATTCGCTTGAAGAGGAAAGAAAATATTGATGACGATAAAAAACTTATGCATGACATTGATTGGCATTCTAGAAAGAATAACATTCCTCTCCAATCTAAAGATGAGAAATGGTGTATCTTTCCACTGATTCTGAGGGGTCCTTATATTTCTGGTTCAAATATGCATCATGCGTATCTCGCTACTTACCAACCTTGGGTATTTAATTGGCCTAAGAAAGAGAAGGAGGTACGTTTCTTTCATTCAGTTTATTGACTTCACTTTTCTCCATACTTATTAATCTTGCGAAAATTTTAGATTAACAAATTAAGAAGAAGCTACAACAGAACTAGCAAATCAAGCACCCTAGCAGCACTTTGTTCGATCACGGATGAAGTAAGAAATACTTTGTTTTATTATTTTTAACAATATTGTTGCCTCTGTTTCTTATCTTCATTAGTGTGCGAAGATTGGTGTTGTAGTTGTTGAAGAAGAAGGATCTAAAGCTGCGAAGACCAAAGGTAAAGGTAAAAGTGCTCTTTGCAAGGAGAAATTTGTTGCCTCATCTTCAAAGAAAAGAAAGATTCGCTCTCCTTCTCCCTCAACCTCCCATTCTGATGAGAGTACAGATGACGATGTTGTATTCGCAAAAGAAGGTGCCTCTTCTGAATCTTTAATGGCACAACTATCCAGCATCTTCTCTGATTCTATGAAAGGAATTGGTGATACTCCTCTAATTGATGCCTGCAAGTCCATAGATGCTATCTGTGATGCCCCCTCTTAGAAAATAATGAGTCTCTTCGCGGAGTTTCCAGATTTGTATCCCCAAGTTTCTTACATTCGCTTAATAACTTGGTAAATTTTTATACTTGTATTTTTCTTCTTTTACTTTTTGATTCGAAATTATAGTTTATTTTGAAAATTCGCCTTGTTCTTTCGCAGGCTGGAAAAGCTTCCTACGCGGTCAATTCTGACTTAGTTAGGAGATGTGGGAATTTTGAGAAGAAAAATCTTCAGCTTCGCAAAAAGAATAAAGAATTTGAAGTTGAGGCTGTCAGTCTTCGCGAGAATAATAAACAATTAGAATCTGAAACTGCTGTTCAGAAGAATAAAATTTCTAGCCTTTAGATGAAAATCAACAACTCTATGGTATGAACTTTTCCTTTTTCCCCTTGATTCCTTTATCCCATTGTTTTATCTTATTTGATCAACCATTTTTGCAGACATTTATGGTCTTTCTGATGAAGCTACACTCCTTCATTCTTTCCCTGACCCTATAGATGATAATACCCTTCTCGAGCATCTTAATAATTCTTTAAATAGTTTTTCCAATGATAAGATTAAATCTCTTTCCATAAATGAACTCAGATCCAAACTTCGCCTCTTTAAAATTGACCATATATCCAGTTTGGGTTTAGCCAACAAATTTAAGCGTTTTTACCATAACTCTAAAGAAGAAATCAATACCTTAAGGACCAAGAAAAGTGATCTCATAGATGATAAAGATCGCATTGCTAACCAAGGCGCTCAAGCCTTAGTGAAATTTCATGAAACTCTTATTAGGGTTCAAATTGAACGAGATGAACTTAAACGCAAAAATGATGTGCTTAGCGAGAGAGAGAGAGAGAGTCAAATTCGTTCTCGTCTTCTCATATCTAATGATGATGAATTCGATTGGTCTGCGAAAATTTTAGATGATGCCAGAAATAAGCTAGGTGTAGATGTTAGTCTCCACACTGAGCACACAGCCTTGGTTAGAGATATGATTTCTGACAGAGAAGGTTGTTAAGTGTTCTTTATTATTTAATCATCTATTTTCCATAAATTTTCATCAAGTTATTGACTCATTGTTATATGTTCGCAGAGGCTGAAGAAATATTTCTCAAAAGAATTGAAGAACTTGAGAATGAAAAAGAGCAGCTCGCAAATAATCTTTCTTCTCGTAATGATAAGTGTTCGAGATTGAAAAATCAGTTAAGGATTACTGTTGAAAATTTTAAAAATGATGCTATTCTTTTCTGCAACCAAACCATTAAGATGGTTTGTGATGATAATAACATTCTTCATTCCACATATCCCTGCCTCTCGGAAGAAATTCCAAAGAACGTTCCTAATCTGGTCATCTTTGATAGTGATGCTAGCGAAGAAGAATCTGATGAAGATGAAGAAGAAGAATCTGATGATGACGAAGAAGAAGAATCCGGTGAAGATGATTAAGACCCAAATAAGAAATAAATTTTTTTTCCTTCTTCAACTTTTTGTAATATCTGTATATTTGTTCTTTGATCTTCTATTCTTGTAATTTATCACTTTGAATTTCGCCATCTTCCAATATAAATTTTATATCTTTTGCGTCTTTCTGCTTGCGTAAATATTTGATATAGAGACAAATAACATTTCCTCATTCTTTGCATTCCCATACTTGCCTCTGTTATTTATATTCAAATGAAAGATTTAGCAAATTATTTTTGAATATTAAGATTATTGCGTAATCTTTTGGTAAATTTATGCCTCAGTTTCGCAGATATCTCTGCATAATCTCGCAATCTTGTATTTTGAGAGATAATTCTTGGTTTTTTCATTCGTATGTGGTCTTATTTTGCCTTCCTAAGTAAAGGTCTTATTTTGCCACCTTTTGTCCTAGCGACAAAATCTAAGGACGTCTTTGCACTCTCATACAGAAACCCATTGATCTTGTCTTAACTTTTCTCTTTTGTCATTTTTGTTGCGACAATATGACAAGCCTAAATTTTCTTGCGAAAATAAAGCCCCGTGACACTACCGTCTTACGACGAAATCGCAGGACGTCTTTACACTTTCTTGTAATGACCCATTGACCTCGTCTTATCTTTATCTCTTGTATTATTGCCTCTTCATGATTGTCACACAAATATGACAAGCCTTGATACTCCCGTGAGTAAAAAGCCTCATGACATTTCCGTCTTAATACACTTATCAGCTCCCTAATGGAGGGTGCCGCCCTTGTTTTCCCCCTGGTTGCCCCTTCAAGGAGACGTACCTCTCCCATAATAAGGTTGGCTCCTCTTATCCCTTTTACCTATATGGCTTATGGTTACGAGACTGCACCCTAAGTGGGGTTTTCTTCAGGCCGAGTGTATCATAGTCAACTTTCCAAGAATGGCCAGGTACGTTCCAGATGCCCCAGGCACTCTTGGCTCAACTGTGTACCTCGGCTCCTTGATCATATTCTGTACTCCATAGAAGAGACCCTCAGTCGTCCAACCTAAGTCATAAGCTTAGGTTGAAAATCCAAGGTACCTCTCCTGGATGGGCTTTATTAACCCCAAATCTCCATGACTCAGGTTCCAGGGGCGGTGTAATATTTTCTCTGAGCCATTCAACATGTACCCCCTCTATGACGTACTTTAGGTCTTACTGTTAGAGCACTACTCGTGTAGGAGCGGAATATCACAACAAATGATAACTTACGAAATTGTGAAGAGAAAATACATTTTGCCAGTATAGAATATTTTGCGAAGATAAAGAAATCGCGAAGAACGTTTTACGAGTAAAGGAAGTTCGTGAAGTAAATTTGCGAAGGTTCGTATGATGATTGTTTGATCCGAAATTAAGGGAAAGATTAGTTGTTATCCAATGTGTAAAATCATATAAATAGCCATTTAGGCATGAGAGGAAAGGGAGAGACACATTTTGAGAGAGGGGATAATTTTAGGAGGAGAGAGAAAATGTTAGGAGAGATTTATTTTCTTTATCATCTTCTTCCCCAAAATTCTAGAGCTCCAAATATTCATTAATGGAGTCTCAATTGTAAAATCATGTAATCACATACAATCACTTGTGAAGAACCGTGGATGTAGATCACATTGATCGAACCACGTAAAAATCTTTGTGTCTCTTTATAATTTTAGTACCTTAATTCTTAGTTTCATATCAAATTAATTAGGTTTAGAAATCATTTTAATGGATTCTTATGAGGGTGTAGTTGTGAGATAATCCACAACTACATAATTGGCGCTAGAAACAGGGAGAGAGTAATGGATTTATCCAACCTGATATTTAATTCAAGAAAATTCCAGTAAAGTTTAGTACAATTATCAAAAAATCTCACTGTATCGAAGGAGTTGAAGAAAATACAACTAAACATGAAAGCAACCAAAGTTTTTATCAGCAACACGATTTCATCTTCAAAAAATGATTCACGATGAATTTTTAAAACAATACTGTGATGTAAGATGGGAAATACTACCAAGCACAGATTGTCAATGGGGAAATTTGGAAGAAAATTCGTTGTTGCAAGAAAAGGAATCAACAGAAAAATTAAACAAGAAGGATTCTCTACTACCAACACACATTAATAACCAGGAACCTACAGATTGGAGAATGATGGAGGATCGAATTAAAGCCTCTTCTCATACTCATGATAAAATTTTGGTCCTGATATTAGAATCTTCTTCACCTCATCTGCAAGAGAGTATGATATTATCATCAATCAGAAGAGTATAGAATTTCTAAGCGGATAAATTAAATTCATGCGGTGGTGGCCATCTGTTAACGCCATTAACCCAGCGTGGATTTCTCTTGTAAGGGTTCCTTTTCACCTTTTGTCACCAGGAATCGTTGAAGGTCTACTCATGAAGTTTGGATCGGTTGGAGATATATTACATACTTACGAAGATGGTCCCATATACTTACGAAGATGATCCCCATCAAAATTCTTACGAAGATGGTGCTTACGAAGATGGTCCCCATCAAAATTCGTTTCTGTCATATACTTACGAATATCATCTTCGTATGGTCAAATTTTACGAACGTTCGCAGAAGCAACATTTTTACTTTTTTACACCTCGCAAATATTCACGTTGCGAACATTCGCAGCACCAATACTTCGCAAATGTTCGTTTACTTCGCAAAAGTTCGCAAAACAGCAAAATTCTATTTCGCAAGAGTGGGCTAGAATAATTGGTATGCTATGAGAACATGCAAGACGATGCTAGCTTCGCAAGCAAATCACATACTTCGCAAGAGACAACAACGACTCACATAAAAGCTAAGTACCTCTTTCCTTAAACATTTTATTATCTTACGAAAAATAAAAGATTTTTGATTTGATTTATAAAAAGCGATTCAATCACACAATTACAAAGATTATACAATTACAAAGATCTCAAGATTTCACAATTACAAAAGAAACCGAGAAAAACATCTCGTACAAATCAATTTATATATTTCTCTTGAAAATTTACTTTATTTCCAATGATATGATATTCGACATGGAGAGTAGTAGCTGGCAAACCTTTATGGCATATACTCGTAAAAGGAAAAGCACCTCAGTGCGTCATATGAGGGGGTACCTATTAGGATCATTTCCATGGAAAAATATTTGTCAAGAGAGATGAAATAGATAATACAAAGGAAATCAAAACAAACAAAAAGATTTTGAAGTAGCATATAAATAAAAAATAAGAAATTTTGATAAAAGAAATGTTGAATACTAATCTAAATTTTTATTTGCATTACAGCATAGCATGAGGCAAAGAACATGGAGTGAGAGTTCACATGATGGGTTCGCAATATTTCTTACATTTAGAGGATTAAGTACTTCTTAAGGATACTTCATACTTCTTATATATTTCGAGGATTAAGTACTTCTTATACTTCTTCAAGGATACTTCATACTTCTTATACTTCAATGGTTGATACTTCTTATTTACTTCGCAACATTCCGGGACTTCGCAAAAGAATAGAGGCAAGTATATACTTTTCAAGACTAGTATTCTTTCGCTCGTTCCTTCATCAACAAAGATCAAAGATTACTACAACAACGGATTTTTTTCTTAAAGATCGCTCTTCAAGCAATATTCAAGAAAAAAGAGGCAAGATGTAGGAGCGGAATATCATAGCAAATGATAACTTACGAAATTGTGAAGAGAAAATACATTTTGCGAGTATAGAATATTTTGCGAAGATAAAGAAATCGCGAAGAACGTTTTACGAGTAAAGGAAGTTCGTGAAGTAAATTTGCGAAGGTTCGTATGATGATTGTTTGATCTGAAATTAAGGGAAAGATTAGTTGTTATCCAATGTGTAAAATCATATAAATAGCCATTTAGGCATGAGAGGAAAGGGAGAGACACATTTTGAGAGAGGGGATAATTTTAGGAGGAGAGAGAAAATG
This sequence comes from Papaver bracteatum, assembly GCA_023529315.1. Classification (NCBI taxonomy): domain Eukaryota; kingdom Viridiplantae; phylum Streptophyta; class Magnoliopsida; order Ranunculales; family Papaveraceae; genus Papaver; species Papaver bracteatum. Next base: position 25,491 of record JAJJWX010003118.1, read on the forward strand.
TTAGGAGAGATTTATTTTCTTTATCATCTTCTTCCCCAAAATTCTAGAGCTCCAAATATTCATTAATGGAGTCTCAATTGTAAAATCATGTAATCACATACAATCACTAGTGAAGAACCGTGGATGTAGATCACATTGATCGAACCACGTAAAAATCTTTGTGTCTCTTTATAATTTTAGTACCTTAATTCTTAGTTTCATATCAAATTAATTAGGTTTAGAAATCATTTTAATGGATTCTTATGAGGGTGTAGTTGTGAGATAATCCGCAACTACAGCTCGGTCAAACTCGCATGCATTGCTATCTCAAGCATGTTTGTCAATATCAGTGATCAAAACTATATAGTCTTGATTTTTAGTCTACTATAGCTAAGGTCTCGGACTAGGATAAAAAAGTGTAGTTGAGCTCAAGAACTCCATGGCGATCATCATACAAGACGAATGACTACTCAAGGAACCAGTGGATCTTCATCGACTAAAAGGTATGTGGAGACTTGAACTTATCTATCACTCAAAAGTCTATCTACTCTATCTCCTATCTTGAGACAAAAGTCGTTTTACTATATAAACTAAGAATATGCACATGTGACATTTCGAGCTGAGTAGATCTCATTTATCTATTTCTTGAAATGGGTGTTGGTAAAGCTTTCGCTTTAGCCAAGTTCATCTTTGCCTAGTGACGAAAGTCATGTTATGTTTCAATCACTTTGGAAATTTCTCTGACGAAAACTAGTTCGTGAATAACAACTATATGACGTCCTCTGAGAATGTTTCAATGATTGAAATGAGAGTTTAGACTATATAACCATTATGGGATATAAACATTGTTGTGGCAACACATATATGTATAAGTCCTTAACACCTGAACCGAAGTTTGCGAACTTTGTTGATCAAGTGGAACCGGAACGTGAGCAGCAACTCAGTCCGAGAAACCATTCCGCGAATTGGCGTAAGTTATCGAACCTGAGAATATCTGCTGAAGTTGAAGCTCAAGAGCTGTCCACGAACCCATTATGCGAACTGACGGAAGTTCTCATCCCGAGAAATTCTGCTGGAGTTTATTAACTTCAAACGATTAGCTTGAGTCCGCGAACTCAAGAGGTTATGTCTGAAAATGATTGTTCGTGAAACTATCTTAAATTACTAAGGAATGCTTTTGCAAACCTTGGCTTTATAGTTCATGAAATTATTCAAGTGAATCACATCGTTTTTGATTCAATTGTGTCTCTTGTAGTACTTGAGATCTCATAGCAATTGAACGACTCTCTAAATAGTTCATTTGAGTCATTTGGACTAGTTATGATGAAGAAGAATATGGTTGATATGAAAGTTATCATTTGGCTAACCATTTGGTGGACTAATATTGAACCAACCATTGTACACGTATAGGAACGGTTACACGAACTCAAAACGTCAAGTACATGTGTGTATGACAAGCTAAGTTTTTGATTTATAGGGTGTAGAATACACCGTATTTATTATCTATTGGTTATGCTTTCTTAGCTATTTTTTTTGTAAGTTATGCATTTTACGCGTGTTTTGAGTTTTGTAGCTACTATGGAGTCGCACGGAAGAAAAGAAGAAGAAATCACCGAATTTAATAAAAAAAGGTGTAATTGTCATTTTCCAGGCGAACACTATCGGGAGTCGAGCCAAGGTTAAGGGGCAACTCAATTTGAAGGAGTACTAAATATAGACTAACCAAGGTTAAGGGGGTTTCCATCTGGGTGCACCTTGTCTAAGTGCTGGGGTGTCTAAATCCTGCCCAAATCATTACCTAAACCTAAATCGAGAAACAAGTCCCTTCATTGAATCATTGCATCTGAAATTGAGAAGAAATAAAAAGTTGTGAATGTTGTTATTGCCGAGATAAAAAATAAGAAAAATCAAGAGATAGAGATGCAGTGCTGTGTTCTTAAACTTTACATGAAGAAATCAATGTTGTTGAGTCAAATTGAGCAGAAATTGAAGATGGGTCTGAGGAAAATCGAGATAAAGATGAGTTCTAGATCGAGAGGAAGATTAGATGAAGAACAACATTTCAGAGAGGGGTTTTGAGTGACTTTGTATTGCTATTGAAGATTGGGGATTGTTCTCAGTTTGAACTTGGAAGGAATTTGTGATGGGTTTTGATGGAACTGGTTAGGGTTTGATGATTCAAGTCGAGAAGATGGGTTTGTGGTGAAGGTTGAGATCCAGCTAAGATAATGAGAGATGGGTTGTTGATTCCGGTGACAGAAGAGGATGAAAGATTGTTGTTGATGATTCATTTGGAGATGCAATGGCTAAGTCAGAAGCAGACCAAGAATTGGTTTGATGGTGCTAGTGCTGGTGTTATTTCTGTTGCTGTTGATGGGTTCTTGCTGCTGTTGAGGCTCGGTAAAAATGGGTTAGAAGTTCTGCAGTAAGTTGTACAAAGGGAATGAAGAAATGGGTTCTCATCTGTATGTGTTGTGGATTAAATTACAATGGAATTTGTTGTGGTGATTGTAACTCAAGTTGAAGACTGAGGTGGTTTGATTGGGAGATTATAGGGGAGATGATGAATCTGTTGCTGCTATGTAGTGATGTTGTTGTTACTGGCTAAGGAGGAGTTACTGAATCAGGCAGAAGAAGCTACAAAGAATGGGTTGTGTGGTTTGTAAGAAGTGTTGGTGATGTTGGTTGAATGAGTAAATGTATGCTAGGATTCTTAACAAGTGAAGACAGAAAAGGCCTGAAAATTAGCCGGAAATGCCCAGAAAAAAAAGGAGACTATGTCAGATTTTCTACTCCGACGAGTTAACTCGTTACCGCCGATGAACGATCCAGTCATTGACTCAGTGAATGTGTAACCATAACTCATAAATAAGATCATTCAGCTAACTCAAGACAGATGACTCGGTTTCTGACTTCTCCTTCTTGACCCAGCCAACTATTAGAGACCGTTAGTATTGACTGTTAACTTTGACAAAACATGCTTTCAACAGAGAAGAATCTCAGGTGATTGGCAGACACTCTCCGGTGCAGTTTTCTCACCAGATTCCGGTTGCACCAGGATTTTCCGGCGTACCAAAATAACAGATCTTTGTGTGGATTCTTCTCATGGGTGTGAATACTTAGATTTGGAACTTGGAAGTTTTGGAGAATTGGACTTGAAATTGGAATTAGGCTCAAATTGGGAAAGTGGTGTTATTTTGAGAAAAAAGATTCTTTTCCTAGAAGGATTGGAGAGCATTGAAGCCTATAAATAAAAGAGTTCTCTACAACTTTTTACACACATCTAATTTGGAGAAGGAGTTAAAGTGCACAAGGATTGAAGTAAGGAGCAACCATCATCTTTTCAATAAGTTCTCCTTTCTTCTTTAATTATTATTATTATTGTGTGAACTCCAAACTATGAGTAGCTAATTTTCTTATTGATTAAGGATGAATTCCTAGTTCTTAACATATGATTTGAGTTTTTGTTTTCAATTCTATCTTGAAGTTTTTCATATGATTATCATTTGTTTTTACTAATATTAATGTTTATAATTGATTGATAGGTTGTTTAGAGTACACGCTAAATTGATTTGTTAATTTGATCTAAAGCTAGTGAATGTGAGGGAATACGTAATAGTTTCTTGAATCTTTACACAAGTAGAAACATGAGACCTTGCGGAGGTATTCCGTGGAGCAATTGTGTGCGAAAACCACACTAGAAAGTGTACCAAGCGAACCGAGTCTAACTACTAGTACTAAACCTAAATTCATAAATCTTAATGCGTTCGGGGAATTACATCTTGTAAGCGAACCTCAAGGTGGTTCTTTTGAATAGAATCTGATAACTAAGCGGACCTGTTACTCAGTGAAATAAAGAATATTGGGGTTAGCTAAGCGAACCTGCTATCCTACGGTTGGTGATAATCTGTGACTAATAAAAAGTGGAAAAGAACATAACTTGAATCATTGTTTTGCAACGAAGAAGGATTCCTTGATCTAACTTATCTTATTGATTTCAACTTACACTTTTGATTTCTTTACTTACTTTCCTTTGCTTTTAAAATCTAAACCCCCCCCCCCCCCCTTTTGTTATAATTTTACAACTAAAAATCTCTTTCTCCTCGTAGGAACGAACTTAACTACACTATATTACTTGTTAATTAGGTAGTAAAATATTAATTAATTTGTTGTGGTTACGACACGCATCAAATTTTGGCGCCGCTGCCGGGGAGCAGCGGACGATTTTAGTTGTTTTTATTTTTCTTTTTGCTTTATTCTTGCTTTGTTAGATTCTATTATCGTATCTAACTTAGTTTTCGAGAATCTTGTTTCAGGTACTATATCTTTGGTGAATGCTTAAAGAGGGCAGACCGAGTCCAATTGGTATACGTCTTCGATCCGGCACTCAACTAAAGGACTTCATTCGAGCGGTTAATACTCCGCTTCCTCGTTCTACATCAAGTGAATTCGCAGATTCGGACATAGAAGAATAAGCAATGGGTGATCGTACACTCAAGGACCTAGCTTCTCACAAGCTCGATACACAACAATGGTGTATCCAAACTAACTCAACCTTCGAGATCAAGCCGGGGTTGATTAGGGAGTTACCAAAGTTTCATGGCATGGTGAATGAAGACCCAAAGAAACATCTTATGGACTTCAATACCATAGTCATGGCCATGCTTCCACCGGAGATTAATGCGAATGAAGCGTTGTTGAAAGATTTTCCGTTCTCTTTGGTTGGCAATGCTAAAAAATGGTTGTACTATTTGCCTTCCGGAAGTATCACAACATGGAATGGGATGAAGAAACTTTTCCTCGAGAGGTATCTTCCCGCATCAAAATCTACTCAAATTCGCAAGGAGATTTGTGGGATGAAGCAACATGTGGGAGAGTCATTATATGAATGTTGGGATTGATACAAGAGATTGGTGGAAAGTTGTACGCACCATCAATTTAGTGACACCATGATAATTTAATACTTCTATGAAGGTCTCCAAACAAGTGATAGATATCTTCTTGACGCCGCAGGCGGTGGTACATAAGTGAACAAGACGGTGGCCGAAGCTAGAGAGTTGATTGAAAGTAGGGCGGCAAACTCGCAATAATTCTATGAAAGAGGTGAACCAATGGTTAAGTTTGTGCATGAAGTTAGTGACTCATCTTCACAATCCGCTCAACGGTTAAACAACATAGAGAGGGTAATGCAACGATTGTCCGCGGTAATTATTCTGGATGATGAAACCGAACAAGTAAATGTTTTATATCCAAATCAAAGGCCGATGTACGATCCATACTCCAATACTTACAATCCCGGTTGGAAGGATCATCCTAACTATAATTATGCAAACAAGCAAGCGGCTCCTAATCCATATGTGTAACAAGGTGGATTCCAACAATCACGTTTCCAACCTCAACAACAACAATTCCAACCACAACAAGGTTGAATATGATAATGCAAAGCATGCAAGGTCCCACTTATATGTTACAACAAAACCAACAAAAGACCGATTCGTAAATCAAATCTTTGGAACAAAAGACCGGTTCAGCAATCAAGGATTTACAAACTCAAATGGGTTAATTGGTGACCGATATGAACTTAATGAAAGCTCAAACATCCACAAAGCTTCCTTCAAAACCATTTGTGAACCCAAGAGAGAGTGTTAATGCGGTTACTTTAAGAAGTGGAAGACAAGTAAAGAGTCCAAGTCATCATGAAGAAGCTAGTGAAGAGGTAGTTAAAGACAAGGAGGAAGCCGAACCAAGGGAGAATTCAACACCAACCACCCAATCCAAGGAACCGGTTCCTACTTTCACTACTCCACCTCCTTTTCCTAGTCGTTTTGCTAAGTCCAAGAAGGAATCTCAAGACAAGGCACTCATGGATATCTTCAAGAAGATAGAAATCAACATCCCATTCATCGAGGCCATCAGGATAATGCCAAGGTATGCTAAGTTCTTGAAGGAATTATGCACAAAGAAGGATAGGTTGCTTGATAATGAAATTACTAAAGTTGGCGAGAGTGCGTCGGCTATGCTATTGAAAAAGATGCCTATAAAGTGGACGGATCCCGATGGTTTCACGGTGCCAATTACTATTGGTAAGAAAATGTTTGAACATGCTTTACTTGACTTGGGAGCTTCCATTAGTGTGATGTCGGCCGATATATATGACTCCTTGAATCTTGGACCGTTAAAAGAGACAAGAGTTATTATCCAATTAGCAAACAAGTCTAACATATATCCAAAGGAACTTGTAGAAGACGTTTTAGTGCAAGTGAATGAGTTAATTTTCCCGGTTGATTTCTTTGTGGTGGATATGGACAACAATGAGAATCGGTCGTCTACTTCTCTACTTCTTGGGAGGCCATTTATGAAGACCGCAAAGACGAAGATTGATATTGATAAGGGTACACTTACTATGGAATTCGACAAGGAGATAATCCACTTCAACATATTCGAAGCCATGCGCTACCCAAGTGATGTGCATTATGCTTACTCCATTGATTTGGTTGGTTCATTAGCGCAACAAATGGTGGAATTGAGTCAAGAGGATGAACTTGATGTGGTGTTGCAAAAGAGCATTGAATTGGATGTCCACGACTTGTCTAACTTGGATGTTGAAAATTCCAAGGAATTGGTGGAGATGTGTGGTGCCTTGATGGCATTACAAGAAGATAAAAAGGGTAATGTTTCATATATTTCTTTACCCTTGAATGATAAAGTACTTGTACCATCTATTGTGATGGCACCTAAACTAGAGTTGAAGCCACTTCCGGACCATTTGAAATATGCGTTCTTGGGAGATGGATATGAGCTTCCGGTGATTATTACAAAGAACCTCACACCGGTACAAGAAGACCGTTTGCTTAGAGTCTTGAAAGAGCACAAAATGGCTATTGGGTGGACAATTGCGGACATCAAAGGCATTAGTCCATCCATGTGCATGCATAGGATTCTAATGGAAGAGAACGTGAATCCGGTACGTGATGCTCAACGTAGGCTTAATCTTCCCATGATGGAGGTTGTGAAGAAAAAGATACTTAAATTGCTAAGTGTGGGGGTAATCTATCCAATTTCCAATAGCAAGTGGGTTAGTCTGGTGTTACGGTTGTTAGAAATCAAGACGATGAACTTGTTCTTACAAGAGTTCAAACCGGTTGGAGAGTGTGCATTGACTATAGAAAGCTTAATTCCGCAACCCGAAAGGATCACTTTCCTTTACCTTTCATTGATCAAATATTGGAGCGGTTAGCAGGGCATTCTCATTTTTGTTTCTTGGATGGTTATTTGGGATACAATCAAATTGTTATTGCACTGGAGGACCAAGAGAAGACCACTTTCACTTGTCTGTTTGGAACGTTTGCGTATAGACGGATGCCGTTTGGTCTTTGCAATGCACCGGCTACTTTCCAAAGATGCATGGTAAGTATATTCTCGGATTACGTGGAGCACATTGTTGAGGTATTTATGGATTATCTTAGTGTTTATGGCAATTCTTTTAATAGTTGTTTAGACAATCTTGAACTAGTTATTAAACGATGCATAGACACAAACCTTTTCCTTAATTGGGAGAAATGTCATTTTATGGTAAACCATGGCATATTACTTGGTCATATTGTGTCCTATCGAGGGCTCGAAGTGGACAAGTCAAAGATAGATTTAATAAGAAACTTACAATATCCCACTTCGTTGAGGAAGGCATTTATTTCTTGGCCATGCAAGTTTCTATAGGCAGTTTATCAAGGATTTCTCCAAAATCTCCATGCCGATGTGCAAGTAATTACAAAAGGAGGTACCTTTTGACTTCAATCAGGAATGCAAGGATTCTTTTGACAAATTGAAGGCAATGTTGACAAGTGCGCCAATTATCAAGTCACCGGATTGGAATCTTCCATTTGAATTAATGTGTGATGCTAGTGATTATGTTGTTGGAGCCGTTTTGGATCAAAGAGTGGACAAGTTGTCCCATGTTATCTATTATGCATCTAGGACCCTCAATGATGCACAAATCAACTATTCTACCACGGAAAAGGAGTTATTGGCTATAGTTTTTGCATTGGAAAATTTTTGATCATACTTAGTGGATACAAAGGTTATTGTGTATTCCGATCATGCCGCACTTAAATACTTAATAAAGAAGAAAGAAGCTAAGCCAAGACTAATCCGGTGGATCCCATTACTACAAGGGTTCGACATAGAAATTTGAGACAAGAAAGGTGTGGAGAATATCGTTGCAGATCATCTTAGTAGATTTGTTATGTCACAAGAAGAACTTCCATTACAAGACCGCTTTCCAGACGAGCAACTTTTCTCCTTGGAAGAATCAACACCTTGGTACGCGGATATAGTGAATTACTTGGTGACGAGGAAGGTACCTAGTACAATGTCCAACTTCCAAAAGATGAAACTTAAGAAGATAGCGAAGCAATATGTGTGGGATGAACCATACTTATGGAAATATGGCGTTGATCAAATAATACGAAGGTGCGTACCTAATTCCGAATTTCAATCCATTCTCTTCTTTTGTCATAGTCTTGCTTGTGGTGGCCACTTTTGTTCTAAACATACCGCTCTCAAGGTTCTCGAGAGTGGATTTTATTGGCCCACCTTGTTTGAAGATTCATATGTTTTTTGTAAATCGTGTGATAGATGTCAAAGAACGGGCAATCTAGGTGCTCGAAATCAAATGCCACTCACACCAATTCTCGCTGTTGAGATTTTTGACGTGTGGGGAATCGATTTTATGGGCCCTTTTGTCAATTCGAATGGAAATTTTTATATACTTCTTGTCGTAGATTATTTTTCGAAATTGGTGGAAGCTAGAGCCACCAAAACTAATGATTCTCAAGTTGTTTGTGATTTTGTAAGAGAAAACATATTCACTAGGCATGGTACACCAAGAGTGGTGATAAGCGATGGAGGATCACATTTCAAGAAGTCTTTCCACGCTCTCCTCAAGAAGTACAACATAACACACAAGATTGGTACGCCTTACCATCCACAAACTAGTGGACAAGTGGAAATTTTAAACCCTGAGATCAAGTCTATTTTTAAGCTCAATGATGCACTTTGGGCGTATAGAACGGCGTACAAGACACCAATTGGTATGTCTCCATATCGATTAGTTTATGGCAAAGCTTGTCATCTTTCGGTTGAACTTGAACATAAGGCTTATTGGGTGATAAAGAAATGCCACATGGAGTATGATGAAGCGGGGAAGCAAAGAAAGTTACAACTACATGAGCTAGAGGAGATACGTAATGATGCATATGAGAGTGCTCGGATTTACAAGGAAAAAACCAAGCTTTTTCATGACAAGATGATTTCTCGGAAAAGTTTTGTTGTGGGGAAAAAAGTTCTTTTATTTAATACTGGTTTGTTTTATTTTTCACTTTGTTTTGTATTTTATTTCTCTTGTTTCACAAAAAAAATAAAAAATAAAAAAATATATATGATGAAAGAAAAGAAAAGAAAAAAAAGAAGAAAATATGAGACAAGAGCAAAATCTTTTATCATTTTTTTTATTTAATAAGCCATGTGGAAGGAAAATCTATAAGGAAGTTTCAAGCGACAAGGATTTTAAGGAAAAAGGTTACAAATTGTCAAGGATCTACGAAATTCAAGAGTTTATCATCAATAGTTGAAGCCGAAGCCGAAGATCAAGAAGAGAAGACAAGAACCGGAAGACATTTCTATTGGATTCCGTGAGAGTGGTGTTATCATAATTGGAAATCGGATGTGAAGGTGAGTAAGTAATCTCATCCTCGATAATATTGGTTGATTTTATTTCTTAGAGATCGTCAGAAAAATGGTTTTCAAAATATTAAAAGATGTGGGTTTTTAAAAATATTTCGGAAGTTGTCCTTCCCACCATTCAACGTGTTGCAGGAAATCTCTCTTCATTCCTACCTGCACACATGTGAGACCCATAAAAAAGTCGTCTTTTTGAGTACAATTTCATAAAACCCTTTTTGGTGAGGCGGAAGTCCGGGCGAAATGCTTATTGATTGTTTCTCAAACACGCATTCTCTCATTATGGTGTGGTCATTTCTCGCTCAACATTTAAGAATGACAATATGTTCTTTAGTATTTCTAACTTCTTATTACTAGCATGCAGAAACTCTATGCCCTCATAACTCTTTGGATGCTTGGGACGCTGGAACGCTTTGAAGTTGTAAGTTTTAGTTTGATTTTCTCGAGGACTAGCAAAGTCTAAGTGTGGGGGAATTTGATAGTGTGTAGAATACACCGTATTTATTATCTATTGATTATGCTTTCTTAGCTATTTTTCTTGCAAATTATGCATTTTACGCGTGTTTTGAGTTTTGTAGCTACTATGGAGTCGCACGGAAGAAAAGAAGAAGAAATTACCCAATTTAATCAAAAAGGGTGTAATTGTCATTTTTCAGGCGAACACTATCCAGAGTCGAGCCAGGGTTAAAGGCCAACTCTATTTGAAGGAGTACTAAATACAGACTAACCAAGGTTAATGGGGTTGTCATCTGGGTGCACCTTGTCTAAGTGATGGGGTGTCTGAATCCTGCCCAAATCATTACCTAAACCTAAATTAAGAAACAAGTCCCTTCATTCAGTCATTGCATCTGAAATTGAGTAGAAATAAAAAGCTGTGGCTGTTGTTATTGCCGAGATCGAAAATAAGAAAAATCAAGAGATAGAGATGCAGTGCTATGTTCTTAAACTTTACATGAATAAATCAATGTTGTTGAGTCAAATTGAGCAGAAATTGAAGATGGGTCTGAGACAAATCGAGACATAGATGAGTTCTAGATCGAGAGGAAGATTAGATGAAGAAAACCAATTCAGAGAGGGGCTTTGAGTGACATTGTATTGATAATGAAGATTGGGGATTGTTCTCAGTTTGAACTTGGAAGGAATTTGTGATGGGTTTCGATGGAACTGGTTAGGGTTTGATGATTCAAGTCGAGAAGATGGGTTTGTGGTGATGGTTGAGATCCAGCTAAGATAATGAGAGATGGGTTGTTGATGCCGGTGACAGAAGAGGATGAAAGATTGTTGTTGATGCCGGTGACAGAAGAGGATGAAAGATTGTTGTTGCCGATTCATTTGGAGCTGCAATGGATAAGTCATAAGCAGACCAAGAATGGGTTTGATGGTGCTGATGTTGTTTCTGTTGTTGTTGATGGGTTCCTGCTGCTGTTGAGGCTCGGTAAAAATTGGTTAAAAGTTCTGCAGTAAGTTGTACAAAGGGAATGAAGAAATGGGTTCTCATCTTTATGGATTTTGGATGAAATTACAATGGAATTTGCTGTGGTGATTGTAGCTCGAGTTGAAGACTGAGGTGGTTTGATTGGGAGATTATAGGGGAGATGATGAATCTGTTGCTGCTATATAGTGATGCTGTTATTACTGGCTAAGGAGGAGTTACTGAATCAGGCAGAAGAATCTACAAAGAATGGGTTGTATGGTTTGTAAGAAGTGTTGGTGCTGTTGGTTGAATGAGTAGATGTATGCTAGGATTCTTAATAGGTGAAGACAGAAAAGGCCTGAAAATTGGCCGGAAATGCCCAGAAAACAAAGCAGACTATGTCGGATTTTCTACTCCGACGAGTTAACTCGTTACCGTCGATGACCGATCCAGTCCTTGACTCAGTGAATGTGTAACCATAACTCAGAAATAAGATCATTCAGCTAACTAAAGACAGCTGAATCGATGCTGAATCGTGATAGGTGTAGAATACACCTAATTTACTATCTAGTAGTTTATGCTTTCTTTGCTATTTTTCTAGTAAATTATGTATTTTACGCGTGTTTTTGAGTTATTAGGTACTCTGGAGTCGCACGGAGGAAAAGAAGAAGAAATCACCAAATTTGGGCAAAAAAAGGACATAATTGTCATTTCACAGGCGAGCACTATCAGGAGCCCAGTCAAGGTTAAGGGGAAGCTTTTGGAGGAGCACTAAATATAGTCTAGCTGTGGTTAAGGGGTGCCATCTGGGTGTCCCTTATCATTATGAGTAGGTGTAAATATCCTATGGGGTTGCTAATTAGTGGGGTGTCTGAATTTGACCCATATACCCACACCCGTGGGGCATACCCATCTAGACCCGAACCCGGATCCGGACCCAACTCAATTATTCTAAACCTTAGCATCGAGATATTCTCATTCAGTTGAATCTGAAATTGAGAAACTAATCAGGCAGCGGCTGCTGCCATTACTACTGTGATTAGATCGAGAAAACAAAATCCAGAAATTCAGAGATTCAGGAGTGAAGCTGTTAAGCAGATAGAGATGGGTTAATAGTTAGGGTTGCTGTGAAGATTTTAATGGGTTGTTGAATCAAGAGAGGAAAAGAGTGAATCAGTGATGGTTTTGAATCGAAGTTCAGTGGCGAGATTTGTTGGAATCTGTTGATTGAGTTCGATCGGCTTCAAATCGAACGGGGAAGAAATGGGTTAGTAGCAATATGCAAAATGGGTTTTTGTTAGATAATTCTGTGAAGTGATGTCTTTGTGGAACGATGGAGCTTGAGATTTAATAACAAAGAGGAGTTGGTGGTGCTTTATGGATTCGAATGAGATGTGAATGTAGCAGATGGTGAGGTTGTATTTTAGGGTTGTGTGGCTGTAGTCGAATCGGAATGAGTTGTGTGGTTGGAGTTTAAGCCAGAATTCGAGAGAAGGAGAAGAACTGAAATGTTGTTGCGAGTGATGGAGTCAGTCTTGAAATTTGGTGGATTATGGTGTTTGAGCTCAAGTGAGCAAAGTAGTGAATGCAGCTTCAGATCTGTGAGAGATGCAGGACATGGCAATGGAACTGTTATGGGAGATACTGGAGTACTGAGATTGAATCTTGAGAGAATTCAAATGAGCATTGCAGGTGGCATTGGACTGTGAATGGGTTGCAGATGGATGGGAGGCAGCTGCTGTAGTTATGAGCCAAGACAGAACAAGGACTGTCGCAGTGGTGGACAGGAGACATTGTTGTGCAATGACTGAATGGACGGTGCTGGTGGGTTGTGTGCATGATGCAACACCAAATGAGAAGCATAATGGAACTGCAGGTGGTTGCGAATGGGTTTTGAGGTTGAGCTATGAGGAATGGTGGAGAATTGCACTTGTGGTGTCTGAAATTACAGGTGGAGCTAATGCATTTGTGGCTAGGTCAAGATGGTGACATGGTTTTGGAGATGTGCTGTGTGAATGGGACAATGATTGATGTGTGATATGAGGCAGTGGAGAAGCTGTTGTTCAGATGACCTTGTTGCAGGGTGTGTTTGAATGTTAGTTGGGAACAGTTGATGCTTAATGGTGAGTTCTTGAAAGATGGTGCTAGACAACTGCAATTTGAGATGAATAACTGCAGAGAAATTGCAAATTTGTTGCAAACATAGCACAGCCATCTTGGCTGTGAAGCACAATGATGGTGCAAATAGGGGCCATCATGGCTGTGCAATGATTGCAACAGCTTGTACCGATTCAACTCAGATTGGACCAGTTAGACTCGGTGTTTGATCCCGATGACCGATCCGATCCAGCTCAGCGAGTAAGCCAATCCAGCCGACTAAGACAACTGACTCAAAGCTGAACTGACTTTATTCTTTGACCTTTGACTAACAGTTGACTGACGGTTGACCTGTTTGACCGTTTGTCATAACGGTTGACGGACGGAATATACCTTGACCGGGGGAGAATCTCAGGTAGCCGGCGGCGACGGATTCCGGCCTATTTCCGGCCAAAAACCCAGTTTTCCGGCGAGCAAAAGTTGCAGAATTTTGTGTGGATTTCTCTCATGGGATGTGAAGAGTTGGACTTGGAATTGAATGAGGAATTTGGTGGGAATATGGAAAGAGGAGATGGAAGATTTGAGAAAGGCTTGGATTTGGAAATTGAGCTACAAAAGGAAAGGGATTCTATTCCTTGGAAGATATGGAGAACATTGAAGCCTATAAATAGAGAAGAACTTCTACACTTCCATACACATTGACATATAGATGCACTTAGATACACACATCTTTTACAATATTTTTGCACACTTTTACACACACAATACTTTTCTCTTTGTGTGAACTCTTTAATATGAGTAACTAATTTGATTGAGGATGAATTCCTAGTTCTTAACATGTTTTGAGTTTGTTTTAAATCTACTTTGAAGTTTTCATATGATTATCGTTTGTTTTTACTAATAGGAGTGATCTTAAAGACATTCATGATTGATTGATAGATTATCTAGGTGTACAACTAGATTGATTTGTTAGTCTAATCTAAAGCTAGTGTAAGTTAGGGGATAAGTAATCGTTTCTTGACTTTTCACATAAGTAGCAAACACAAGACCTTGCGGAGGGATTCCGTGGAGCAATTGTGTGTAAAAACAACGTTAGCAAGTGGACCTTGATCTAAGAGTTTAACTACTAATATCAACCTAATAAATTCATAAATCTTAATGCGTTTAACTAAATTACATCTTGAGTGATCTACTACTAGGTGGTTTGGTGAATAGAATCCGGTAGTCGAGAACTTCCGTATTCGGTGATATAAGGGATTTTGGGGTTAGCACTGATCTAGCTGCTATACCTACGGTTGGTGATAATTTGTGACTAATAAGAAGTGGAAAAGAACATAACTTTAATCATTGTTTTGCAGCGAAGAAGGATTCCTTGATCTAATCTCTCTTATTGATTTCCTTTTAATTGCTTTGTTTATTTTATTTACTTTCTTAAATTCTTTTAATACCCCCTTTGTGTGACAATTTTACAACTAGAATCTCGTGCTCCTCGTGGGATCGACCTTGACTACCCTATATTACTTGTTAATTAGGTAGTAAAGTATTAATTAATTTGTTGTGGTTACGACACGCATACAAATTTTGGCGCCGTTGCCGGGGAGCATCGGATGATTTTAGTTGTTTTTACTTTTTGCTTTAATCTTGCTTTGTTGGATTCTTTATCGTATCTAACTTAGTTTTTTTTGAATTGTTTTTCAGGTACCGGTTTTACATGTATGGTGGACAAGAGCAAGCATATTACAACAATCAATACGGTTTTCAACCTCAACATTATGACAACTTCCAACCATCCTTAGGATACAATCAAAACCAATCTTTTGGCTATGATGAATATCCTACGGAGCCTTATGAGTACTCTCATGCATATCAACAACCTTGTAATGGGTATGTAAGTCAAGCACCAAGGTATGATAAATCTACTTCTAATTGGATTCATTCAAGTTGTATGCAGATTCTCAATGACTTGCAAGACATGCGAAAAACACTTGACCGTGATAGAAAGAACGTTGCACAAACCAATTTTTACAACACTTTTTCTTACCCGACTCCGGATCGTAGTTATGATCATTCACCCATTCAAAGGGAAGAGTCATGGGAAAGAGAACCTATTGTAGCAAACGGTGGTAAGCGTGTGAACGTCCGTAAACTTGCACAAAAGTTATACAAATTGGAAGATGATGGAGACTCGGAAGAGCTTGTCGCAGAAATTAGTAAGACCATTCATATGGAACTTAAACGACGTCGGGATAAAGGTTATGAAACCAATGAAGATTCTTATTATGGTGATTCCGATAATGAAGATGATTATGTTGAAAAGGACCAACCTTTGGAGACTTTTGATGACGCTAGTGTAGATTACTCGAGCCTTGATCTTAATAATGATCAATCACCTATTCAAAAGGTAGAGCTTGAGGAAGATGCATTTAGTGCTTGGAAAAAATTCCTTAGGGAAAGCTATGAGTCCGCGGAAGTGTATGAAAGTTGCAACAATAAGGAAGTTATTTCAACTCCGGATCATAATAACGATCCTTCGCCTATTCAAAAGGAGGAGATTGGGTGTGACTTTCCTATTGTTGTAAACGGTGTAACACCCTCACAAGAAGATCTTACAATTTTTACCGACGAAAATCACTTTAGTGAATGGCCCGATTCCGATGATGAAGATGTTGAAGAGGTGATGCTCGATAATGAAACCGAATTGATTGAATTTGTGGAAGACCCAATTGAACTTGCTAATGATTATGATGATGCCGAGACTTTGGTTAAGGTAGAAAATGATGAAGAATGGTTGCAAAGTTTGATAGAGGACCACGATATACAAGAGGTAAGTAGTTCACTTGAATTTTATAAGAATGAGGAGGATACCGTAATACAAGAAATTGTGCAAGGTTTGTCTAACCCTTTGCATATTGATTCTTCTCCTTTACCTCTTATTGGATTGAATGTATGTGCTTCAAAAGTATTTTTGGATGACTTTGTTTCTAGATATCCACCATTGGAAACACTTGATGCTAATACTATGCAGGTTTGCCAAGAGGAAACCATGGAAGTTCCCAAATTCTATGTTCTTTATACACTTCCGAGTGTGGACAAGAATAAGTGTGGGGGAAATTTCTATCGAGCTATAACTTTACTATTATTTTCTTGTGCTAATATTTGTATGAAGCTATTGTTTGCAAAACAGGTACTATGGGAGGATCCCCAAATTTTCCGATTGCTAATATATGGGGAATGAATCTTACAAGAGCCATGTCGGGCCGTCGACTTTAAAACAAGCGCTAAGTGGGAGGCAACCCACCGGTTTTGTATCTCTTATCCTTTTGCTTTTTCTTTTATTTTTATTTTTGTTTTGTTTTGTTTATTTATTTTTTATTGTTTTCATATCATATTTGCATCCCCATATTTAATTTCATTAAGTCCATAATCTATCTTAGAAGAGAATTATGATGAATACCTTTTCGTCAGAAAATTTCAGACTGCGCGTAGTTCAGTCCAGAGACCATAACTGTCAGACCGTTTATCAGAACACTATGAAATTTTGACACTGTGTAGAAAACACGTAGGTGAACAACTTTTGTGAAATGGAGTTTTTCCAAATTCCTTACCAATTTGCACAGTTTTTGCGTTTTATCTGCTGTTACGTCAGAATTCAGAACTTTCGGTTTTACACATTGAGGACAATGTGAAGTTTAAGTGTGGGGGAGTGGCTAAGCATATATTTTTGCATATAAAAAAAAAAAGAGAATTTTTTTTGCATAAAACTTTCAACTTTTAGAGATTTTAGATTCACTAGCATACTTCTAGGTATGATTACATAGAGAATTCTGACCGACATAATTGAACTTGGAAGTGTTAGGGAACTACGTTCGATTTCTTGCTTGTTAGAGTGTTAAATAATGGATTTAATCATGCCAGTGATGCAAATTTGGTGCAGGGAGAAGTGCGTTATTAGAGTTGCTGATCAATCATTAGTGGAGACTACCCATTTTTCATATCAACCAAGGCACCGACCAAAAATTCTTCCTTTACTAAAGAGCTTCTTTTGAGTGTGTGTCACCGTACGTTAATTCCGGGTAGAATGGTGAGCTACCCAATTTCACACCAATTTCAGCACTATTTTGATCTCTTGAGTGCTAATCTTTGTCAATCATGAGGGTGACGTTTATAGATGAAAGCTACCTTCTTGTAGTTCGATTTGCAGTTAGCACCATTCTATCGCTCGACAACAACGGGTCCATAGAAACACCACATCAACAACAAGGGAGCGACATCAAAATCTACAAGGAAAGTTGAAAAGGTTCAAGGTTTGCAAGCAACAATGGAACAAGAAAAAGAGCAAATTTTTTATATCCAAGTAAAGCAACATACAATGAGCAGATTTTACATACAAGTTGAAGACTTAGAATGCAATGAGGTAATTCTATATCCAAGTGTTAAGACTTATTTACAAAAGCGAAGAAAAGAAAAGGTGAAAATTATTGAAGTTTATGATTTCGAGACGATACAAGTTGTGAAGAATCAAGCGGTAAAGTACTTTTCCACGGCCATGTTTGTTTTGTTTATTTTGTGTTTTGTTTCTCTTGTCTAAAAAAAAAAAAAAAAAAAAAAAAAAAAAAAAAAGAGAAAAGAAAAAAATATATATGAGACAAGAGAAATATCTATTATTGTTTTGTTATTGAATAAGCCGTGGGGAAGGAAAATCTATAAGGAAGTTTCAAGCGACAAGGAGTTAAGAAAAAAAGTTACAAATTGTCAAGGATTTATGAAGTTCTAGTATTTATCACTAATAGTTGAAGCCGAAGACCAAGAAGATGAAAACAAGGAACGGAAGACGTTTCTATTGGATTCCGTGAGAGTGGTGTTATCATAATTGGCAATCGGATGTGAAGGTAAGTAAGTAATCTCATCCTCAATATAAGTGGTTGATTTCCTTTCTTAGAGATCGTTAGAAAAATGGTTTTTCAAAATGTTAAAAGATGTGGGTTTTTCAAAATTTCGGAAGTTATCCTTCCCACCATTCAACGTGTTGCAGGAATTCTCTCTTCATTCCTACCTGCACATATGTGAGACCCATAAAAAGCCTTCTTTTTGAGTGCAATTATCATAAAACCCTTTTTGGTGAGGTAGAAGTCGAGGCGAAATGCTTATTGGTCGTTTCTCAAACACGTGTTCTCTCGTTATGGGGTGGTTATTTCTCACTCAACATTTAAGGATGAGAATATGTTCTTTAGTATTTCTAACTTCTTATTACTAGCATGCAGAAACTCTATGTCCTCATAGCTCTTAGGATGCTTGGGACGCTGGAACGCTTTGAAGTTGTAAGTTTTGGTTTGATTTGCTCGAGGACTAGCAAAGTCTAAGTGTGGGGGAATTTGATAGGTGTAGAATACACCTAATTTACTATCTGGTAGTTTATGCTTTCTTTGCTATTTTTCTAGTAAATTATGTATTTTACGCGTGTTTTTGAGTTATTAGGTACTCTGGAGTCTCACGGAGGAAAAGAAGAAGAAATCACCAAATTTGGGCAAAAAGGACATAATTGTCATTTCACATGCGAGCACTATCAGGAGCCCAGTCAAGGTTAAGGGGTGCCATCTGGGTGTCCCTTATCATTATGAGTAGGTGTAAATATCCTATGGGGTTGCTAATTAGTGGGGTGTCTGAATCTGACCCATATACCCACACCCGTGGGGCGTACCCATCTAGACCCGAACCCGGATCCAAGACCCAACTGTATTTACCTAAACCTAGCATCGAGAATACCCTCTCAATCATTATTCACTTCTGAAATCAAGAAGGGAGAAATTTGGGTTGCTGTGAATCAACTGAGAGATGGGTTTGAAGATTCAGGCGATGGATTTGAGTTACTTCCGGTGATTGTGGAAAGACAGAGAGCTGGAGTGGGTTGCTTCCAGTAAATGATGAATGAAAGCAACAATGGTCGAGAAATTTAGATGGCTGCTGTGAAGAACAAAATGGAACTAGTTTATGAAGTCACTGATAGAAATAGAGCTTCAGCTGGTAATGGAAATTGGTGGTGTTTGCTGGATTTGAATGATTGGAAGTGCTGTGTGGTGTTGCTATGAGCAAATGGGTTTTGCCCTGTGAATGGGTTGGAGCTGGCCATAGATTAGAAGCTCTGATGAATGGGTTTGAATGGAATTTGGATTACAGGGTTTACAAGGGTGAATCTGGTGATTATTGATGCTATGGAACTTCTGAGAGATATATGGTATGAACTCAGTGCAGGGATAATGATTATAAGCTGAGAAGAATTAAGTGAAAGTCACAAAGTTCTTGGCAGAGATTGTAAGCTGGTGATGCTGGTTTAACTGTATTGCTATTGGCCTAACTGAATAGCTGGGGATGATGAATTGGAATAAGCTGCAATGGAGTTGGCAGTGTGGTGAAGGTTATAGCAGTTGAAATGTAATGATGGAATACTGTAAGATGGTTGAACTGTGTTGCAGTACTGTTGATTGGCTGTGTGGTGGAATTGCAGGATTAGATGATGCTGTTAGGTATTGAAATGCTGCCATTTACTGCAGAAATGTTGAAGCTATGATAGAAGATGCTGGTCTTTGCTAAAATGAACACAGGAGGAGCTGGTAATTGTCGGTGAAGAACAGAATTGTATTTGATTTCAGTGTGATGTTGCTTGTCTTGGTGATGTTGCAATGCAAAGCAGTTCAAGGAAGAATGTTGATAGAACTGAGTTAGAGAAAAGAAGCTGCAAGCTCAGGTGGTGATTGAACTGAAGCTGGTGATAAAAGGCTGAGTTGGAGGTGATTGAAGGTTGTTTCAACTGCAATACAATGGAGCTGTTGTAGCTGAACTGATATGTAGGCCTGAGCACAACTGAGCTGTGCATTACATGGAACTGGCGGCTTGTTAGGTTGCGAGGGTTTGTCTTGAGATTGCAGGGACTGGCAATTGCAAGTATGAGTAGTTTGTGAAGAATGGTTGCAAAGTTTGATAGAGGACCACGATATACAAGAGGTAAGTAGTTCACTTGAATTTTTTAAGAATGAGGAGGATACCGTAATACAAGAAATTGTGCAAGGTTTGTCTAACCCTTTGCATGTTAATTCTTCTCCTTTACCTCTTATTAGTTTGAATGTATGTGCTTCGAAAGTATTTTTGAATGACTTTGTTTCTCGATATCCACCATTGGAAACACTTGATGCTAATACTATGCAGGTTTGCCAAGAGGAATGCATAGAAATTCCCAAATTCTATGTTCTTTATACACTTACGAGTGTGGACAAGAATAAGTGTGGGGGAAATTTCTATCTAGCTATAACTTTACTATTATTTTCTTGTGCTAATATTTGTATGAAGCTATTGTTTGCAAAACAGGTACTATGGGAGGATCCCCAAATTTTCCGATTGCTAATATATGGGGAATGAATCTTACAAGAGCCATGTCGGGCCGTCGACTTTAAAACAAGCGCTAAGTGGGAGGCAACCCACCGGTTTTGTATCTCTTATCCTTTTGCTTTTATTTTTATTTTTATTTTTGTTTTGTTTTGTTTATTTATTTTTTATTGTTTTCATATCATATTTGCATCCCCATATTTAATTTCATTAAGTCCATAATCTATCTTAGAAGAGAATTATGATGAATACCTTTTCGTCAGAAAATTTCAGACTGCGCGTAGTTCAGTCCAGAGACCATAACTGTCAGACCGTTTATCAGAACACTATGAAATTTTGACACTGTGTAGAAAACACGTAGGTGAACAACTTTTGTGAAATGGAGTGTTTCCAAATTCCTTACCAATTTGCACAGTTTTTGCGTTTTATCTGCTGTTACGTCAGAATTCAGAACTTTCGGTTTTACACATTGAGGACAATATGAGGTTTAAGTGTGGGGGAGTGGCTAAGCATATATTTTTGCATATAAAAAAAAAAAGAGAATTTTTTTTGCATAAAACTTTCAACTTTTAGAGATTTTAGAGTCACTAGCATACTTCTAGGTATGATTACATAGAGAATTCTGACCGACATAATTGAACTTGGAAGTGTTAGGGAACTACGTTCGATTTCTTGCTTGTTAGAGTGTTAAATAATGGATTTAATCATGCCAGTGATGCAAATTTGGTGCAGGGAGAAGTGCGTTATTAGAGTTGCTGATCAATCATTAGTGGAGACTACCCATTTTCATATCATAAGAGGCACCGACCAAAAATTCTTCCTTTACTAAAGAGCTTCTTTTGAGTGTGTGTCACCGTACGTTAATTCCGGGTAGAATGGTGAGCTACCCAATTTCACACCAATTTCAGCACTATTTTGATCTCTTGAGTGCTAATCTTTGTCAATCATGAGGGTGACGTTTATAGATGAAAGCTACCTTCTTGTAGTTCGATTTGCAGTTAGCACCATTCTCTCACTCGACAACAACGGGTCCATAGAAACACCACATCAACAACAAGGGAGCGACATCAAAATCTACAAGGAAAGTTGAAAAGGTTCAAGGTTTGCAAGCAACAATGGAACAAGAAAAAGAGCATAATTTTATATCAAAGTTGAAGACTTAAAATGCAATGAGGTAATTCTATATCCAAGTGTTAAGACGTATTTACAAAGCGAAGAAAGTAAAAGGTGAGAATTATTGAAGTTTATGATTTCAAGACGATACAAGTTGTGAAGAATCAAGCGGTAAAGTACTTTTCCACGGCCATGGTTTATTTTATTTTTCACTTTGTTTTGTATTTTGTTTCTCTTGTATATAAAAAAAAAAAAATGAAAAAAAAAAAAAAAGATATATATGAGACAAGAGAAATATCTATTATTGTTTTGTTATTGAATAAGCCGTGGGGAAGGAAAATTTATAAGGAAGTTTCAAGCGACAAGGAGTTAAGGAAAAAGGTTACAAATTGTTAAGGATCTATGAAGTTAAAGAGTTTTATCACCAATAGTTGAAGCCGAAGACCAAGAAGATGAAGACAAGCAGCGGAAGACGTTTCTATTGGATTCCGTGAGAGTGGTGTTATCATAATTGGCAATCGGATGTGAAGGTAAGTAAGTAATCTCATCCTCAATATAAGTGGTTGATTTCCTTTCTTAGAGATCGTTAGAAAAATGGTTTTTCAAAATGTTAAAAGATGTGGGTTTTTCAAAATTTCGGAAGTTATCCTTCCCACCATTCAACGTGTTGCAGGAATTCTCTCTTCATTCCTACCTGCACATATGTGAGACCCATAAAAAAGCCGTCTTTTTTGAGTGCAATTATCATAAAACCCTTTTTGGTGAGGCAGAAGTCAAGGCGAAATGCTTATTGATCGTTTCTCAAACACGTGTTCTCTCGTTATGGGGTGGTTATTTCTCACTCAACATTTAAGGATGAGAATATGTTCTTTAGTATTTCTAACTTCTTATTACTAGCATACAGAAACTCTATGTCCTCATAGCTCTTAGGATGCTTGGGACGCTGGAACGCTTTGAAGTTGTAAGTTTTGGTTTGATTTGCTCGAGGACTAGCAAAGTCTAAGTGTGGGGGAATTTGATAGGTGTAGAATACACCTAATTTACTATCTAGTAGTTTATGCTTTCTTTGCTATTTTTCTAGTAAATTATGTATTTTACGCGTGTTTTTGAGTTATTAGGTACTCTGGAGTCGCACGGAGGAAAAGAAGAAGAAATCACCAAATTTGGGCAAAAAAGGACATAATTGTCATTTCACAGGCGAGCACTATCAGGAGCCCAGTCAAGGTTAAGGGGAAGCTTTTGGAGGAGCACTAAATATAGTCTAGCTGTGGTTAAGGGGTGCCATCTGGGTGTCCCTTATCATTATGAGTAGGTGTAAATATCCTATGGGGTTGCTAATTAGTGGGGTGTCTGAATCTGACCCATATACCCACACCCGTGGGGCATACCCATCTAGACCCGAACCCGGATCCGGACCCAACTCAATTATTCTAAACCTTAGCATCGAGATATTCTCATTCAGTTGAATCTGAAATTGAGAAACTAATCGAGCAAATGGCTGCTTTTGCCATTACTCTTGTGATTAGATCGAGAAAACAAAATCCGAGAAATTCAGAGATTCAGGAGTGAAGTCATTACTTGAGATAGAGATGGGTTAATAGTTAGGGTTGCTGTGAAGATTTTAATGGGTTGTTGAATCAAGAGAGGAAAAGAGTGAATCAGTGATGGTTTTGAATCGAAGTTCAGTGGCGAGATTTGTTGGAATCTGTTGATTGAGTTCGATCGGCTTCGAAATCAGTAAACGGGAAGAAATGGGTTAGTAGCAATATGCAAAATGGGTTTTTGTTAGATAATTCTGTGAAGTGATGCTGCTGTGGAACGATGGAGCTTGAGATTTAATAACAAAGAGGAGTTGGTGGTGCTTTATGGATTCGAATGAGATGTGAATGTAGCAGATGGTGAGGTTGTATTTTAGGGTTGTGTGGCTGTAGTCGAATCGGAATGAGTTGTGTGGTTGGAGTTTAAGCCAGAATTCGAGAGAAGGAGAAGAACTGAAATGTTGTTGCAGTGATGGAGTGGTCTTTGAAATTTGGTGGATTATGGTGTTTGAGCTCAAGTGAGCAAAGTAGGCTGCAATTAGCTTGATCTGTGAGAGATGCGAGGACATGGCAATGGAACTGTTATGGGAGATACTCGGAGTACTTGAGATTGAATCTTGAGAGAATTCAAATGAGCATTGCAGGTGGCATTGGACTGTGAATGGGTTGCAGATGGATGGGAGGCAGCTGCTGTAGTTATGAGCCAAGACAGAACAAGGACTGTCGCAGTGGTGGACAGGAGACATTGTTGTGCAATGACTGAATGGACGGTGCTGGTGGGTTGTGTGCATGATGCAACACCAAATGAGAAGCATAATGGAACTGCAGGTGGTTGCGAATGGGTTTTGAGGTTGAGCTATGAGGAATGGTGGAGAATTGCACTTGTGGTGTCTGAAATTACAGGTGGAGCTAATGCATTTGTGGCTAGGTCAAGATGGTGACATGGTTTTGGAGATGTGCTGTGTGAATGGGACAATGATTGATGTGTGATATGAGGCAGTGGAGAAGCTGTTGTTCTGTACAGCTTGTTGCAGGGTGTGTTTGAATGTTAGTTGGGAACAGTTGATGCTTGGTGAGTTCTTGAAAGATGGTGCTAGACAACTCATGGCTGAGATGAATAGCGCAGAGAAATTGCAGCTGTTGCAAACATAGCACAGACCATCTTGGTCTGTGAAGCACAATGATGGTGAAACGGGGCCATCATGGCTGTGCAATGATTGCAACTGAA
Organism: Papaver bracteatum; assembly: GCA_023529315.1. Classification (NCBI taxonomy): domain Eukaryota; kingdom Viridiplantae; phylum Streptophyta; class Magnoliopsida; order Ranunculales; family Papaveraceae; genus Papaver; species Papaver bracteatum. The sequence goes on from JAJJWX010003118.1 coordinate 49,975, forward strand.
GCTTGTACCGATTCAACTCAGATTGGACCAGTTAGACTCGGTGTTTGATCCCGATGACCGATCCGATCCAGCTCAATGAGTAAGCCAATCCAACCGACTAAGACACTCGACTCAAAGCTGAACGACTTTATTCTTTGACCTTTGACTAACAGTTGACTGACGGTTGACCTGTTTGACCGTTTGTCATAACGGTTGACGGACGGAATATACCTTGACCGGGGGAGAATCTCTGGTGGTGGCGGCGACGGATTAGCCTATTTCCGGCCAAAAACCCAGTTTTCCGCGAGCAAAAGTTGCAGAATTTTGTGTGGATTTCTCTCATGGGATGTGAAGAGTTGGACTTGGAATTGAATGAAGAATTTGGTGGGAATATGGAAAGAGGAGATGGAAGATTTGAGAAAGGCTTGGATTTGGAAATTGAGCTACAAAAGGAAAGGGATTCTATTCCTTGGAAGATATGGAGAACATTGAAGCCTATAAATAGAGAAGAACTTCTACACTTCCATACACATTGACATATAGATGCACTTAGATACACACATCTTTTACAATATTTTTGCACACTTTTACACACACAATACTTTTCTCTTTGTGTGAACTCTTTAATATGAGTAACTAATTTGATTGAGGATGAATTCCTAGTTCTTAACATGTTTTGAGTTTGTTTTAAATCTACTTTGAAGTTTTCATATGATTATCGTTTGTTTTTACTAATAGGAGTGATCTTAAAGACATTCATGATTGATTGATAGATTATCTAGGTGTACAACTAGATTGATTTGTTAGTCTAATCTAAAGCTAGTGTAAGTTAGGGGATAAGTAATCGTTTCTTGACTTTTCACATAAGTAGCAAACACAAGACCTTGCGGAGGGATTCCGTGGAGCAATTGTGTGTAAAAACAACGTTAGCAAGTGGACCTTGATCTAAGAGTTTAACTACTAATATCAACCTAATAAATTCATAAATCTTAATGCGTTTAACTAAATTACATCTTGAGTGATCTACTACTAGGTGGTTTGGTGAATAGAATCCGGTAGTCGAGAACTTCAGTATCCGGTGATATAAGGGATTTTGGGGTTAGCACTGATCTAGCTGCTATACCTACGGTTGGTGATAATTTGTGACTAATAAGAAGTGGAAAAGAACATAACTTTAATCATTGTTTTGCAGCGAAGAAGGATTCCTTGATCTAATCTCTCTTATTGATTTCCTTTTAATTGCTTTGTTTATTTTATTTACTTTCTTAAATTCTTTTTAATACCCCCCTTTGTGTGACAATTTTACAACTAGAATCTCGTGCTCCTCGTGGGATCGACCTTGACTACCCTATATTACTTGTTAATTAGGTAGTAAAGTATTAATTAATTTGTTGTGGTTACGACACGCATACAAATCGGTGTCTGACTTCTCCTTCTTGACCCAGTCGACTATTAGAGACAGTTAGTATTGACTGTTAACTTTGACAAAATATTCTTTCAACATAGAAGAATATCAGGTGATTGGCAGACACTCTCCGGTGCAGTTTTCTCACCAGATTCTGGTTGCACCAGGATTTTCCGGCGTACCAAAATAACAGATCTTTGTGTGGATTCTTCTCATGGGTGTGAATACTTAGATTTGGAACTTGGAAGTTTTGGAGAATTGGACTTGAAATTGGAATTAGGCTCAAATTGGGAAAGTGGTGTTATTTTGAGAAAAAAAGATTCTTTTTCTACAAGGATTGGAGAGCATTGAAGCCTATAAATAAAGGAGTTCTCTATAACTTTTTACACACATCTACTTTGGAGAAGGAGTTAAAATGCACAAGGATTGAAGGAAGGAGCAACCATCATCTTTTCAATAAGTTCTTCTTCTTTCTTCTTTAATTATTATTATTATTGTGTGAACTCCAAACTATGAGTAGCTAATTTTCTTATTGATTGAGGATAAATTCCTAGTTCTTAACATATGATTTGAGTTTTTGTTTTCAATTCTATCTTGAATTTTTTCATATGATTATCGTTTGTTTTTACTAATATTAATGTTTATGATTGATTGATAGGTTGTTTAGAGTGCACGCAAAATTGAATTGTTAATTTGATATAAAGCTAGAGAAAGTTAGGGTATACGTAATAGTTTCTTGACTCTTTACACAAGTAGAAAACACGAGACCTTGCGGAGGGATTCCGTGGATCAATTGTGTGTGAAAACAACGCTAGAAAGTGGACCAAGCGAACCGAGTCTAACTACTAGTACTAAACCTAAATTCATAAATCTTAATGCGTTCGGGGAATTACATCTTGTAAGCGAACCTCAAGGTGGTTCTTTTGAATAGAATCTGATAACTAAGCGGACCTGTTACTTAGTGAAATAAGGAATTTTGGGGTTAGCTAAGCGAACTTGCTATCCTACGGTTGGTGATAAACTGTGACTAATAAAAAGTGGAAAAGAACATAACTTGAATCATTATTTTGCAACGAAGAAGGATTCCTTGATCTAACTTCTCTTATTTATTTCAACTTACACTTTTGATTGCTTTACTTACTTTCTTTTGCTTTTAAAATCTAAAAACAAACCCCCCCCCCCTTTTGTGACAATTTTACAACTAAAAATCTCTTGCTCCTCGTGGGAACGAACTTGACTACACTATATTACTTGTTAATTAGGTAGTAAAATATTAATTAATTTGTTGTGGTTACGACACGCATCATCGATCTAATGGTTAAGAGATATTAGCTTGTATCTAATCTGGTTTTCATCTAACGGTGAATATTGAATGCTTTATTAGCAAGCTAACATTGATTGCAAACCCTGATTTGAAAGACTATATAAGGAGAAATCTATCCATTGGAAAAACTAATCCCCACACACCTTTCTTGTGTGATACTAATTTTCTCTAAGCTAGAGTCGATCTCCATTAACCCTTGAGGAGACGATTTTGTTCTCTCTAAAATTTAGAACTTCTAGAATTGTTTTTGTTCATATTTTTGATCATCTGAATCAATTTCGATTGGTTTATGATGATTGAATCTTAGGTTTCTTTCAACATAAGTGGCTGGAAATTCGTTTTCATATACATCTGAGGTGTTACAGTAAAAAATTCATTGCGTTTTTCATTCTTTGTTCTTGGTTGTTTGGTGAACTGTGGATGATCAACAATGAGCAAAACTATGGATCCAGGGTCTTGCAACACGAATCTGAAATCTACAACTTTTGCAGACATGGTTAGAGGTAAAAAATCGCTGAATACAATTGATATTGCCTCTTTACCTAACCCTATTTTTTTGGATGATAAACCAACCATGGAAATTCCGTTAGATTTATTCAATGAAGGGTGTGAGGCTTGGAAATACAGCCTTATTGGAAGATTGGTTTTTAAAGATCTTGTTTTTTCTGCTGTAAAGATATCTTTAGAAGATCAATGGAAGCTAGATCCGGGTAAAGTCAAGTTCACTCCTATGAACAAGGGTTTTTTCATTATCAAGTTTACAACTGAAGAGGATATGATCAAGATCCGAGATGGAGGGACTTGGAAGGTTAATCAACATGAGCTTAGGCTTCAAAATTGGTTCCCATGGTTCGATCCAGATAAAGAAAATTCTTCTCATGCATCTGTCTGGGTAAACTTCCCTGGTTTATATGTAGAGTTATGGACAGAAAAAATCTTGTTAGCGCTTGGAAAAAACCTGGGCAAACCTATAACGGTGGATAAAAGAACTTTGAACCATGAATTTGGTTCTTTTGCAGCGGTTTTGGTGGATATAGATTTTGGAAAAAAAATTCCAGATTGTATTAATTTAACGGTGGGAGGTAGGTCTTTTGATCAGTTTGTTGAGCTACAAAAAATTCCAAAATTTTGTTCTTATTGCAAAATTGTTGGTCATATTGATAACGATTGTAGAAAGAAGAGCAAGAAAAATTCAGTGAAGAATGTTCAAAAATGGAAGCCAAAAAGTGCAGATGGTGCAAAGGAAGGAAAAGATGATGATGAAAATAAGAGTGATACTATAAATGGGTTGGTTTCAGGTGATGGGAAGCATGTTGGTGAGGCTGACCAGTTGGAAATGGAGCTTGCAAAATCTTCGGCTGAGTTTCGTGAAGCTCAAATGAAGCTCATTAGGTGCAAAAATGCTATTGCTGCAAAAGAGGCGTTTGCTGTTCGAAATGGTGCTAATTCGTTGTCTAATTCTGATACGAAAGTTGCTGCCGTGTCAGAATCAAACACATGTTCCGTGATGGACAAAAAATCTAATTTGAATTGTCAAAGCGCTGGAAAGAATTCAACATTTGCGGCTGCCACTTGTGATACAATTGGTTCCATGTCTGAATTAATTACAACATCCGAGCAAAACTCTTATTTGAATGGTCAAAAAGCTAAAAAGAAGTCAGAATTAATGGTTGGCACTTCAAAGAGTGAAAGGATTGATAAAGCATGTGATGAGAAAGGTAAGCAAACTACTATTTTTTCTCCCACTAAACAGAATATTGAAGAATCCAAGGTTAAAAAAGCTAGAACAAAGAAAGGTGATGTGTCCAAGATACCCAACAAAGATGAGTGGAGGCATGTGAAGGGTAAGCCGTTTAAGTTGGATGCAATAATCAGTCCATCTGATTTAATTTGTATGAATTCGTTTGACTCTCTAAGTGAAAATGATTTATCGGAGGATGAAAATGAAGAGCTGTTGGCTGCTAATATGGCAGCAGAAGTTAAGAGTTCAAAAGAATGGGGTACAATTTCTGATGCTAAACCGGATTCCCATGTTGAAACGGATAAAAAGAAGGCTTTCCAAGAAAGAATAGAAGAATTAAAAAAGCAACGGGATAGGTTGGATGATGTTGTTTTTGATATGAAAAATATTTTGTCTAGTGAGGAACTAGACGAAGCGAGCACTATTGAAAATGATCAAGTGAGGGGTAATTTCATTAGAAATCCAGACTTTAGAAAACAATACTTCAAGGAAAAAAAGGAGTTAATGGATAGAATGTCAACTAAGAAAAAAGCTCAATCTCCTATTAAGCTTATTCCTGGTGGTAATTATGCTTCGGAGGAAGAAGAAGATGAATATGAAGATGAATACGAAGAGGATTTTGAAGATGAATACAACCAGCAACATGATGATTTTGATTTGACAAAAACAATTGCTAGCCTTAAGAAGAGGAATTTTAGAGTTGGACGCAAACGACATTAGTTTTGTTTTTCTCTTTTGTTATTTCTTGGTTTTGGAAAGCTTTTTTTAACCTTTTTGTGTTTCTTTGTTGTTTTTAGTGTGCCCCTTTGGTTTATGGGGGTGGGGAGGCCTCGAGCCTCCCATTTTGTAATTCTTGTAATTACCTTTTTTTGGTTTCAATAAACTAAGACTTACCAAAAAAAAAAAATCCATTAACCCTTGAGTTTTCTCTCTGAATTCGGGTTAACGACTTAAAGACTTCATTGGGATTTTGAAGCCAGACCGATACTACTTTTTTTGTAGTTGTGTGATCTGATCTTGCTATTTCTATCGTACGAGTACAATTGTAATAATTGGATTGAGATTTCTATCTCCGATAGGCAAGATAGAAGTAGTCACAAACATCTTCGTCTCATTGTTTGTGATTCCTCAATTATCTTCTTCATTGCGTCGATTAAGTTTATTGTGAGGTGATTGATCAAACTGAGCTGTTCTTCGAGAATATAAGTATGGTTTTATCGATTGGTTCCTGTTCACTTTGATTTATCAAAATACGGAACAAAACTCATAGGTTTATTCGTGGGAGACGAATTTATCTATTACCTATATACTTTTCTGTGTGAGACAGATTTGTTTGCTAAAGTCTTCAACTTTGGGTCGTAGCAACTCTTGGTCGTGGGTGAGATCATCTAAGGGAATCAAGTGCACAGTATCATGCTGGGATCAGAGGCGTAGGAGAATAAATGTACCTTGGATCAGTGTGAGATTGGTTGGGGTTCAACTACAGTCCAGACCGAAGTTAATTTGGAGTAGGCTAGTGTCTGTAGCGGCTTAATATAGTGTATGTTTAATCTGGACTAGGTCCTGTGGTTTTTCTGCATTTGCGGTTTCCTCGTTAACAAAATTTTGGTGTCTGTGTTATTTATTTTCCGCATTATATTTTTATATAATTGAAATAATACAGGTTGTGCGTTGTTCAATCGATTAGAATATCCGACCTTATTGGTTGTTGATTTAAATCGATTGACACTTGGATATTGGTCATTGGTACCATCCAAGTTATCTCTCTTTAATTAGACTCGCGAATCTTATTTTCTTGAGTAAATCAAATCGAGAGATTGAGATAATAACTCCTTGAGATATTTTATATTGATTGAGTCTTGTTGATTCTCTAGAAAACAACTCGGAGTTGTCCATACATATTGCTAATCGAAATATTGGGTGAGGTTGTTAGATCCCGCATTTTCACTTATATTTGCCTCTTGCGAAATTTTGATTTCGCGAACTAGGGTGTACGCCATAGTAAGTTCGCCCCTTTCTGATGATTATTTTGTTTCTTCTTTTGCATTTCAGCTCTGTTGTAATTTCTCAATCTCACTTTGTCATTAAGTAAAATATTTTTTGAAGTTTTTGGCAACGAATCATCCATACATATCTCTTTCTTTTCTCATTTCGCAGTTTAAATTTTTTACCTTTGCTTTCTACCTCTGCACTATTGTTGTTTTTTGTAACTTTCTTACCTTCTGCGAGATTTTTGCCATTTCTTATTTTTAGCAAGCATTTGCTTCACAGAATTTCTTCTTCTCCCTGCTCTATTGCATCTACCATTAATCTCTCAATTCTTTGACTTTCTTTGACGTTATATTTCTAATTCTCCTTCTTTGCAGTTCGTTCTTCGCATGATTTTATATCAATTTCATAACACTTCTTTCCTTCAATCCAATCTCCTTTTATAATGCCAATTCCACTTGGATGAGGGAATTTGATGCATTGCTGAAATGTTGACGCTACGCCTAGAATCCCATGTATCCAAGGTCTGCCAATCAAAGCATTATATGGAGACTCTACATCGACAACACAGAATAGAACTTCAGAAGATAATCCTTTCAATGGAATTCGCATATCAACCTCTCCTTTTGGCTTATTTGCAGTACCGTTAAATCCATAGATTTTATAGGTTGAGGGTATTAAATCTTCATCTTTACCTCCCATAGTTTTATATCCACGGAACTTCCAGTGCCAATTAAAACTCTATTGATTGCCGATGAATCCTCCGCTTCATCATCTTCATCATCTCTTGGTATTGGGTTGATCTCTAATCTTACCACCAATGGGTTTTCATGCATTTCGCCAGCCTCAGGTACTTCTTCTGCAGTGAAAGAGATGGTTTGCTTTTGCCATTCTTTTAACGGCGAAGTCTTCGTAATATTCATTATTTCTCTCCCATCAACATCTCTTGCGAAAAATCTGCTCAGAACGCCATCATGAAAGTCCTCAATAGTTTTGTCGAGTGCACAATAGAGTTACAAAACAATTTTTTTGCCTTCGTTCTAACTTCTATTACAAATGTTTCTCTTTCCTTTGTTGTATTAGCTCTGCGAATTTCTGGTGGAGGTGGTAATGGTTGAGATTATGGTTGCTCTATTTGAATATGATTTAGCTTTCCATGATCGATCATTCTGAGGATGATTCTCTTTATATTTCTACAATCATTTGTCGAATGTCCATGAAAATGGTGATAAGAATAATATTCATGATTTCTGTGGTTTGGAGGTGGTTCACTCCCCATGTTCCATGGTGCTGGTATGTTTTCCATCAAGATTATAGCTTCCCATATTTTCTCCACACTAGAATTTAAAGGTGGCATTTTGATTTCTTCCCATATTATCTTATGACTTCCTTGTCCCCAATGATGATTTTGCCTCTGACCTCCATAAGTTTCTTGTGGTTGATCAAGTCTTTGAATTTTTTTGTTTCCACCCCAGCTATAGAAGTTTCTTTCTCTGTCGAATTCTTCTTGGTCACGACTTCCCATAGCTACTATTTTATGCTGACTATTCTCCATTATCCTCTCTTATTGTCCTTGCGAAGTGCTCGTCACTTTGTTTATCAAGTTGGGTAACAAGCTTGCGTTAGCTGCTTTTGAACTTGTATTCACAACTGGGTATGATTCCATCTTTTTTTTTTATTCAAGAGCAATACTCCTCCTGCAGCTCTCGCAACTCAGTCATCGTGATTGTATTCTTGATTTTCTGAAAATTTGAATGTACAGCAGATTGGTTGCGAACATTACGTTAATGAATGATAAAATGAGGTATCTCTCATATACTCGTCCAGCCATATCGCTACACATTTTCTTCCACCTCATGGTTCAATGCTTCAAGCTTTATCCAACTCTTTGTTTTAGCCCAAATACATCTTCAATACCAGGTCACGAAGAATTGTTACTTATATACTCCCCTAAGAACGTAGTCTGCAAATGATTAAAAGATGTTATAGTATTCTTTGGTAAACCCTCATACCATTTCAATGCCTCTCATGTTAAGCTGGATGCGAAATACTTGCACAATTCATTTACACCAGGTGCTGATTCCATTGGTCTTTTTAATTCTGTTTCTCTTCTCCTGCGTTCTTGCCTATTTTGTCTTGTAAAATTTTTATTTTCCTCTTCACCATCTTCTTCTTGTATTTCCCTGCGATCTCCTTTTTCATCTCTTTCATGAATTCACGCATGATTATACCTCTCATTTTCTCCTTTGTAATTTTGTTCATTCCTCCTCAATTCTCTTTGTTACATTTCACCTCTCCTTTGTACTCTATCATATTCTTCATCGATATTAACATTATTGCGATTGTGTTCGTGTCCTCTTTCTCGATTGTCATGATTGTTCTGACGTATTACCTCTTGGAGCTCTCTTTCCTTTATTTATGCTCTCAGTCTTTCCCTTTCGCATGCTAGACGTGCTTGTTCATCATAATGTCTCTCAATTTCATCTTCAATCACTTTTTGATTTCTTTGAATTTCTCTCCCATGTAATATTCTTCTTCCTTCTTCTTGTTTTTCTTCACCATCTTGATTATTTCGTTCCTGACGTTGCCTATTCCCCTGATTCCCTTTATCTTGTTCATTATGGGGAATTTCGCCATGTGGAATGTAACGATCTTCAATCACTTCTCTTCTTTCACGATGTTCTTCACTCGGATTTTGTAATTCCTATGGAATATATCCATTAATACTTACTACAGGTGAATTTCGCCTCCTTTCTCCTCTAATTGATCTTGAACTTGATCTTGTAGTACTTCTTGACCTCCTATTCTATAGTCTCATGTTTTCCATTCTCAATTCATGATTTTGCCTTGTCATATTTGCACGTTCTTCCGCTTCTAATCTCCTTTCTTCATGTATCCTTTGCCTCAATGCATCTAATGCTTCAATCTCTCCATTTTCATGAATTAATCCTCCAACCGCTTCTCGGTTTCTCTCTTCTCGTCAATTATTCCTTAATTATTGTTCTTATTCTGCTTCATCTATCGAATCTGACCACCAAGTATGTACACTCACTCTGTCATAATCTATAGTTCTATTTTGTGCTAGTGTACGCTGAATTGGTTGTTGAATTTGATTTTCTCCATTGTTTATTTCGTTCATTCTTGAAGGTTCCTCAATTTCATTTCTCCTTTATCCAGCAAGCCTCTTACTCCTTCTAACAGTTGTTGGTTGTCTTGAAGTATTTCTTCTTCTAGCCATCTCTTCAATCTTAATGAATTGTTGAAAATTATATGAAACTCTTCACTAGCTACTCCAAATTCTTTCAAATCACAATACCAATCTTCACGCTAAAATCACATCGTCCTTATTTCTAGCGCCATTATATAGTTGCAGGAAATCCTACAATACATCCCTCACAAGAATTCATAATAATCAACACATCTTTATGATCAAAAACTACACTTTTTATTAATAGATTCCAGAAATATTACAAGAAGGAAATGAAATCAAAAATACAATACTGTTTTGGACTTTCTCTCTCTTCAAAACTTTCTTAACACTCCAAAAATATCTCTCTCTTCCTTACGCCTATTCGGCTCTTTATATAGGATATTACATAATGGCTGACAGCTAAGTTGTCCTTTATTTTCGGATCTGGTTTGTGATATTCTTGCAAGTATTCAAGTGTTGATGTTCGCAACATTCTTAAATATCGCAAGGTCTTCACATCTTTCTCGTGTTTAAGATATCGTCATCTGTTACGTCATTTATGTAGTTAGTATGCGATGAATTCGTAATGTATTAATGATGATGACTTCGCAAGGGTGTTGTTGTTGCGATATTCTGATCCTACAATGTCATCTACCTATGTCCCTTCGCCAACTTCCTCTCTCTAGGATGGGTTCTACTTTTCCATCTTAGTCGTCGAGGTATCCTTCCTTGGGATGGGATAAAGTATATCTGCGAAGGTATCTTCTTCTACTCAGATTCATGTGTGTAGCGAGGGCTACACAGTTATCCTAAATGCGGCCACTAAAACCATGACACATGCGGTGAACGAAAGTACCATTTATACGGAAGGTATATCAGGGGACGATAAATCCAAAGACTGAAAAGATATATCTGAAGCAGAAGGGCTATAAATACTAAGCTTTGCTAACAAACAAGGGTCATTCAATACCGAGGAGAAGAAGATTTAGTCTTAAGCTTATACCTCTTTAATGTTTATAACTTAAGTATATATTATGACTTGAGTTCTCTCCATTATTTTGGGAAGCATTTAAGATCTTTGTAACCATCCAAACTTAATAACAAATAATCACTAATTATCCTGTGGATGTAGACAAAAGTCGAACCACGTAATCTCTTGTGTCTCATGATAACTTAGTAGCATTTACATTATATTTGTATTCTTTGTTATTATTACGATCTCGAATACCTTTTATTACTAAGAATTATCAGTTCAACAGAGGCATCCATAGTACTTAGTATTTGATTCTATGAGCTATATACATTATGTAGACTATGAGAAAATTAGTAGTCACAGTTTGGCGCTAGAAGGATTTGCTCACCAGCTTGAGTTTTTATGTTCCTTTATTTTAACTTACGCATCTTCTTTAACGAAGAGATATAAGTTTAACAATGGCATATCTCACTTTCTAGTGATCCATTCGTCCGTTATTCATGTAAGTTCTTTGAGTTCATAGCATCTAAATACTTGCAACCTTAAAGATATACGAAGTTTTTCACAAAAATGTACTAAAAAAATGTCAAAACTTTTGTTTTTTACTAAAACAACTTCTTCTGACAGAGTATCCTTTGGATATGAATACCTCTGAGTACTGAGGAATCTCAGTTACATTTAATGGGGGAGAGCTCTTAATTTAACTTGTGCTTAATTTCAAAATCTTTGTGGGGAATGCGGCTATGGAATATTGTAGGAGTTATCTTGTATTTTTATAAACTCCTTGATGAATACACTAAGTTTCGACTATGTAAAATCATCGAAGCCAAGTTGATATGTTCTCTTTTACTCATGAAGTATCTCTATGAGAATTTCATTATGATCCCACTAGTTTTCGTACCTTTTCCAATTTTTATTGACAAAAATGGGGAGAATTAATGTGTAGTTCACATCGCAAATACATATGGTTTACGGATCATTATGTAAGGGGGGTGGGGGGTGGTTTTCATGTGAGATGAAGTATTGACTAAGGGGGAGTGATACATATCACTATAGTATTGTTGTCAAAGTTGTGATACAATTGGACTTTGATGATGTGTAATAATACTATGACATTGTATAACAATGATCGAGAGAAACTGTTTTCTCATTGTTATAGCTACGGATCTTCAACAACTATGATGCTGAGTTGAACACATTCAGAACACTAGAGTACTTGGAAGTGATGAAGATTTCGAGTAATGTTGAAGAACCAATGAAATCAAGCATTCGGATTGAGAGCTACAAAGTTTATTTATTTTGTATTTCATATGTATTAATAGTTTTGTCACTAAAATTGACAAAGGGGGAGGTTGTTAGAGCACTGCTCGGTCGAACTCGCAAGCGTTTCTATCTCAAGCTTGTTGTCAAGCTTAGTTGCCAAAATTATAAGTCTTGATTTCTAGTCTACTTATATCTAAGCCTCGGATTGGGATAGCAAGTGTAATTGAGCATTAGACTTCACAGCGTTCATCGATTTAAGATGAGGAACTACTAAGGGGATCTTGTGGAACTTCATAAACAAAAGGTATATGGAGACTTGAACTCATCTATCACTCAAAAGTCTATTTACTATATCTCATATTTGAGATAAAAGTCGTACAGTTATATAGACTTTAATTATACACATTTGATATTTCGAGCCGAGTTTAACACGCTTACATATTTCTCGAAATATGTGTTAGTAAGCTTTCACTTTAACCAAGTTCATCTTATATTCTTGACGAAAGTCAAAAGATGATCATGTGAAAATTTCCTGGTAACATCTTACATGATTTGTGTAAGACAATCATTTGATGTAGACTCAGAATGTTTCGTATTGATCATTCGATCACTTGAAAATTGCTTTGAAGCTAATAATTTGTGTGAGATAGCTATTCTCGTCTTCCGAGAATGTTTCAATGGTTGAAATAAAAGTTTAGAACAATTGGATATAAGCACAGTATGCGTACTTTCATATGTGTAATCCAAGTTCAAGAACCATGGTATGCATACTCGTATGCGTAGGGTTTGGTTTACTCAAGGTCCGGGAACTCAGTACGGATATCAGCACATGTACTGGCGTGCGGTTCAAGTTCCGGGATTTTAACTGAGTTTGTGGTATGCGTACCAGTTCGCGTATTGGCGAACCCAAACTTAGTCTGACCACCTAGGTATGCGTACCTGTTTGCATACCTGAGTGGATTATGTTCTAAAATTGGTTTGTTCATGAACTAATACATCTATATATTAAGGAATACAATCTTTTGCAAATCGTGGCTATAATGTTCATGACTTGATTTGAGTGAATCAAAATCAATTTTGCTTCAATTGTGTCTTGTATACTTCTATGAGAATATAAACAATTGAACATCTCTAGAACTAGTTTCGTTTGAGTCATTTGAACTATTTATAGTTAAGATGAATATGGTTTATATATAAGTGTTCATATGGCTAACTTCGGTTAACTATTGTTGAGCCAAAAAAGGTGCACACGTTTAGGTACTGTTACTCATATCTAAATGAAGTCACTTTTTATTAAGATTGAAGAGATGGATAGAAGAAGAAATACTTCAAGACAACCAACAACTGTTAGAAGGAGTAAGAGGCTTGCTGGAGAAAGGAGAAATGAAATTGAGGAATCATCAAGAATGAACGAAAGAAACAATGGAGAAAATCAAATTCAACAACCAATTCAGCGTACACCAGCACAAAATAGAAATATAGATTATGACAGAGTGAGTATACACACTTGGCGGTCAGATTCGGCAGACGAAGCAGAAGAAGAATAACAATTAAGGAATGATAGACGAGAAGAGAGAAACAGAGAAGCGGTTGGAGGAGTAATTCATGAAAATGGAGAGATTGAAGCACTAGAGGCATTGAGGCAAAGGATACATGAAGAAAGGAGATTAAAAGTGGAAGAACATGTAAATCTGACAAGGCAAAATTATGAATTGAGGATGAAAAACATGATACTATAGAATAGGAGGTCAAGAAGTACTACAAGATCAAGTTCAAGATCAATTAGAGGAGAAAGGAGGCGAAATTCACCTGTAGTAAGTATTAATGGAGATATTCCAGAGGAATTACAAAATCCGGGTGAAGAACGTCGTGAAAGAAGAGAAGTGATTGAAGATTTTTACATTCCACATGGCGAAATTCCCTAAAATGAACAAGATAACAGGAATCATGGGAATAGGCAACGTCGGGAACGAAATAATCAAGATGGTGAAGAAAATCAAGAATAATGAAGAAGAATATTACATGGGAGAGAAATTCAAAGAAATCAACAAGTGATTGAAGACGAAATTGAGAGACATTATGATGAACAAGCACGTCTATCATGCAAAAGGGAAAGACTGAGAGCAGAAATGGACGAAAGAGAGCTCCAAGAGGCAATACGTCAGAACAATCATGACAATCGAGAAATAAGACATGAACACAATCGCAATAATGTTAATATCAATGAAGAATATGATATAGTACAAAGGAGAGGTGAAAGGTAATAAAGAGAATTGAGGAGGAATGAACAAAATTGCACAGGAGAAAATGAGAGGTATAATCATGTGCGAATTCATGAAAGAGATGAAAGAGGAGATCGCAGGGAAATACAAGAAGAAGATGATGAAGAGGAAAATCAAAATTTCGCAAGACAAAATAGGCAAGAACGCAAGAGAAGAGAAGCAGAATTAAAAATACCAATGGAATCAGCACCTGGTGTAAATGAACAAATCTCAAGAGAATTGGCAGAGATGAGAGGAATGCTAAATAACATAAGAGAGGGAGGCAGAAGATAATTAAACAAATCCATAAAAGAAGCTGCGAAAACTCTATTCACATAAGAAGTGCAATTGAGATGAATACCCCCAAAGTGCAATCTGCCTGCATTAACTAGTATATTTGACGGAATAACTTGTGCAGTTCAACACATCAAAGCGTATGTGAGATGTATGATATAGTGGGAAAACCATGATGCTGTATTGTGCAAGTATTTCACATCCATCTTAACAGGAGAGGCATTGAAATGGTATGAGGGTTTACCAAAGAATACTATAACATCTATTAATCATTTGCAGACTACATTCTTAGGGGCGTATATAAGTAACAATTCTTCGCGACCTGGCATTGAAAATGTATTTGGGCTAAAACAAAGAGTTGGAGAAAGCTTGAAGCATTTAACCATGAGGTGGAAGACAATGTGTAGCGATATGGCTGGACGAGTAGATGAAAGATACCTCATTTTATCATTCATTAACGCAATGATAGCAACCAATAGCTGTACATTCAAATTTTCAGAATCAATAATACAATCACGATGACTGAGTTGCGAGAGCTGCAGGAGAAGTATATTGCTCTTGAAGAAAAACAAAATGAGATGGATTCATACCCAGTTGCGAATACAAGTTCAAAAGCAGCTAACGCAAGCTTGTTACCCAACTTGATAAACAAAGTGACGAGCACTTCGCAAGGACAACAAGAGAGGATAATGGAGAATAGTCAGCAGAAAATAGTAGTTATGGGAAGTCGTGACCAAAAATAATTCGACAGAGAAAGAAACTTCTATAGACGGGGTGGAAACAACAAAATTCAAAGACTTGATCAACCACAAGAAACTTATGGATGTCAGAGGCAAAATCATCATTTGGGACAAGGAAGTCATAAGATAATATGGGAAGAAATCAAAATGCCACCTTTAAATGCTAGTGTGGAGAAAATATGGGAAGCTATAATCTTGATGGAAAACATACCAGCACCATGGAACATGGGGAGTGAACCACCTCCAAACCAAAAAAATCATGAATTTTGTTCTTATCACCATTTCCCTGGAAATTCGACAAATGATTGCAGAAATATAAAGAGAATCATCCTCAGAATGATTGCTTAGGGAAAGCTAAATCATTTTCTAATAGAGCAACTACAATCTCAACCATTACCACCTCCACCAGAAATTTGCAGAGCTAATACAATAAAGGAAAGAGAAACATTTGTAATAGAAGTTGGAACGAAGGAAAAAAATCTGTTTTGTAACTCTATTGTGCACTCGTACAAAACTATTGAGGACTTTCATGATAGCGTTCTGAGCAGAGTTTTCGCAAGAGATACTGATGGGAGAGAAATAATGAATATTGTGAAGGCTTCGCCATTAAAAGAATGGCAAAAGAAAACCATCTCTTTCACTGCAGAAGAAGTACCTGAGGCTGGCAAAATGCATGAAAACCCATTGGTGGTAAGATTAGAGGTAAACCCAAGACCAAGAGATGATAAAGATGATGAAGCGGAGGATTCATGGGAGATTAATAGAGTTTTAATTGATACTGGAAGTTCCGTGGACATCCTGTTTTATCATGCATATAAAACTATGGGAGGCAAAGATGAAGATTTAATACCCTCAACCTATAAAATCTATGGCTTTAACGGTACTGTAAATAAGCCAAAAGGAGAGGTTGCTATGCGAATTCCATTGAAGTTCTATTATGTGTTGTCTATGTAGAGTCTCCATATAATGCTTTGATTGGAAGACCTTGGTTACATGGGATTCTAGGCGTAGCGTCAACATTTCATCAATGCATCAAATTCCCTCATCCAAGTGGAATTGGCATTATAAAAGAAGATTGGATTGAAGGAAAGAAGTGTTATGAAATTGATATAAAATCATGCGAAAAACGAACTACGAAGAAGGAGAATTGGAAATATAACGTCAAAAAAAGGCAAAGAAGTGAGAGATTAATGGTAGATGCAATAGAGCAGGGAGAATAAGAAATTCTGCGAAGCCAATGCTTGCTAAAAATAAGGAATGGCGAAAATCTCGCAGAAGGTAAGAAAGTTACAAAAAATAACAACAATGCAGAGGCAGAAAGCAAAGGTAAAAAATTTAAACCGTGAAATGAGAAAATAAAGAGATATGTATGGCTGATTCGTTTCAAAAAACTTCAAAAAAATAGTTTACTTAAATGACGAAGATGAGATTGAGAAATTACAACAGAGCTGAAATGCAAAAGAAGAAACAAAATAATTATCATAAAGGGGCGAACTTACTATGGCGTACACCCTAGTTCGCGAAATAAAAATTTCGCAAGAGGCAAATGTAAGACCTAAAGTACGTCATAGAAGGGGTACCTATTGCATGTCTCAGCGAAAAGGTTACACCGCCCCTGGAACCTGAGTCATGGAGATTTGGGGTCAATAAAGCCCATCCATGAGAGGTACCTTGGATTTTCAACCTAAGATTATGACTTAGGTTGGATGACTGAGGGTCTCTTCTAAGGAGTGCAGAATATGATCAAGGCGCCGAGGTACACGGTTGAGCCAAGAGTGCCTGGGGAATCTGGAACGTACCTGGCCATTCTTGGAAAGTCTTGACTATGATGCACTCGGCCTGAAGAAAACCCCACTTAGGGTGTAGTCTCGTAACAATAAGCTATATATGCAAAAGGGATAAGAGACTGCGAAAAAAACTGGTTGTTGTTAAGACCGGATGGGAGGAGCCAACCTTGTATAGTATAGGTACGTCTCCTTGAATGGGAAACCAAGGGGAAGATAAGAGCGGCACCCTCCATTACAGAGCTGATAAGTTTCTTAAGATGCAAATGTCATGAGGCTTTTTACTCATGGGAGTATCAATGGGTTTCTGCATGAGAGTGCAAAGACGTCCTGATATTTTGTTGCCATGACAAAAGGTGGAAAAATAAGACCTTTACTTAGGAAGGCAAAATAAGACCACATAAGAATGAAAAACCCAAGAATTATCTCTCAAAATACATGATTGCGAGATTATGCAGAGATATCTGCGAAACTGAGGCATAAATTTACCAAAAGATTACTCAATAATCTTAATATTCAAAAATAATTTGCTTAATCTTTCATTTGAATACAAATAAAAGAGGCAAGTATGGGAATGCATAGAATGAGAAAATGTTATTTGTCTCCATATCAAAGATTTACGCGAGCAGAAAGACGCAAAAGAGATAAAATTTATATTGGAAGATGGCGAAATTCGCAGTGATAGATTACAAGAACAGAAGATCAAAGAACAAATATACAGATATTACAAAAAGTTGAAGAAGGAAGCAAAAATTATTTCTTGTTCGGGTCTTCATCATCTTTACCGGATTCTTCTTCTTCGTCATCATGAGATTCTTCTTCTTCATCTTCATCAGATTCTTCTTCGCTAGCATCACTATCAGAGATGACCAGATTATGAACATTCTTTAGAATTTCTTCATAGAGGCAGAGATATGTGGAATGAAGAATGTTATTATCATCAAAAACCATCTTAATAGTTTGGTTGCGGGAAAGAATAGCATCATTCTTAAAATTTGCAACAGTAATCCTTAACTGATTTTTCAATCTCGAACACTTATCATTGCGAGAAGAAAGATTCTTTGCGAGCTGCTCTTTTTCATTCTTAAGTTCTTCAATTATTTTGCGAAATCTTTCTTCAGCCTACATATAACAATGAGTCAATAACTTGATGAAAATTTACGAAAAATAGATGATTAAATAAGAAAGAACAGTTAACAACCTTCTCTGTCAGGAATCATATCTCTAACCAAGGACGTGTGCTCAGTGTGGAGACTAACGTCTACACCTAGACTATATCTGGCATAATCTAAAATTTTCGTAGCCCAAGCGAATTCATCATCATTAGATATGAGAACACGGGACTGAATTTGAATCTCTCTCTCGCTAAGCACATCATTTTTGCGTTTAAGTTCATCTCGTTCAATTTGAACCCAAGAAGAGTTTCATGAAATTTCGCTAAGGCTTGAGCGCCTTGGTTAGCAATGTGATCTTTATCATATATGAGATCATTGTTCTTTGTCCTTAAGGTATTGATTTCCTATTTAGAGTTATGGTAAAAACGCTTAAATTTGTTGGCTAAACCCAAACTGGATCTATGATCAATTTCTAAGAGGCGAAGTTTGGATCTGACTTCATTTATGGAAAGAGATTTAATCTTATCATTGGAAAAACTATTTAAAGAATTATTAAGACGCTCGAGAAGGGTATTATCATCTATAGGGTCGGGAAAAGAACGAAGGAGTGTAGCTTCATCAGAAAGACCATCAATGTCTGCAAAAATGGTTGATCAAATAAGATAAAACAATGGGATAAAGGAATCAAGGGGAAGAAGGAAAAGTTCATACCATAGAGTTGTTGATTTGCATTCTGAAGGCTAGAAATTTTATTCTCTGAGCAATGATTTCGGATTCTAATTGTTTATTCTTCTCGCGAAGACTGACAGCCTCAACTTCCAATTCTTCATTCTTTTTGCGAAGCTGAAGATTTTTCTTCTCAAAATTCCTACATCTCCTAACTAAGTCAGAATTGACCGCGTAGGAAGATTTTCCAGCCTGCGAAAGAACAAGGCGAATTTTCAAAATAAACTACAATTTCGAATCAAAAAGTAAAAGAAGAAAAATACAAGTATAAAAATTTACCAAGCTATTAAGCGAATGTAAGAAACTTGGGGATACAAATATGGAAACTCCGCGAAGAGACTCATTATTCTCTAAGAGGGGGGCATCACAGATAGCAGATATGGACTTGCAGGCATCAGTTATAGGAGTATCACCAATTCCTTGCATAGAATAAGAGAAGATGCTGGATAGTTGTGCTATTGAAGATTCATAAGAGGCACCTTCTTTTGCGAATACAGCATCGTCATCTGTATTCTCATCAGAATGGGAGCTTGAGGGAGAAGAAGAGTGAATCTTTCTTTTCTTTGAAGATGAGGCAACAGATTTCTCCTTGCGAAGAGCACTTTTACCTTTACCTTTGGTCTTCGCAGCTTTAGATCCTTCCTCTTCAACAACTACAACACCAATCTTCGCACACGAATGAAGATAAGAAACAGAGGCAACAATATTGTTAAAAATAATAAAACAAAGTATTTCTTACTTCATCTGTGATCGAACAAAGTGCTGCTAGGGTGCTTGATTTGCTAGTTCTTTTGTAGCTTCTTCTTAATTTGTTAATCTGAAATTTTCGCAAGATTAATAAGTATGGAGAAAAGTGAAGACAATAAACTGAATGAAAGAAACATACCTCCTTCTCTTTATCAGGCCAATTAAATACCCAAGGTTGGTAAGTAGCGAGATTCGCAGGTGATCGCTGTCGTATGCGTCAAAAATAAATTACACTTTCTTACTACTCAAAATATAAAATATAGCAAGGGCAATAAAGGATCGATCCCACAGAGAGGTCTAGGTTGTCTCGTTGTTTCGGTTTCCTATATAAAACACCGGGTATTTTTCTGATTTTTATATACTAAAATAAAGTAAAAGCAAAGCAATAAAACATAACACGCAAATCAAGGTAGTGAGAATATTGGTTAAGGATTCATCTTCATTCACTAACATGCTTTCAAAACAATAAGTAGAATTGATATTTAATCTTAACTTTTATCAAAAGCCCTAGAATATCTTGATCGCAAGAATATCCCGCTAATCTCCTTTTGTCATCAACAAACACATTAAAAGATGCGAATATGAGTTCTATCTTAAAGAACAACCTAACGTGTAAAAGCACTAATCAAGTTTAATTCCCTAGATGCATTAAGTTCTATGAAATCAGGCCAATCAAAGCAATCGAACGTGGAAAACGCACTAATTCAATTTAACAAAGGTCACGAATCACTTGTGATTATTAGGATGTATCACTACAAGCAATCTTCACAATTATGCTACTTGTATTCAAGGAATATCACTTTTTCGTATAATAAACCCTAAACTAGCAATAAATATGATTATGAGTTCTACCAATTTGCAACTTGACACACTCAATCATGCAACCTTATTTTCAGAGAATCGTGAACGATAAATATGAGACAAAACTAATATATTGAATCAAAGAATCATATTATGTGAAATCCGATTATTCCATAACCAATAATAGAATTAAGTACTCATGTTAATGGAATCACAAGAAGAAAGAGAAACCCTATCATGTTCACAAACCCTAGAAACAAAAGTAGAAGATTATATAATAATTCTAAAGATATAAGATAATCTCCAAAAGTTGTAGATGTTTTCCTTTTATAGCTCTCCTTGTTCCAAAATTAGGTCTAGTCTTCAAAGTCCATTATTTAGAATTCCACCAAGCCCACAAGAGAGAGAAACCCGTGTAAAAAATATGTCCCATAACTCGTTGCCGGAAAGCTGGGTTTTTGGCCGGAAGTTGACCGGAATCCGGTGAGAAAAGTTGTCGCCGGCATCTGCTTCACCGTCGACGGAATATACCGTCAGTCCACCGTCAAAGTTAACTGTTGACTTAACGTTCTTCATTAGTCAACCGGGTCAAAGGGAAACACGGAGTCAGACCGAGTCAGTTGCTGAGTCAAAGCTAACTCGGCTCACTGACTGAGTTCCAGGCCATAAACCATTTGCGCTGACTTGCACAGGCCACCCTGTTGCAATCATTAGTTCAGCCATGATGGCTATGCTGCACCTTCTTGTCGACCAGTTCATAACTAAAACTCCAACACACCAGTGTAACTGCAAATGCATCTGTAGCTTCAATTTCAGTCCATCCATTACTTCCTAAGAACAACCCCATAGCTTCTCCTCCTGCATTTCCACCACCTATCCCATAGCAGCAACCCTCGACACTCCAATTCAGTTCATAATCATCACTTGCACCTGCTAAACTACAACCCATCACAAGACCCTGTAAATCACACATCAGCTACTGCATTCTCCCCTGCAATCTCCTTCACCAGTCACTTTCACTGAACCATAGCAGATTTTCCAAAGCATTGCACCATGCCACAACCTTCCCTGCCACACTAATTCAACCAGTGCCAGACCATGTAACAACAAATCTTGTAACTTGCAAAACCAGGCCATGGCAAGACTGATGCTCCAGGCCTAGTCATTACTGCTTGCATCTGTAGCTCACTCATAAGACACACCACCATTATCTCAAGCCACTCCTTCCCTGTAATCAAGATAGTATCTGCAACACTCACCAGACACCTCACTTCACAGCTGCGCAACCATTTGGTTCTCAAACCTGAGACAGCAACAGTGCCTCACTGCCACAGCCCACTGAAAATGCCATTTCCTGCAATAATCACAATCACCAGTACTTCCATCTCCATTATCAACCACCAGCACCAACTCCAACTGCCTCCCATCTCAAATTCCACTAGATTCCAAAACATAAACCGATAATGTACCTGAGTCTCCACATTCACACATAACTCAAACCCTAACAACACCACCAACCCTGAATTTCAAAACCCTGGTTGAATTTCAGCTTGTCTTCAAACAGATTCAAACCACTCCTATTGCTTGACCACCACCATCTTCTCATCAGATCCATTGAGTTCTTAATTTGAGCCACCAATCCTTATTCATAACCATAACCCTATTTCATTAACATCATCATCTTCCAGGATTCAATTTCATCTACAAACCACCAGACCCATTTCTCTTCACCATCCCTAATTCTCCATTAGCAGCAAACCCCATCTTCTTTCGATTTATTCAGTAAACCACCAATTCGAACCCTAACTCTGCTCAAGAACACCACCAATTACCTCCATGTCTTGGACATCACTTCTGCTATAATTTCTCTCAATTTCTTTCATCACGAACCCTCACCCATCTCTCGATTCAATTCAACAACAGCAACAGAATCTCAATCATCATCTCAGTTTCATTCTCGGACAAAAACGGCAGCAATGGCTGCTGGTTAACTTTCTTCTCAATTTCAGGTGGAATTTGTGAATGAGAGGATGAGAACGATTGACCAAATATCGATATAGGGTTAGTGGCTTGGGGTTGTTATTGGTAGCCGGTCACTCTGATAAGGGATAGCCACATTGGAAGCCCCTCAACTATTGCTTCTCTTTATTTAGTACTCCTCCAAATAGAGTATGCCCCTTAACCTTGACTGGGATCCGGATAGTACTTGTAACGAAATGACACTTTTGACCCTTTACGCTCCACATGGACGCTTTCTTCTTCTTTTGCTCCGAATGACTCCAAAGTACCTAATAAACTCAAAAGTAATCATAAGATACATAATTTACACGAAAACTCGCAAAGGAAGCATAAATACTAGATATAAAATTAGGTGTTTATCACACCTATCAAATTCCCCCACACTTAGACTTTGCTAGTCCTCGAGCAAATCAAACAAAATAATTATAAAAGATACATACAACTCCGTCTCGTCGAGGCCACGGTTACTCTAAGCATAAATAACAAGCCTTTAAACCCCTAGGTGTCCCTAGTGGACGAGTTTTAGTCTCGTGAAGGTTTACAAGAGGTCTACCTACAAAACCTATGTTTCCAAATCCGTCTATTTGTGACAAATCAATGAACGAATTCAAAATGACTACAGGATGAGGTATCTTGCAAATTCAATTCAAGTATTAGTAAATAAACTCTAATTAGATAGTCGAACAAGCCACAATACTCGGAAAATAACAAACCACAATCACAATGAAAAGATTAAGAAGATGGATATAGATGTAGATGTTGGAGAATGTTCACAAGTGTTCGATGTTTCCCTTATCTGTCTGAAGATCACTGCCAAAATGAACCTATGCCCTATTGGATTGAGCTACTTTTTTTGAATTATACATCAACTCACTGACATATACAAGGGAACCAGGAGTGACTTTATTCAACCAATATAATACTTTCTTTCTTTTATTTTCTTTGTTTTTCACTTTTTTTTTGTTTTTTCCTTTTTTTTTTTTACTTTAGACAACATGATTGGATCAAACTGGATCTAAGCGCATGATTCTTGTCAGCAGATTACACGATAGTTCCCTTGGATCCTGCATTCCACGCTTGTTTAGGCGACGGAGACAGGGAGAACACACACATATTGCTATTCCCAAGTGTCATTTATTCCGTTTGGTCTAATTGGTCGGTCTTTTTTTTACTTTTTTTTTTCTTTAGCAACTCAATTACTCTATTTCATCCTAGCAGCAATAACACGTCGATGTTTAGTGACCCACCAAAACACTTAGAGAACAATAGATAAATATGAAAAAATAAAAAAAATAGAATGCGATATGGTGATATTCCGAGATATGGTAACAACTATCATGGTATTTATGATTTCTGAGCTATGTTTGTCCCGTTTAGTTAATTGGTTCCTCAACTCATGCATTCAAAATGGTTTCATCCACTAATGGTGTCATCCTAAAGGCACAAGTTTCTAGATTTCGGAGTTCAAAAAGCACAAATTTTTTCTTGGTTTTTCTATTTTTCTGATTTTTTTTTCTAAAGGAATAAAACAAACTAAAACAAACTATACAAACATATAAATGCTCCCCAACACTTAAACTTCACATTGTCCTCAATGTGTAAAACCGAAAGTTCTGAATTCTGACGTAACAGCAGATAAAATGCAAAAACTGTGCAAATTGATAAGGAATTTGGAAAAACTCCATTTCACAAAAGTTGTTCACCGACGTGTTTTATACACAGTGTTTTGATAAACGGTCTGACAGTTATGGTCTCTGGACTGAACTACGCGCAGTCTGAAATTTTCTGACGAAAAGGTATTCGTCATAATTTTCTTCTAAGATAGGTTACGGACTTAATGAAATTAAACATGGGGATGCAAATATGATATGAAAACAATAAAAATAAAAATAAAAAAATAAAAAAACGAAACAAAAATAAAAATCAAAAGGATAAGAGATACAAAACCGGTGGGTTGCCTCCCACTAAGCGCTTTTTTTAAAGTCGACGGCCCAACTTAGCTTCTTGAAAGATTCATTCCCCATATATTAGCAATCTGAAAATTTGGGGATCCATCCATAGTACCTGTTTTTCAAACACTAGCTTCACACAAATATTAGTAATATAAAACAGAAACGAAGCTATTAACCGATAAAAGTTTCCCCCACACTTATTCTTGTCCACACTTGGAAGTGTATAAAGAATATAGGCATCGGGTACTTCCACGGTTTCTTGTTCACAAACCTGCATAGTATGAGAATCAAATGTTTCTAATGGAAGAAATCGAGAAACAAAATCATTCAACAATGTTCTCGAAGCACATACATTCAAACCAATAAGAGGTAAAGGAGAAGAAACAATATGCAAAGGGTTAGAAAAACCTCGCACAATCTCTTGTAGCACGGAATCCTCTTCATCCTTGGAAAATTCAAGTGAACTATTCACCTCTTGTATATCATGGTCCTCTATCAAACCTTGCAACCATTCTTCATCCGTTTCTGCCTTAACCAAACTCTCGGCATCAACATCATCATTACAAACATTCACAAGTTCAATTGGGTCTTCCATAATATTGGTCATAACGGTCACATTCTCAACATACTCCTCTTCATAAGACTCAAACCATGTTGCAAAATTCTGAAAAACATTAGTTTCATCATCCTCATGTACCTTTTGAATAGGTGCTTGATCATTATAAAGATCAAGAGTTAAGTCAACTACACTAACGTCATCAAATATCTCCAAAGGTTGGTCCTTTTCAACACAATCATCATCGACTTCATCTTCAGACTCACCATAATCAGAATCGTCGTCAGTTTCCCAACCTTTATCACGACGTCGTTTAATTTCCATATGAATGGTCCTACTAATTTCATCGACAAGCTCTTCCGAGTATCCATCGTCTTCCAACTTGTATAATTTCTGCGCAAGTTTCCTGACGTTCACACGCTTGCCACCATTAGCTACAATATGTTCTCTTTCCCATGACTCTTCCCTTTGAATGGGTGAATGATCATAACTACGATCCAGATTCGGGTAAGAAGGCATATTCCAGAAATTGGTTTGTGCGACGTTCTCTCTATTACGGTCAAGTTGGTCTAGCCTTTGTTGCATATCTTGCAATCCATGCATAATCTGCATACAACTCGAATAAAGCCAATTAGAAGTAGAATTATCCCACCTAGGTGCTTGACTGACATACCCACTACAAGGTTGTTGTTGGTATGTATGAAAATCACCATAAGGTTCTATAGGATATGCATCATAGCCAATAAATTGGTTTTGATTGCATTCCATAGATGGTGGGAAATTGTCATAGTGTTGAGGAGGTTGAAAGCCGTATCCATTGTTCCAATATGCTCCTTCCATGGAAATTGGTACCTAAAACAAGAGTTCTCAAAACTATGTCAAAACCATAAAATAAGAAAAACAAAACTAAAAACTAAAACTAAAAAAAAGAAATAAAAAACCAAAAACAAGTGACAACCGTTGCCTCCCCGGCAACGGCGCCAAAATTTGATCGTTGTCGTATGCGTCAAAAATAAATTACACTTTCTTACTACTCAAAATATAAAATATAGCAAGGGCAAGAAAGGATCGATCCCACAGAGAGGTCTAGGTTGTCTCGTTGTTTCGGTTTCCTATATAAAACACCGGGTATTTTTCTGATTTTTATATACTAAAATAAAGTAAAAGCAAAGCAATAAAACGTAACATGCAAATCAAGGTAGTGAGAATATTGGTTAAGGATTCATCTTCATTCACTAACATGCTTTCAAAACAATAAGTAGAATTGATATTTAATCTCAACTTTTATCAAAAGCCCTAGAATATCTTGATCGCAAGAATATCCCGCTAATCTCCTTTTGTCATCAACAAACACATTAAAAGATGCGAATATGAGTTCTATCTTAAAGAAAATCCTAACGTGTAAAAGCACTAATCAAGTTTAATTCCCTAGATGCATTAAGTTCTATGAAATCAGGCCAATCAAAGCAATCGAACGTGGAAAACGCACTAATTCAATTTAACAAAGGTCACGAATCACTTGTGATTATTAGGATGTATCACTACAAGCAATCTTCACAATTATGCTACTTGTATTCAAGGAATATCACTTTTTCGTATAATAAACCCTAAACTAGCAATAGATATGATTATGAGTTCTACCAATTTGCAACTTGACAAAACTAACACTCAATCATGCAACCCTATTTTCAGAGAATCGTGAACGATAAATATGAGACAAAACTAATATATTGAATCAAAGAATCATATTATGTGAAATCCGATTATTCCATAACCAATAATAGAATTAAGTACTCATGTTAATGGAGTTCATCACAAGAAGAAAGAGAAACCCTATCATGTTCACAAACCCTAGAAACAAAAGTAGAAGATTATATAATAATTCTAAAGATATAAGATAATCTCCAAAAGTTGTAGAAGTTTTCCTTTTATAGCTCTCCTTGTTCCAAAATTAGATCTAGTCTTCAAAGTCCATTATTTAGAAGTCCACCAAGCCCACAAGAGAGAGAAACCCGTGCAGAAAATATGTCCCAAAACTCGTCGCCGGAAAGCTGGGTTTTTGGCCGGAAGTTTACCGGAATCCGGTGAGAAAAGTTGTCACCGGCATCTGCTTCACCGTCGACGGAATATACCGTCAGTCCACCGTCAAAGTTAACTGTTGACTTAACGGTCTTCATTAGTCAACCGGGTCAAAGGGAAACACTGAGTCAGACCGAGTCAGTTGCTGAGTCAAAGCTAACTCGGCTCACTGACTGAGTTCCATGCCATAAACCATTTGCGCTGACTTGCACAGGCCACCCTGTTGCAATCATTAGTTCAGCCATGATGGCTATGCTGCACCTTCTTGTCCACCAGTTCACAACTAAAACTCCAACACACCAGTGTAACTGCAAATGCATCTGTAGCTTCAATTTCAGTCCATCCATTACTTCCTAAGAACAACCCCATAGCTTCTCCTCCTGCATTTCCACCACCTATCCCATAGAAGCAACCCTCGACACTCCAATTCAGTCCATAATCTTCACTTGCACCTGCTAAACTACAGCCCATCACAAGACCCTGTAAATCACACATCAGCTACTGCATTCTCTCCTGCAATCTCCTTCACCAGTCACTTGCACTGAACCACAACAGCTTTGCCAAAGCATTGCACCATGCCACAACCTTCCCTGCCACACTAATTCAACCAGTGCCAGACCATGTAACAACAAATCTTGTAACTTGCAAAACCAGGCCATGGAAAGACTGATGCTCCAGGTCTAGTCATTACTGCTTGCATCTGTAGCTCACTCATAAGCCACACCACCATTAGCTCAAGCCACTCCTTCCCCCGTAATCAAGCTAGTATCGCAACACTCACCGGACACCTCACTTCATAGCTGCGCAACCATTTGGTTCTCAAACTCGAGACAGACAATGTGCCTCACTGCCATAGCCCACTGCAAATGCCATTTCCTGCAATAATCACAATCACCAGTACTTCCATCTCCATTATCAACCACCAGAACCAACTCCAGCTGCCTCCCATCTCAAATTCCACTAGATTCCAAAACATAAACCAATAATGTACCTGAGTCTCCACATTCACACATAACTCAAACCCTAACAGCACCACCAACCCTGAATTTCAAAACCCTGGTTGAATTTTAGCTTGTCTTCAAACAGATTCAAACCACTCCTATTGCTTGACCACCACCATCTTCTCATCAGATCCATTGAGTTCTTAATTTGAGCCACCAATCCTCATTCATAATCATAACCCCATTTCATTAACATCATCATCTTCTAGGATTCAATTTCAGCTACAGACTACCAGACCCATTTCTCTTCACCATCTCTAATTCTCCATTAGCAGCAAACCTCATCTTATTTTGATTCATTCTGTAAACCCCCAATTCGAACCCTAACTCTGCTCAAGAACACCACCAATTACCTCCATGTCTTGGACATCACTTCTGCTATAATTTCTCTCAATTTCTTTCATCACGAACCCTCACCCATCTCTCGATTCGATTCAACAACAGCAACAGAATCTCAATCATTATCACAGTTTCATTCTCGGACAAAAACGGCAGCAATGGCTGCTGGTTAACTTTCTTCTCAATTTCAAGTGGAATTTGTGAATGAGAGGATGAGAACGATTGACCAAATCTCGATATAGGGTTAGTGGCTTGGGGTTGTTATTGGTATCCGGTCACTCTGATAAGGGATAGCCACATTGGCAGCCCCTCAACCATTGCTTCTCTTTATTTAGTACTCCTCCAAATAGAGTATGCCCCTTAACCTTGACTGGGATCCGGATAGTACTTGTAACGAAATGACACTTTTGACCCTTTACGCTCCACATGGACGCTTTCTTCTTCTTTTGCTCCGAATGACTCCAAAGTACCTAATAAACTCAAAAGTAATCATAAGATACATAATTTACACGAAAACTCGCAAAGGAACCATAAATACTAGATATAAAATTAGGTGTTTATCACACCTATCAGCAGGAAGCACATTTGAACCAGAAATATAAGGACCCTTCAGAATCAGTGGAATGATACACCATTTCTCATCTTTAGATTGGCGAGGAATGTTATTCTTGACAGAATGCCAATCAATGTCATGCATAAGTTTTTTATCGTCGTCAATATTTTCTTTCCTCTTCAAGTGAATACCCCAACGAGTTTTGACACTCTTCATAGGTATTAATTCATCATTTTCAAAGAAGATCTCTACGGTATATTTTTCGGCGAGAATTTCTAGATCCTTAAATTCAGGATCCCTAACGTCTTTTGAATAAAGAGATCCCTTTCCAGCACCGCAGTTGGAGAATTCAAGCATCATGCGAATGCAATCCCCAATTAATTGATATATTGCTCGCGAGAACTTCGCATGAGAGGGTATCTCATAAAATAAAATAAGGTTGGGATCATAAAGAGGGATAGGAAGGCCAGCGTGAAACTATGATTTCTTTATTATCACAATGATAATCAGAAAATAGTTTAGCAGAAAGAATGGAGGTAGCTTCTTGATTGAGAATGGTGGATAGTGTAAAACCTCTCTCTTTGAGAAGTTTCTGAATTCCCTCAAAAGAAGTTTTAGCTTTGTGACCGCTTGGAGGAATATCTGAGTATGGGAATGAAGGAATGAAGATCAAAAGAAAAATAAGGATGAAAATTGACAGCAGTAGAAGCGGAATTTACGGAGAAATAGTAAAATTGCAGAGAATAATAGAAGAAAGCGAAAAGAGAATAATAAGAAGAATATATATAGAGAGAAGAGTTCTCGAGAAAATAAACTCATTAATGCGAAGAGTGGACGTGCACGTTTGAGAATGACGGTTGAAAATGACGTGTCGAGAAATGAATGGAAGAAGAAATACGTGTAATAAATACTGCGTAAGATACATAATTGTGTCAGTACAGAAGAATATGACATTGCGAACAGTTGCGGCATTTTGGAAATACAGTTTCGCATGACATTCTCCCCTTCGCAGAGAAGACATGAGAAGAGGCAAGATATAGAATCAGAATATCGCAACAGCAACACCCTTGCGAAGTCATCATCAATAATACATTGCGAATCCGTCACAGACTAACTACAGAAATGACGTAACAGATGACGACAGCTTAAACATGAGAAAGATGTGAAGACCGTGCGATATTTAAGAATGTTGTGAACATCAACACTTGAATACTTGCGAGAATAAACCAGATCCGAAAATAAAGGACAACTTAGCTGTCATCCATTATGTAATATCCTATATAAAGAGCCGAATAGGCGTAAGGAAGAGAGATCTTTTTGGAGTGTTGAGAAAGTTTTGAAGAGAGAGAAAGTCCAAAACAATGTCATATTCTTGATTTCATTTCCTTCTTGTAACATTTCTGGAATCTATTAATAAAAAGTGTAGTTTTTGATCATAAAGATGTGTTGATTATTATGAATTCTTGTGAGGGATGTATTGTAGGATTTCCTGCAACTACAGATGTGGTCCAAAGGTTTTTTGATTCAGGTTTCATTCCTAGGAGTTTAAATAAATGTAAGGATCCCAAAGCTCCATCCGATTTCAGACCAATTGGCCTTTGTAATACATCTTATAAGATCAAATCAAAAAT
Source organism: Papaver bracteatum (assembly GCA_023529315.1). Taxonomy (NCBI): domain Eukaryota; kingdom Viridiplantae; phylum Streptophyta; class Magnoliopsida; order Ranunculales; family Papaveraceae; genus Papaver; species Papaver bracteatum. Next base: position 80,437 of record JAJJWX010003118.1, read on the forward strand.
TCTAGCAAATAGAATTAAGCCATTCCTTAAAGAAGATGATTTCTCCATATCAAGCTGCATTTTTTCCTAATAGGTCAATCCATGACAACATAATAAAGGCTCATGAAATGGTACACACTATGAAACAAAAAAGAATAATATTGTGGCATCATGGCTCTTAAACTGGACCTTTCTAAGGCTTTTGATAGATTAGAATGGAGTTTCCTCATAAATATAATTAAAAAAATTGGTTTTTGTGATGCTTTTTGTAATATCTTTAATCATATGTCTCTCAACTACAAGTGTGAGTATTCTTCTAAATGGTTCTCCTTGTCAGAACTATCACCTATCTAGAGGTTTAAGACAAGGAGATCCATTATCTCCTTATATTTTTATCATTGCCATGGAATATATTTCTAGATGTTTTCTTATTGCAGGAACTAATAAAGTTAAGGATGATAGAAGAGCTCCCTTTATCTCGCATTTAATGTTTGTTGATATCCTTATTTTCATTAAAGCTAATATGGAAAATTTTCATGGTATTTTGGACATCATAAAAGATTTTGGTATGCATTTAGGTCAGCTTCTTAACTTCCAAAAATCATGTGTTTACTTTAGTAATAATGTGAGTCATAGTGCTTGTAATTCTTTAGCCGGATCTCTTAATATGAGTAGGGTCACTGATTCTGATACCTATTTAGGTGCTTCACTTCTTTTAAGAATGAACAAATAGAAGTACTTTAATCACATTGCCCAATCTTTTGAAGCTAGATTGAACAACTGGTGTAGTACTTCTCTAAACCAGTCTAGTAGGACTACTATGCTTAAATCATATTTGAATTCTCTTCCCACTCATTAGATAGGATGCTTTAAAATACCTCAAAATATCATTACCAAACTTGATTCTCTGCAAAGAAATTCTTGGTGGGGTCATAAAAATAACAAGGGAATTTGCTTTATTTCTTGGCTTAGTCTCTGTGTGTCATAATATTTGGGTGGTCCTTCCTTTAGAAATTAGAAATTGTTAATCAGGCCTTAATAACAAAACTTGCTTGGAAAATATGTGTTAGAGCATTGCTCGGCCAAACCTGCATGCGTTGCTATCTCAAGCATGCTTGTCAACACTAGTGATCATAACTGATATCTTTATTTCTAGTATACTTATAGCTTAGTCTCGGTCTAGAACAGTTAAGTATAGTTGAGCTCCAGACTCCATAGTGATTATCTTACAAAGACGAATAACTACTCAAGGAACCAGTGGAACTTCATCCGACTAAAAGGTATGTGGATACTTGAACTCATCTATCACTCAAAAGTCTACTCTATATCCCACTATTGAGACAAAAGTCGTATAAGTATGATAGTTTTCATACTTACACATTTGCTATTTCGAGCCAAGTTTACTCGCCTATCTTTTTCTCAAAATATGTGTTGGTAAGCTTTCGCTTTAACCTTTTTCACCTTTACCCGTGACGAAATTCATGATGACGTTTCAATCTTGAAAATAGCTTTGATGACGATAGTCGTGAATAACGATTGTTATAACATTATAGAACAATGTTTCAATGATTGAAATATAGAGGTGAGATTACCACCTATGGATATAAGCATTTATAGTGTGTTCGCACATTAGTGTATAAATCCATGTACCAAAAACCAAGTGCGTGCATATGTGTGCATGCAGTATTGGTGAAGGAGACAGGTTGGGTACGCGTACCCGTATGCGTACTGGCAAAACTTTCCTCCCGGAAAATTCTGCTGAGTTTGGAGTTTACGAACTCATAAACCAGTCACCTTAGGTACGCGTAATAGCAAAACATTTCTACTCGAAAAGTTCTGCTGAGTTTGGAAACTAAAACCAACTCAAATTCCGGAAGCTAAGGTGCGCATACCCATACGCATATCCAAGCTGGTTATTTCTCAAATCTGTAGTTCATGAACTTTAAACAATAAATTATAAGGAATGCAATCTTTGCAAACCGTGGCTATATTGTTCATGAATTAATTCAAGTGAATCAAACATATTTTGTTTCAATTGTGTCTATGCATAAAGACCTAAGCAATTAAAAAACTCTTCAACTAGTTCTTATGAGTCATTTGAACTAGTTATGAGAAAGATGAATACGGTTAATATGAAAGTGTTCATATGGCTAACCATTGGTTAACTATTTGTGAACCGACTAAGTGTACATGTTTAGGTATGGTTACTCAAACCTAAATAAAATACATTTCATTTGTGTGTGATAAGCTAAGTTTTGATCTAACGGTTGAAAGATATTAGCTTGGTTGAATCATGTTTTTCATCTAACGGTGAATATTGAATGATTTGTTACCAAGGTAACTTAGATTTCAAACCCTGATTTGAAAACTGTATAAAGGGGAACTCTAGTGGACAAAAAAAATTCTTGGTAAGCCGATTGCTATTGATCAAAAAACGCTGGATCATGATGTGGGAAACTATGCTGCTGTGTTGATAGATATTGATTTTGCTAAAGAGATTCACAAAAGAATTCGTTTGAAAGCTAATGGAAAGGAGTTCTGGCAATATGTGGAAGTACAATATTTAGAGAACATTAAGTTTTGTTCCCATTGTAAGATTATGGGGCATAAGTTTGAAAGCTGTATGGCTGCTCGTAAGCTTTTAGGAGCTGGAAAAATAGAAATTGTTGATCAGAATAGCAAGGAGGGTAAAGAGATTAGGCCTAGCAAGTATGCTTGGACAGAAGTGCATGGAAAAAACAAGTCCATTGAGGAGATGGAAGATGGGAAACAAACTGTCCAAGATTCTGCTGATGATAAACAGTTGGAGGAGGAGCTTAACTGTTCTTCCATTGAATTTCGTGAAGCTCAGCTGAAACTAATTAGATGCAAAAATGCTATAGCAGCAAAAAAGGCTCTTCTTTGAACGAGCTAACTCGATCCATTCGGGAATCACTCGGTCAAGTATGAACAGAAACCTCACAATCAGTCGGGTCAATTCTAGAGAAGCAAAAGAGTAGGGACACTAGGGAAAACACAAAAAGTAATGATGGAGTGGGCTGCTCGAGGAGGAGAAGAGGTCAAACAAAGGCGTGCGCGGGTAGTAACAATCCTTCACGTGGGGTGGGTCCGGTACTCTAGTACGTGCTGACTGCTCGCCTAATTCAAACAAATGCGGAAATCATGAAAAGAAGACGGAACCATCAAGTGTGGAGGGGCCCGGAGCTAAAGTAGCTGAGACTACTTTCAACAAAATCACGCCTATTACTAAAGAGTCTGCTGATTACACGGGATTGGTTTCAAATGAGAATAATGTTATTGAAAAGATAGGTATGGGTCCGTCTGATTTTAGGGATAAGATAGGTTTGGAAACCGTTGGGACCACACCTCATCATGGAAGGAATAAAGATGGATACGGGCGAGAATTAAAGGGGACACACTCTTCGGTGGGAGTGCTAAATGAGAAGCACGCGCAACTTTTGAAAGAGGGAGCAGTTGGGACCACAATACAATATGGAGGGACAAAAGATGGTTGCGGGCGGGAATTAAAGGGGGCGCACTCTACCGTGCAAGCGGGACAATTTGTGTCTCCTAACAAATTTGGTGTGCTCCAGCAGGAGTTTGATACTAATGAGGAAATAGGTCAACAAATTCGGGATAGAATGAGAACCCATGAAGAGGAGGTGACTAAAAAGTCAAGCATGGGGGGGTCCGGTCCTAAAGGGACTAAAGCGGCGGGTAGAAGTCCCGCTTCTGGTAGTACCAAAGAGACGCAGGATGTGCTTTACGACAGGGGGCAAAGGCACAGAACTAGAGAGATTTGTGAGGATATCAAGGCAAATGGCGGGCCTTCTCGCCGCCTCGACGTAAGGGGTTTTATGGAAAATAATTCTCTTTCATTCGAAGAGAGACAAGTTTTAATGGCAATCAAAAGCTATGAGGTTCAAAAAAAAATTATGGCGCACAAAGACTATCGCTTAGAGTTTATGAGACAAACCAAAGAACATTTGGAATTTTAGTGGTGGAAGCACTTTGTTGTTTCCCTTTTGTTTTTGTGCGGGTGGGCCTATGCCTCCCTTTTCGTTTTTCTTTGCTGGTTTTCTTTTGTTTCCCTTTTCCTCTTCATTGTCTGTTTGGAGGTAAGGCCTAGTCCCCCTCTTTCTCTTTTTTTGGTTTGCTTCAATATAGTTTATAAAAAAAAAAAAGGGGAACTCTAGCAAATGGAAACATTAATCCCCATACCTCCTGTGTGATACTAGTTGGTTTAGCTAGAGTTGATTCTCCTTTAACCTTAGGTTTCTTCCCGAGACCCTGTAGGTTAATGACTTAAAGACTTCATTGGGATTGTGAAGGCATACGAAACTACTTCTCTTGTAGTTGAGCGATCTGATCTTCCATTTTCTATCATACGAGTTCAATTTAATAATTGGCTTCAGATTATATCTCCGATAGGGCAAGATAAAAAGAAATCACAAACATCTTCGTCTCATAGTTTTTGATTCCGCAATATCTGGTTTCGCTACCATATGATTAAGATTATGGTGAGGTGTTTGATAATTCTAGGATTTTCTTCGGAAATATAAGTCCGGGTTATCAATTAGTTCCTGTTCACCTTGATTTTTATCAAAAGATGAAACAAACTCATAGGTTTATCTGTAGGAGACATATTTATCTATTATCATAGACTTTTCTGTGTGATACAGATTTGTTATTAAAGTCTTCGACTTTGGGTCGTAGCAACTCTTAGTTGTGGGTGAGATCATCTAAAAGAATCAAGTGTGTAGTATCCTGCTGGAATCAGAGACATAAATAGAACAACTGTACCTTGAATCAGTGTGATATTAATTAGGGTTCAACTATAGTCCATACCGAAGTTAGTTTGTAGTAGGCTAGTGTCTGTAGCCGCTTAATACAATGTGGTGTTCAATCTGGACTAGGTCCTGGGGTTTTTCTGCAATTACGGTTTCCTCGTTAACAAAATTTCTGGTGTTTGTGTTATTTCTATTCTGCATTATATTTTGTTATATAATTGAAATATCACATGTTGTGCATTGTATCGATCAATTGTGAAATCCAACCTTTGGTTGTTGAATGGAAATTGATTGATCCTTGGATATTGGTCTTTGGTACCATCCAAGTTTATATCTCTTGTATTTGATAAAGACTCACAGATTTTTATTTGTTTAAGTATAGATCAAATCGAGAGATATAGATATTAACTCCATGATATACTTTTTATTAAGATTGAGTCTGACTGTCTAGTCGATTCTCTTAAAAGTATATTAGAGTTAGTCCATACAGATTTCTAATCGAAATATTGGGTGAGGTTGTTAGACCCCCACTTTTTCAATTGGTATCAAAGCAGGCAAACACGTTTAAGACATCAAAAGTATGTGTTTGTAGCGATCTGACTCTATGGACAGAGGTGTTGTCTCTATTAACATACCACCAGTCTTCGATGGCTCTAATTACTTATGGTGGAAAATTGCTATGCGAGATTTTCTACAAGCTCGTGATTTTCAACCATGGGTATAAGTTGTTAATGGCTATGATGCTCCCGTTGTGGAAATAGGTAACGCTATAGTTCCAAAGAATATTGGTGAATACGATGTTGCTGAAATACTTGCTGCAAAGTAAAACTCCGACGGTTTGAATACCATCTTACATTCCATTACCCCGAATCTTCAGCACCATGTGTCAAATTGCACTAGGTCTAAAGATGCATCAAATATCTTAGAAAATGTATTCGAAGGTAATACCAGTGAAAAGGAATCCAGGCTTCAAAACCTAAATTTCGAATGGGAATACCTTCGTATGGCAGATGAAGATTCATTTAATGAGTTTAATCACAAAGTGTCTGAAATTGTTAATACATCTTTTGCATTGGGTAAGACTATTCTTGAAAAGGACATTGTGATGAAAATTCTCATATCGCTGCCATCTAAATACGATTCTAAGAAGCATGCCATCGTTGAGGGAAATAACCTTGATACTCTCTCCAGAAATACTCTAGTTGGGAAGTTAAATATTTTTGATCTTGAACAACAATAGCGAGAGAAACATCATTTGGTAGTAAACTCTGTTTCCACAACTGATAAGAAATCTCGCTACCCAAAAGTGATTGAAAAAAATGAGAATAACTTTAATTCATCTCTTTCACTGTTCATACAACAGTTGAAAAAGACACTCAAACAGAGTAAACGAAAGTCTCATAAGAAAGATATCTCAATCAATAAGGGTAATAATAAAGATCAAAAGAATCATAAAAATAAGTCTTGTTTAAAGTGCTACAGAAGTGTTCATACTTCAAAAAATTCTGATGAGAAGGTTAATGAGTTAACAAAGGCTTGGATGGCTACTCTTGACTACTATCCGGAGGAAGACATCTGTGTAAGTTCCATTAACTTCTTTGCTGACAATCACACATGTCCTCCAAACAGTCCAGTCCACTCCGAAGTACTCAATCATGTTCATTCAAGGTAAGAAAACCTAATGATAAGGATTGAATATTTGGAAAATCAACTGGCTGTTCTAAGACAAGAAATTGCAAATGTTCACAATCGTGATTCCAATAATAAATACCATCCCTCGATTATTTATTCTCAGCAAACTACTCTTGACCCTATATCTAACGAAAAGGATGATATAGAAAACCACAAGATTTTTTCAAAAAACTTTGAAATCTTGTGTGAAAAAAATCAGGATAATAATCTGAGCACAAAAAAACAAGAAATTTTCTCCTCAGTCAGAACGTACTTAACAAAGAAAAAAAGGAAATCTTCCATTAGTACTATCAAAAGTACAGAAGAGAACTCCAAGGTATTTATAGCCTACAAAGATCAACAAACAAAGCACTCAAAACAGTTCTAAGAAGAATGAGTAAAACTCTTAATTTTGTTCACTCAAAGGCTGAACGGAATCAAGAAATATGTACATCCTTGAGATGGAGACCTTCCAATCCTTTTATGGATAGGAAGAAACTTATTCTGTAGTAAGAGTAAAAGATGGTTCTTGTACCCTCAATTCTCGACAAGAACCATATCCTACAAATAGGGTTGTATATCTGTACTTAGTCTGTTTTTCATCTCTGTTTGGTTTGATTAAGATCTTGTTGGTGAGCGTTCATAATTGATTTCTCCTATAAAACCGTTACCTCATACCCTCCCTTGGTTTAGGGTTTTGGTCAAAGATCTTCTTGGAATATCTTTTTCTTTTTAAGAAGAAGTCCTTCTTGAAGATTGATCATTTCATTTCAATCTTCTATCATGTCTTCATCCAGTCTCTCAAGCAAACAGAGTGATGTGTGTACTGTTCTGTTTCCATCTAAGAAGATTCGTTTAGACTCATATGATAATGAGTTGTGCTCCGACAAACATGATGTCTCTTTTTATGGAAATCCGTTTGTATCCCAGTTTGAGAAACTCTCCTTGACCATGAATCTCATTTTGGAACAAGTAAGTGCTCTGAAAAACGAAATGGTTTTATCTTCTAAAAAACTGGAAGAAAAGATTGAAAAACTTGAATCAAGGATTGATCTGATCGAAAATGACCTTGACGAATATAGGGAATATGAGAAGAATTCTGAAAGTAAGTGAAATATTTTTGTCTAGGAAACTTCTTAAGAGAATTTTTATTCTTGTTTTTGTTTAAGAAGGATAACTAGGGTTTGGAATAGCCATTATTGTGAGTACACATAGCTATGTCCAACGTTTTCATCTTGCAATGTTTTTAGATTTATTTATTTAAATTCTAAAGTTAATTTGGAATATGATGATTGCAGTATTAATCTTTATGGTTTTATATATTGCAATATGTTATGGGATATGAATGTTTGCGTCCGTGAACTATTATTGTCCCATACGATGTCAAAAGTTATCTCTTTTATATGTCGATATGCAAGTATTGATACAAGATCGATGAACTTTTGACAAACAAAAGTTAAGCCTATTATATCATTTATTGATAGAAGATAGGTTAAAATCTTTTGTTTACAAAGATTATGTCTATTATATGTCGTTATGAAAATAGTGATGAAAATAGAATGAATCTTTGTATATGCCGCAGTATTGATCTTTCATGAATCATATTTTTTGTATATATTGTGTGTCTCCATAAGTATTCTTGTGTGAGCATCTCCAACTAAACTAATCATAGATTCGTTTGTGGTTATTTTGGTTGTATATTCCGATTAAATTAATCATGGGTTATCTTGTGATTAGTTTAATTGAGAATTTTGGATACAAAATCATTTTTGTGGTTTTTGGTGTCCAAAGAAATCCTTCATCTAGCTTCGGCTTTTTGATTGCATCTAAACAAAGTTGATATGTTTCTTTCTTTTGGTCTTGAAGCGTCTCCGTGAAAATTTCATTAGGATCTCGTTTTCGTACCTTTGCTAATTTTATTGACAAAAAGGGGGAGGATTAATATGTAGTTCACACTATAAATACATATGGTTTTCTGATCATTATGTAAGGGGGAATGGTTTTTGTGTTGAGATAAAAGTATTGACTAAGGGGGAGTGATACATATCACCATAGTATTGTTGTCAAAGTTGTGATAAAATTGAAATTTGATGCTGTGTAATAATACTATGACACTGTATAACAATGATTGAGAGATTTTGTTTTCTCATTGTTATGGCTACAGAACTTCAACAACTATGATGCTGAACTGAACATCTATGGAATCATGGGAGTACTTGGAAAAGATGAAGTTTTCAAGTAATGTTGAAGCACCAAGGAGATCAAGTATGTGGACGAGGAGCTACAAAGTTTATCAATTTTGTAATTCATATGTATTGATAGTTTTGTCACTAAAATTGACACAAGGGGAGATTGTTAGAGCATTGCTCGGTCGAACTCGCATGCGTTGCTATCTCAAGCATGTTTGTCAATATTAGTGATCAAAACTAATGTCTTGATTTCTAGTCTACTTATAGCTTAGTCTCGGTCTAGGACAATTAAGTATAGTTGAGCTCCAGACTCCATGGCGATTTTCTTACAAAGACGAAGAACTACTCAAGGAACCAGTGGAACTTCATCCGACTAAAAGGTATGTGGAGACTTGAACTCATCTATTACTCAAAAATCTACTCTATCTCCTACTCTTGAGACAAAAGTCGTATAAGTATGATAGTTTTCATACATACACATTTGCTATTTCAATCCGAGTTTACTCGCCGATCTTTTTCTCGAAATATATATTGGTAAGCTTTCGCTTTAACCTTTTTCATCTTCACCTATGACAAAATTCATGATGACGTTTCAATCTTCAAAATAGCTTTGATGACGATAGTCGTGAATAACGATTGTTATAACATTATAGAAGAATGTTTCAATGATTGAAATGTAGAGTTGAGATTACCACCTATATATATAAGCATATATAGTGTGTTCGCACATTAGTATATAAATCAATGTACCTATTGTTGAAGGAGATAGGTTAGGTACGCATATATTCATCAAATATATTTTTGAGATTGAAACGTCATCATGAATTTCATCACGGATAAAGATGAAAGTGGTTAAAGCAAAATATTACCAACCCATATTTCGAGAAAAAAATAGGCGAGTAAACTCGGCTCGAAATAACAAATGTGTATGTATGAAAACTATCATACTTATACGACTTTTGTCTCAAGAGTAGGAGATAGATAGACTTTTGAGTGCTAGATAAGTTCAAGTCTCCACATACCTTTTTGGTCGGATGAAGTTCCACCGGTTCCTTGAGTAGTTCTTCGTCTTCGCAAGATAATCGCCATGGAGTCTGGAGCTCAACTATACTTAACTATCCTAGACCGGGACTTAGTCATAAGTAAAATAGAAATCAAGACGTATAATTTTGATCACTAATATTGACAAACATGCTTGAGATAGAAACGCATGCGAGTTCGACCGATAAATGCTCTAACAATCTCCCCCTTTGTCAATTTTAGTGCCAAAACTATCAATACATATGGATTACTAAATAGATAAAACTTTATAGCTTTTCGTCCACATGCTTGATCTCCTTGGTGCTTCAACATTACTGAAAACTTCATCTTTTCTAAGTACTCCCATGATTCTATAGATGTTCAGTTCAGCATCATAGTTGTTGAAGTACCGTAGCCATAACAATGAGAAAACAAAATCTCTCGATCATTGTCATACAGTGTCATAGTATCATTACACAACATCAAAGTTTTTATATCACAACTTTGACAACATTAGTATGGTGATATGTATCACTCCCCCTTAGTCAATACTTTCGTCTCAACATGAAAACCACTCCCCCTTACATAATGACCCGTAAAGCACTAAATCATATGTATTTGTAGTGTGAACTACATATTAATTCTCCCCCTTTTTGTCAATAAAATTGGCAAAGGTACGAAAACGGGATCCTAATGAAATTTTCATGGAGACGCTTTAAGACCAAATAAAAGGTATGCAATCATAAAGCCGAAGATGAATGCATTCATCAAGGAGTTTATAAAGATACAAGATAACCCCTAAAAAATTCCACAGACGCACTCCCTACAAAGATATGGAAACTAAGCGCAAGTTCAAAAGAACTCTCCCCTATTTGATGTCATTCCCGAGTAAAGGAAAACAAGAGCGACCTTACTTTTGAGAAAAGAAGAATTTTATTGGACACCAAAAACCATAAGAAATGATTTTCTATATCCAAAATTCTAAATTAAACTAACCACAAGACAACTCATGATTAATTTAATCGGAATAACAATCAAATTAAACACAAAAGTGATCAATTTAATTGTACACGCTCGACATAAGAGAACTTACAGAGATATGACTATGTTAACCATAAAAGAATGATTAACTCAATCGTTTTATGCTCAACACAAGAATACTTATGGAGCATTGCAGTACACATAAAATATGGATCATGGAAAGATCAATACTGCGGCATAGACGAGGATTCATTCTATTTTTCATCACTAATTGCATAATGACATGCAATAGACATAATCCTTGCAAACAAAAGATTTTAACCTATCTTTCATCAATGAATTGACATAATTGTCTTAACTTTTGTTTGTCAAAAGCTCATTCATTCTTTTATCAATACATGCATATTGACATATGAAAGTTTTAACTTTTGAACTTGCTCAATCGTACTCCTTATGAATTAACACTTTTAGCATAAAAAGATCATCCAAAGCCAAAGTGTCATTAAAGTTATTACAAGCGAAAGTATTAACTTAAGTTCAACAAAAAGAGATTAAACAGGTACTAGAAAATAGAGATAACATGATATCCATTGATCCATAATAAGCAAGAACATATATTAGTTAATCATCTCATATACCTAGCAATCTCACAAAACTTCTCCGTCAGTTCAGGATAAGCTTTCTAAGCATAGTCCAGATGCTCTTTTAAGAATTCAATTTCATGTTGGAGCCCAAGGAGTTCAGAATTGGATGGTGCAGGAGCTCTTGAAATTTTCGCAATACTGTTCATGGTTAAGACTTTTAGTCCACCAAGATTAGTTCCAACAGTAATAATGCCAAATTGACTGCAGATCCTTGAAATAAGACAAGAAAACCTAGGAGTCCTCCTTGAAATCTGTCTGTCACTTATCATCTGACAAATAATGAGGCCACATAATTCAATATTTCTCCCTTCAAAAATATAATAAACCAATTTTGTAAGCGGCTTGCTCCATAGGTGTCTGTCAAGTAAGCTGGGCATCAGGTTAGCTACTAGTAATTTTCCAGCAGCTCTGAGGAACAGTACAACATCATGTGCATCAATCTTACCATTGTAGGACCAGGATATCACTACATCTATTTTCTGCGAGATTAACAACACTTCATAACGAGCATCACCGCAAGATTTTTATCAACATTTCACGAGTTTCACAAAAGCCTTCAAAAGAGAGACGTAATACCTGACGACTGAAGAAAACTTGAGAGAAGCATGATAGTTCTGCGACGGTTATAAAACTTGCGAGATTTAACATTGTAACTATCGCGGTACAATCGCAGAATCAACCCGAAATAATAGGAAAACTTAGTTGTCATCCACTATGTAACTACCCTATAAATATAGACCCAATGTGTCCAGAAAAGGATGAGGTATTTTTAAGAGTTAAGAAAATATTGAGGAGAGAGAAACTTCAAGAGAATAGTTGTAATCTTGAATTCTCTCATTTCAGTAAACATTTCTGAAACCAAAATAATAAAGTGTCGATTTTCATCTTCAATTATGAGTTGATTATAGCAAGATCTTAACAAGGGTGCAGTGTGGGAAATCCTGCAACTACATTTTGGCGCCCGAAACAGGGAGAATCAAGTTAAGAGATCTCTAATTACAATTTGAAAATTTGAAGAAATTATTAGAGTTGAAGAAATGGCTAGAAGAAGAAGAAATACATCAGAACCACCAACAACTGTGAGGAGGAGTAAAAGACTTGCAGGATAAGAAACAAATGAATTAGGAGATTCTTCAAGGATAAGAACAAGAAGAAATAGAATAAGGATTGAAGGAGAAGATCAAATCCCACAACCTAATCAACAAACACCGATCCAAAATACAAATGTGGATTATGATAGAGTGAGTGTGCATACTTGGAGATCGGACTCGATGGAAGTTGTAGAAGATCGACAATTAAGAGACGGAAGAAGAGAAAAAAGAAATCAAGGAATGGTTGAAGGATTAATTCATGGAGGAGATGAAAATGAAACATCAAATGATCCAAGACAAAGAATACAAGAGGAAAGAAGATTAAAGGCAAAAGAGCGTGCAAATTTAACAAGACAAATTCACGAGTTGAGAATGGAGAATTTGAGATTACAAAATAGAATATCAAGAAGTACTGTTAGATCGAATTCAAGATCAGTAAGGGAAGAATTAAGGCCAAATTCCCCAGTAAGAAATGCTAGAGGAAATATCCAAGAAGAAATGCAAAATATAAATGAAGAGCAACGTCATAGAAAATAAGAGGTAGTAGAAAATCGCCATGATCCGCGTGGCGAAAATTTGGATAATAGACTTAACAACAGAAATCAAGAGGGAAGAAACAACCAAAATGATGAAGATAATCCAGAAGAAGGTAGGAGGATATTACATGGGCGAGAGATCCATAGAAATCGAAGAATAATTGAATAAGAAATTGAGATACATTATGCTGAACAAGCGTGATTAGCTCGCGAGAGAGAAAGATTGAGGGCAGAAGTAGAAGAACAAGAATTTCAAGAGGCATTACGACAAAATAACCATGAAAATCGAGAAAGGATACGGACGCAAAATCACCATAATAATAATATTCAGGAAGAATATGATAGAATACAAAGGAGAATAGAAAGACAGCGAAGAGAAATGAAGAAATTCGCAGAGAAGAAAATAGACAGTATAATCAGTTGCGATGGAAAGAAGAAGCTGAGGCAGAAGATCGCAGTAGAAGAAATATGGATGTAGATGAAGATATACAAAATCTCTCAAGACAAGAAGTACATGAACGTAGAAGAAGGGAACCAGCATTGACAAGACCAATGGAACCAAATTCAGCTGCGAATGAGCAAATTTTAAGAGAGTTAGCAGAGATGAAGGGAATAATAAATAACAGAAAAGAAGGAGGTAGAAGGAAACTTGATGAAGCTATTGAAGAAGCTGTGATAACTCCATTTACTCAAGAAGTACAATTAAGAGGAATACCTCCAAAGTGCAACTTACCAGCATTAACCATCATTTTTGATGGAACTACTTGTGTTGTACAACATGTTAAGGCTTATGTTAGGGGTATATTGCAATGGGAGAATCATGATGTTGTATTGTGTAAATATTTTGCATCTAGATTAACTGGCGAGGCGCTAAAATGGTTTGAGGGATTACCAAAAAATACTATAACTTCTTTTGATCATTTACAAGCTACATTTCTGGGAGCATATATAAGCAACAATTCATCGCGGCCAGGTATTGAAGATGTGTTTGGATTAAAACAGAGGGTTGGCGAGAGTCTGAAACATTTAACCATAAGATGGAAGACAATGTGCAGTGAGATGGCGGGAAGAGTTGACGAGAGATATCTTATCTTGTCTTTTATCAGTGCAATGTTCGCGACCAATCTGTTGTACATACAAATTTTCAGAGTCAAGAATACAATCACTATGATTGAACTGCGAGAGCTACAAGAAGAATACATTGCTTTGGAGGAGAAACAAAATGAGATGGAATCATATCCCATCGCCAACACCAATTCAGTAGCATCAAATGGGAGTTTACTTCCTAAAATGATTAACATTGTGGCGAGCAGCTCGCAAGCACAACAAGAGAAAGTGGAGATCGATAACCAGCAGAAGTTGGTAGCTATGGGCAGTCGAGATCAAGAATAATATGAAAGGGAGAAGAATTATTACAACCGCGGAGGGAATAATAAGATTCAAAGGCTTGATCAGCCGCAAGAAACTTATGGTGGACATAGGCAAAATAATTTCAGAATCCAAGGAAATCAGAGGATAGTATGGGAAGAAATTAAGATGCCTCCTCTAAATGCTAGTATAGAAAAAATCTGGGAAGCTATCATTTTAATGGAAAATATACCCTCTCCGTGGAATATGGGAAAAGAACCACATCCTAATAATCGCAGTCAAGAATTTTGTCCTTACCATCACTTTCATGGTCACACAGTAAATGACTGCAGGAATGTAAAGAGAATAATTTTAAGGATGATTGACAAGGAAAGCTAAATCACTTTTTAATAGGACAACCACAATCTCAGCGATTGCCTCCAGCACCAGAAATTCGCAGGGTAAATACTGTAAAAGGAGCAGAATCATTCGTAATAGAAGTTGGGGCTAAGGAAAAGAATTTGTTTTGTAATTCCATAGTACATTCACACAGAACAATAGAGGAATTCCATGATAATGTTCTAAGAAGAGTCTTCGCGAGAGACACAGATGGAAGAGAGATAATGAATATCATGAGAGCCTCTCCATTAGAAGAATGTAAGAAACAAATTATATCTTTCAGTGCACAAGAAGTACCAGAACCTGGCGAGAAGCATGATAATCCATTGGTAGTAAGATTAGAGATAAATCCAAAGAAAGTAGAAGAAGATGGAGGAAATGATGATGAAAATGAAGATTCTTGGGCTATCAATAGAGTTCTGATAGACACAGGCAACTCAGTGGACATACTATTTTATCATACCTATAAGACCATGGGTGGAAGAGACGAAGATCTAATTCCATCAACATATAAAATCTATGGTTTTAATGGTACCGCCAATAAACCAAAAGGGGAAATTGAAATGCAGATTCCATTGAAAGGGATAACTTCCAAGATCTTGTTCTGTGTTGTTGACATTGAATCACCTTACAATGCCCTGATTGGTCGACCTTGGCTACATGGGATATTAGGTGTAGCATCTACTTTCCACCAGTGTGTTAAATTTCCTCATCCTCATGGTGTTGGAGTAATTAAGGGAGATTGGGGAGAAAGGAAGAAATGTTATGAGATTGATATAAAATCTTGCGAAGAAAGAGCTGGGAAGAAGAGCAATTGGAAGTACAACATCAAGCAACGACAGAGAGCTGAAAGATTGATGATTGATTCAATAGAGCAGCAAGAGGAAGAAAATGGCGAGCCGATCGCAGATGAAAAAGAAAGAGCAAAACGTAACAGAAAAGCAGAACCAAAAGATAGTAAGTAGAAAGGTAAAATGATAAAATTTAAAGAAGCTTATGCAGAATTTGTTTGAAGAAAATGCAATTGAAGAGAGTACTCTGTTTGAAAAAATTGCAAAATTTTAATGAAATTTTATCAGAGTTACAATGCTCGTGAGAAACGCGAATAAAATTTCACAGAGATTAATATAATGGGACAAAGCGTGCGCCTTAGTTCACGAATACAATTTCGCAAGAGGCAAATGTAAGACCTAATAGTGCGTCATATAAGGGGGTATCTCTTGACACGACTCAGTGATAAGGTTATACCGCTGCTGGAACCTGAGTTATGCAGATGTTGGGGTTAAATAAAACCTATCCAGGAGAGGGATCTTGGGTTTCCAATTATATAAGGTTATACCCTAATTGGACGACTAAGAACCTCTTCTAAGAAGTGCAAAGTATGACCAAGGCGCCGAGGTACACGGTTGAGCCAAGGGTGCCCGGGGCGTACGAAACTACCCTGGCCATTCTTGGTAAGTCTTGCCTATGATGCACTTGGCCTCAAGAAAACCCCACTTAGGTTGCAGTCTTGTAACTATAAGCCATATAGGCATAAAGGACAAGAGGCTGCGAAAACAGCTGGTTGTTGGCAAATCTGGATGGGAGGAGCTAGTCTTGTATGGCTGATGTGCACTCCTTGAAGGGGCAACCAGGGGGAAGATAAGGGCGGCACCCTCCATGAGGGATCTGATAAGTGTCTAAAGACGGCAATGTCATGGGGCTTTATGATCGCAAGAACATTTAGGCCTGTCATATTGTCGCGTGACGAAAGTTATACAAAGGTAAATAGCCAAAATAGAAAAAGTTAAGATGAGATCAATGGGTTTTTACATTTAACAAGTGTAAATACGTCATGCGATTTCATCGCAAGACGGCAATGTCATAAGGATTAATTCTTGCAAGAGAGTTTATACTTATCATATTGTCGCAGAGATGTTGGAAAAGTATTGATAAGACAAGATCAATGGGTCAATACATGCAAATATAAAGACGTCCTGCGATTTTGTCGCAAAAAGAAAAGATGTGGAAAAATAAGACCTTTAATTAGGAAGGCATAATAAGACCATAAGATTATTGCGATTTTATGCAAAAAAAACATAAAATTATGCGATTATTTCTAGCGATAATATCGCCGATGATGAGGCAAATTTAATTTGATTCACAACTAATATTTAATCTCTAATCAATTTTTTCATATTGCAGATGAATAATAGAGGCAAGTATGGGAATGCATAGAATGATGAAATTATTATTCATCCATCATATGATAAAATTGCATAGATAATACATTTATACAAATAATTAAAGGATAATAATTATGATTGATTGATTATGTTGCAGAAAAAGAATTGTTTTCTAATTCATAACATATAAAAGCAAAAGAAGTTTACACATCAAGTTGGAGAAGCTCGCAACGATGTTACGAGAAGCAAAAAATAAATGTACAAAATTTACAATGGAGAAACAGAGAAGAAACAAGACTAAGTAGATCCATCAACACCTTCATCAGAACTCTTTTCTTTTTCAAAATTCTCTTCATTGCCATATTTCTATTCTTCATCATTATCATCAGTATCCCTATCTACGTCGAATTTCTCCTCCCCGCCAGATAATTCTTCATCATATTCGCTAGACTCCTCAGCCTCGCTATCAGAGATAACTAAATTTGGGGAATCAGCTAGAATTTCATTTGCAAGATCGGGGTATATAGAATGAGGGATACCATGATCATTACAGACTATTTTAACAGCGTCATTACGAACACGGAGAAGGGCATTGCTAAAATTTGAAGATGAGATTTTCAATTTATCCTTCAATCTAGAATACTTTTCATTGCGAGAAGATAGACTTCTGGCGAGTTGGTTTTTCTCTTCTTCTAACTCATCAAATCTCTTACGATAGTTCTTCTCGGATACTGCGAGCAAATGATAACAAAGTTAATACATATAAGGATGGTTCAATTAGGAAATAATTAAGGGAAAACATAAGAGTGATAACCTTCTCTTTCAAGAATCATGTCTTTAATTAAAGCCGCCTGATCAGCATGAAGACTAACATCTACACCTAAATTAGTTCTGGCGTTATCAAGAATCGTCGCAGCCCAAGCAAACTCATCATCGCTATTAATAAGGAGACGAGATCGAACTTGGGTTTCCCTCGCAAGAAGATCTTCATTCTCGCGGAGAAGCTTGTCTCTTTCCATTTGAACGTTAAGAAGAGTTTTATGGAAGTTTGCTAGGGTCTTCGAGCCATTTTTAATGGCAAGATCTTTCTCATCAATAAGATCACTATTCCTTTTTCTTAATCTATCTATTTCTTTCTTCGAATCAAGATAAAAGCGCTTATACTTGTTGGTCAAACCTAAATTGAATCTCTGTTCAATTTTTAAAAGATTAAATTTGGATTTAAGTTCTTCTATGGAAAGGGATTCAATCTTATCATCTGAGAAATTACTTAAAGAATTATTAAGGTTAGCAAGAAGGGTATCATCATCTACGGGGTCAGGAAAAGATTGGAAGAGTGTAGCCTCATCAGTAAGACCATAAATATCTGCAAAAATGGTTGCTTGAATAAGCTGCGATATGGATTAAAAGAGAAAAGAAATAAATCATACCATAAAGTTGTTGATTGGCTTTGTCAAGATTAGATATTTTTTGCTTATCAACTGAAGCTTCATCCTCTAACTGTTTATTCTTCTTGCGAAGATAAGCAACTTCAGATTCTAATTTTTCTTTATCTTGGCGAAGATTAGCATCTTTCTTTTCATAAATGATACGCCTATTGTCTAAATTAGAAGCAACAGCAAAAGAAGCTCTTCCAACCTGCGATAGAACTAGATAAATCAATGTCTGACAGAAATATTAATAGATACACAAAAAGGATAAACAAGTAAATACATACCAGGCTGCCAAGTGAATTTAGGAGACTTGGGGTCAGCGATCTTGAGACCCCGTGAAGGGTATCACTATCAGTTAGTATGGGATCATCGCAGACTGTGGCGAGAGATTGAGATATTTCATTAGTAGCTTCATCTCCATACTCATTTGGGATACCAAACATATTTTTGCCAAATTTTTTGGATAAGTGAGCCATCGAAGAATCAGAATCAGAAGAATTCTTTATAGAAGGGAAGTTGTTATCATTGAAATCCTCGTCATTATTATCCTTATCAAGATCAACACTTGGATATTCTGGAGTGGGTTGAGGAGTTGAAGAAGAAAAAGAAGGTCGGGTTTTCCTTTTCTTCAAAGGAGGATCGCCAAATTCTTCACCACGAGAGGCAGAAGGCTTCCCTTTGGGAGGAACAACAGATTTATCCTGATCGCCAGATTCCTCATCGCAAGGGGCAGAAGATTTTCCTTTGGGAGGAACAGTAGATTTATCCTTTGAAGGTTTCTCCTTAGTTCTCACGGGTTTTATTGACGCTAGTTCTTCAATTTCCTGCGAGCACAGATGAATATAAGAAATAGGGGCAACAATATATTGTTAAAATTTATGAAGATATATTTCTTACTTCATCCGTGAAAGATTTAAGAGCTAAGAAAGTGCTGGGTTTTCTTAAAGTTTGATAGCTGAGCTTCATTCTTTCAATCTGCGAGAGATCAAGATAATTAGCGAGAATATAAAAACAGGAAGAAGAAAGTAAAAAATAATAATGTAAAAAGTTAAGAGGATATACTTCTTTAGATCTTTCAGGCCAGTTGAAGACCCATAGCGCATACTCTGAGCGATTTGCAGGTAATGGGAGAGAACCAGATATATAAGGACCTTCAAGACATAGCGGAAAGATGAACCATTTATCATCGCTGGAGTGGCGAGGACCTTGATTGGTAGGTGTATGCCAATCTATGTCTAACATAAGAGCCTCATCATCAACGACCTTTTCTTTCTTCAGGCGGACACCCCAACAAGTACTATCCCTCTTCATATGAACTATCATGTAATTTTTGAAGAAATTCTCCACAGTATAATCTGCAGAGACAATGGGAACATCCTTAAATTGAGGATTCTTTGTCTCTTCAAGATAGCGAGAACCTTTATCAGCACCGCGAGTAGCATATTCAAGCAGCAATCTAATACAATCGCCACCTAATTGGTATATTGCTCGTGAGAACCTCTCGTCAGATATTATTTGATAGAATAACAGGAGTTCTGGGTCATAAAGAGGAAGGGGAAGACCAGCTTCAAGTTGACCTAGCGATACTATGATTTTCTGGCGAGAGCATTGATGATCAGAAAATAGTTTGATAGAAAGTTCAGATCTAAGGCTTTGGCCTGGAATTGTAGACAAGGTAAAACCTTTACTTTTGAGATTTTCTCGCATCTCATTAAAAGCAGTCAAGTTTTTAGCAACAGAAACAACCATTTTTGAGCATGGGACTGAAATAAAATGTTGGAAAATAAGAAAGAAATCACAGCGATGACATACGCGCAATTTACGGAAGAACAGTAAATTTGCAGAGAAGTTACGCAGAGAAAGAAGAAGAAAGTAAAAAGAAAAGAATGAAAAGAGTATGTATAGAAGAAGAGGTTTCTCGAGAAGATGAACGCAATAAATGCTAAGAAAATACATGAACAGTCAGATCGCAACGGTTAGAAAGGACGTGTCATAAATTCATTAGAAGAGAGAATATGTGAAAACAGCTGGCGAAGGGTACAGAACGTGTCAGAACAGGAAAATATGAAAAGATAAACAGTTACAACATTTTAAAATTCTCATGATATTCTCTTCTTCGCAGAAATGACATGAGAATAGGCAAGATGTAGAACCAGAATATCGCTACATCTATTTTCTGCGAGATTAACAACACTTCATAACGAGCATCACCGCAAGATTTTTATCAACATTTCACGAGTGTCACAAAAGCCTTCAAAAGAGAGACGTAATATCCGACGACTGAAGAAAACTTGAGAGAAGCATGATAGTTCTGCGACGGTTATAAAACTTGCGAGATTTAACATTGTAACTATCGCGGTACAATCGCAGAATTAACCTGAAATAAGAGGAAAACTTAGTTGTCATCCACTATGTAACTACCCTATAAATATAGACCCAATGTGTCCAGAAAAGGATGAGGTATTTTTAAGAGTTAAGAAAATATTGAGGAGAGAGAAACTTCAAGAGAATAGTTTTAATCTTGAATTCTCTCATTTCTGTAAACATTTCTGAAAGAAAAATAATAAAGTGTCGATTTTCATCTTCAATTATGAGTTTATGATAGCAAGATCTTAACAAGGGTGTAGTGTGGGAAATCCTGCAACTACAACCATCACTCCAGGAAACATCCCTTGCAAGAAGGAAATTTGAGAGCACATTTGGAGAAGGTCTCAGGTGCTCAGGAGGAGGTAAAAGAAAGTCACCAACATGAGTCAAGTCCAGGAGATGAGCAATTACTTGAGGATCCACAACAATTACTTTTCCTTCAACGTGAGTCTTGAAAGTACAGTTTACAAGGTCAGGCTCGTGCAAGTTCGCATACAATTGAGTAGTTAGTTCCATATAGGCAGTGCCCATGGGACGAAGAATAATTCCCCAATCATGATTCTCAAAGAACCTAGGCAGACCTTCTACTCTAAGTTCAGCGGGATTATAATTTTTTTCAATAATAGGCTTCTTAGTAATATACTCCGCGTAGTAGTCACGAGCCTTAGTGTTAATGAACCTAATTCGTAAAATTGAATCATAAAAGGAGTCATCACAAATTTGGGTACCCAAACTCTCTCCACGACTAGTTCTCTTCCTAAAAAACATTCTTGGTAAAGTAAGTGAACGAAAAGATAGAGAAACTTACTTGGTTCGTGAACTGTTTCTAATGGCAGAAACACAAACAGTTGGCAAACACCAAAACTGTTCTTGACCCAAGGTACACAAGATTCTCCTGAATTCAAAGATACAATCCAAATTCACCTTGGTTAAGAAATGAAGAATCGATGAAGCTCAAAGAAGAGGTAACTGTTTGGTTTCTTCTGCGTACTCGAACTGGAAAGAGGTGAGGGTGAAACAAACAAAGTACTTCTCCTCCTTTTTGTGTGTCATGGAAACCAATTTTACAGTACTCAATGTAGATTCATTCATGGCATGGTTCAAGGTTCAACATGTACGAACCACACGTGTGTAGGAGAAGGGCTTGTTTGGTACAACCAAAGGGAGCAAATGCTCAACCATTTTTTTCTTTGAGGAATTTTTGTAGAACCAAAAACCTTTCAACTCGTGACACCAAGATAGTGTTTCTTTCCAACAACTCTTACATCTCATAGTGTTGAGAAGTACCCAGAATGTTATTTTTATATGTTTTTCAAAAATCTTTAGCAGATTAATGAGTTTTTAATTTCTCTTTTTCCAAAACATACGAAATTGCAGTTCCTGCGAATAGTTTTCAGAATTGCAAAGGAAAATCCTTTAAGAATAAGAAAATGGCCTGGCATCTTCATAAATGAAGTTAATACTACTATCTTGATAGGAAATATCAAGACTTGAGCCATGAGTTGATTCATGATTTAAGGTGATATACTCTGATGTCTGAGACTTAAACTCTTCTTGTAAATCATTTAGTTTGTTATAACTAGTTAGGTTACACAGAGGAGGAGCATTTCTCTCATGATTAATAAATCAATATCCACCTTAACATAAACATTATTCATCATAACTTGATTTATCCTGTCAAGAAATTATTGTTTTTTCTGGAGATATAAATCAACATCAGAAGATAAGCTTTCAAGTTTCTTTTCAAGTCATAAGAAGACTTCTAGGGAATTTAGACCTGGTGGAGGTTTAGCCAGAATTTATTCTACAGATTTAATTAAATCAGTCATGGAAACATTTTCTGGAATCCCTGGATCTGGTGGTGCATTTATTGAGATAGCACTTCTATCCATAGAGTTAGATCGCTACAAACACTGACTTTTGAGGTCTTGAACGTGTTTGCCTGCTCTGATACCAATTGAAAAAGTGGGGGTATAACAACCTCACCAAATATTTTGATTAGCAATCTGTATGGACTAACTCTAATATACTTTTAAGAGAATCAACTAGACAGTCAGACTCAATCTTAATAAAAATTATACCAAGGAGTTAATATCTCTATCTCTCGATTTGATCTATACTCCAGCAAATAGAAATATGCGAGTCTTTATCAAATACAAGAGATATAAACTTGGATGGTATCAAAAACCAATATCCAAGGATCAATCAATTTCCAATCAACAACCAAAGGTTGGGTTCATAATTGATCGATACAACGCAGTGATATTTCAATTATATAACAAAATATAATGCGGAATAGAAATAACACAGACACCAGAAATTTTGTTAATGAGGAAACCGCAAATGAACGGACCTAGTCCAGATTGAACAACACAATGTATTAAGCCGCTACAAACATTAGCCTACTACAAACTAACTTTGTTTTGGACTGTAGTTGAACCCTAATCAATATCACACTGATTCAAGGTACAGTTGGCTCCTTACGTCTTTGATCCCAGCAGGATACTGCACACTTGATTCCCTTAGCTGATCTCACCCACAACCAAGAGTTTCTACGACCCAAAGTCGAAGACTTGAATAAACAAATTTGTATCACACAGAAAAGTCTACGCTAATAGACAAATATATCTCCCACAGATAAACCTACAAGTTTTGTTCCGTCTTTTGATAAAATCAAGGTGAACATGAACCAATCAATAACCCGGACTTATATTCCCGAAAAACAACCTAGAATTATTGATCACCTGACGAGGCTGTCAACCTATCAATAATAATTCTCTTATGCTACACAAATCTATAAACAAGTAGTGAGGCAAGTCGAGTTCGTATCCACAGGGAGAGTTGAGTCTAAGTTGTCGATTCAATTTCTGAATGAGAAAAGTGAAAATGAGGATGTGAATGATCAAGGACTTCTTCTAAGTCACAAAACAAGAATCTTAATGATATAGCTAGTTTCTGCAAAGTACCCATTACTAATAACCCTAGAATATTTAGTACGCTCAAATATCCCGCAATATCTCCTAATTCACCGGACACGGAAGCGCTCGACTACCGGATTCTACTTTCCAAGTTTCCTAGAGGTACGCTTACTAGGTATGACTCAAACAAATGCATTAAGCTCCGTGAGATACGCTATTCCTAGTGATAAACACATAAGCTCGATTCATCTACTAGTGTCATTCAATACATATGATTATTTAACAAATCCCATCGTCAATAACCACATATTACTACTTATATTCGGAACATCTAGACAATTACGGGTCGAAGAGTTCTCGAATTAGCAATCGAATCATCCGTAAACCAATTTAATTTGCAACTTAAACGATTCAAGAATAATTCATAAACACTTTTGGCATGGTAGAGAATAAACAATAACAAAATAAATTGCAAGAAACAGGCTTTTTAAATATCAATTCGAATTCATGTTCGGACGTCGAAATCGTCCCTAATCAATAATGTTTAGCTACACATAACAGTAGAGTTCATAGCATACACAGCAAAATATATGAAGCTGAAACAGCAAACCAAACTAGCAAACCAAGGCAGCAACAGGTGGAATAGTGGTATGAAAAATGTATGGCCTGGTGATAAAAGAATGGTGGCGGAAAAATAGAACTCCTGCTAGACTGGTGTTGTTTAGGTTGCTTCGAACAAGTATCTGGTGGTGAAAGATGGACTGTTGTGGTTGTATGCAAGTAAGATGGATGATGGTGGTCGTGAATGGCAGCTAACTTAAACTGGAGAACCTGACGTTGATGTCGTAATTAACACTGTAATGGATGTATGCAGCTGCTGATGAAGGTTGCTGCTGTAGCTTGACAATATGCAGGCGGATATGAAAAATAGGGTGCAAACTGCTGGATATGCTGTGAGATTATGCAGTGGATGGATGAGAGTGGTTATGCAAATGGATGGAGATGCGGCACTGATGAGGGGTATGAGATGATATCCCTCTGGTAGGCTTAGGTTTTCGTTTTATAACCCCAGTTTCTTCTTCTCAACTCCTGCAAAGTCGTATTGGGTTAGTACCCAAGTTTCCTAATCCATAATATCCATACATTCACAATGAATCAACGGCTACAACTCCCCTTTTGGGCTGACTTATCGGATAATCTCAATCTCTTCCTTAATCTATTTTATCGCTCAAAAATTCTAACCCGAAATCCAATTCCTTCCTACCCTCGAAATTCTCTCTTGACCCATTGAACACAACCCTTTGGACCATGGCCATAACAGCGGCAGAGAGAGGAGACTTGAACTGATGATGCAAGACAGGACCAGTCGTTCGAGCATTTCTACAAACACCTGATATTCCACAAACAGATTGGTGATAGTCATGTACAGGTTGCTTTAGACCACACATCATCTCCTTTCCTTGCAAGCAATTACGAATTCAGAACTCTAAATAATCACACACACACACATTCTATCTCAGAAACATACATTAATCTTCACAGTTAAGTGCCAAAACTCAATGGCAGTAGCTTGGCTTCATGTTCATTCCTTCTCTCAGTTCGAACAACAAGAGCATAGTCTTTACTTTCATTTCCTGGTTTTTCTTATGTTTTCTATTACAAAACAACTGAGTCTTCTCTGCACCACTGGTTCCTTGTTCTTCTTTGTCGCTAAACTAATCCGTCGAATCAACATCATGAACAGTGGAAGCAACAGTCTTCTATCAGTTTCTCGCTGCCAAAACCCTTGTATAAGTCCTTATCAGTTCGAAATACATGCTCCTTATTTGTCTGAACTTACGAACCTCTGTAAACCAAATAGGGCCCAACATACCTGAGCTTGCCAACAGCAAAGTTGGATTTGGTGCAAAGATGGTTTGGCATGGATGAGCTAGGTACGGGACTGAAATTGGGAAAGGAAGTCGACCTGGTTCTATAGTTTATGTATCCATAGAGATATAGGTGGCCCCAGAGAAGAAATGGAGGCTCGTTTATCATTTCTTAATCAATCTACAACACTGCCCTAAGTAGAATGAAGCTGGTGCTCCAGTTACATTCTCTTTTCCAGGGTAGAAATGCCCGTGCTTCGCTACTTCGATTGCGCCAATGCCTAATGTCTACGAGCAATGAAATAAACTCATATTTTTCTTCTTTCTTGTCGCATGACTCCAAAATGCTTGCAAAATAGAAAACAAACGTAATATACAAAAAATACAAGAGAAATAACTAAGAAAGTATAAGAAATTGACATTCGAAAGATGTATTTTAAGCACTTATCATCACCTCACAATAATCTAAATCTTATGGTAGCGAAAATAGATATTACGGAATCACAAACGATGAGACTAAGATGTTTGTGATTTCTTTTTATCTTTCCCTATCGGAGATATAATCTCAAGCCAATTATTTAATTGAACTCATACGATAGAAAATGGCAAGATCAGATCGCTCAACTACAAGAGAAGTAGTTTTGTATGGCTTCACAATTCCAATAAAGTCTTCAAGTCGTTAATCGACAGGATCTCGAGAAGAAACCTACGATTAAAGGAGAATCGACTATAGCAAAACCAACTAGTATCACACAGGAGGTGCGGGGATTAGTTTTTCCAGTTGCTAGATGTCTCCCTTATATAGTTTTCAAATCAGGGTTTGCAATACAAGTTATATTGGACAAAGCATTCAATAATCACCGTTAGATGAAAAACCTGATTTATACAAGCTAAATATATTTCAACCGTTAGATCAAAACTTAGCTTGTCGCACACACATGAAATGTATTTCATTTAGGTTTTAGTAACCGTACATAAACGTGTACACTTGGTTGGTCCACAAATGGTTGACCAATGCTTATCCATATGAGCACTTTCATATTAACCGTATTCATCTTCTCACAACTAGTTCAAATGACTCATAAGAACTAGTTCAAGAGTTGTTCAATTGCAAGGAAATCTTATGTACTACACAAGACACAATTGAAGCAAAATCGGTTTGATTCACTCGAATCAATTCATGAACAATATATCCACGGTTTGCAAAGATTGCATTTCTTATTCTTTTATTATTTTAAGTTCATGAACAACCGATTTGAGAAATAACCAGCTTGGGTACGCGTACCTTAGCTACCGGAATTGGGTTTGAAAACCCAGCAGAAATTCTCGGATGAAAAATTCTGTGGGTACGCGTACCTAAGGCGACTGGTTTGTATATTCGTAAACTCCAAACTCTGCCGAAATTCATGGACGTGAACTTCCGCTAGTACGCGTATGGGTACGCGTACCCAACCTGTCTCCTTCACCAATACCGCATGCACACATATGCACGCACTTGGTTTCCGGTACATGGACTTATACACTAATATGCGAACACACTATATATGCTTATATCGATAGGTGGTTATGTAAACTCAACTCTACATTTTAATCATTGAAACATTCTTCTATAATGTTAATAGTCGTTAGACATAAAAAATCGACTATCTTCATCAAAGCCATTTTCGAGATTGAAACGTCATAATGAATTTCGTCACGGATAAAGATGAAAGTGGTTAAAGCAAAAGCTTACCAACACATATTTCGAGGAAAAGATAGGAGAGTAAACTCTGCTCGAAATAGCAAATGTGTATGTACGAAAACTATCATACTTACATGAATGTTTTCTCAAGAGTAGGAGATAGATAGACTTTTGAGTGCTAGATAAGTTCAAGTATCCACATATCTTTTTGGTCGGATGAAATTCCACCGGTTCCTTGAGTAGTTCTTTGTCTTCGTAAGATAATCGCCATGGAGTCTGGAGCTCAACTATATTTAACTATCCTAGACTGAGACTTAGTCTTAAGTAAACTAGAATTCAAGATGTATAGTTTTGATCACTAATATTGACAAACATGCTTGGGATAGAAATGCATGTGAGTTCGACCGAGTAATTCTCTAACACCCTTGACATGAGATTTCTGAAAATAAATTTAGATTCCCCCTTTAAAAATGAAACAAATAGAGCTGGTATTGGCCTAATAATTCGTGATTATGCAGGTGAGTGCTCTGTATCCAAAGGACAATCCATTGATGCAAAGTTGAACCTGGATCATGAGGTGGAGCTGTTGGAATGTTTAGCAATGAAAGCTGCAGTGGAATGGGCTACATCTTCGAAGCTAGAAAAAGTCGTGTTTGATTCTGATAATGAACTTCTATTAAAATCTATCAAGGAACCTCTTCCTTGTGTTAAGGTATTTTTTTTCAAGACAATCCATAGTGGAGTTGTCATTCAGTATCTAGAGATAAAAATAGAGCAGCAAATTGTATTGCTAAGAAAGCTAGAATAATTAGTTATAGTTTTGATATTTACGGGAATTTTCCAGCAGACATTAATGCCTGGATTTGTAAGGATACCATATATGTCAACATCTTGATTAACCTACACGCTACCAGATATGTCAACATTTCATAATGACTACCATGTATTAAAAAGATTATGATAAACCTGACTTCTACCAGATATGTCAACATTCATTAACAAAAGCATAACTGATGTCAACATTCATAAAAAGCATAACTGATTCATCAAAACTCAGTATTCTGCCAAAATTAATCAAATAATGAACATAATTCAATGCAAGAACTGATTCATTGAACCTAAATTGAAGCTAAATTAATGAATTATAAACCTAAATTTGATTCATGTTATGATCTCAGCAAAAAATATTAGAAACAGTAATCCAAAATAAAAAAACGGAAAATGAAAATTGAATAGTACATGTTTATGAGATGAATCACAATCTCGAGTTCAAATAATATGTAAATTAACCAATGAATCTAGTAGAATCAACATAAATTCAAGCTTCCCAAAAATTCACGATCACTTTTTTTTTTTTTGCTTAACAAAGAATTATATTAATAACCAAAGATATTACAAAAGTTACTTCAAAAGAGGGGTATAAGCAAAAGAAAAACAACTAAAGAAACTGAAAACCAGAGAACAAAATCATTTTTTCAATGCAAGTATGGCCTTAGTAAAATCTGTAGTATGGTTGATTTGGCATCTCCATTGATACTAAGAATTCAGATCTTGACTCATACATTCTTCTTTCACCCCTTGCTAGATTTGCTCATTTATTTGCAAGGTCATCTGCAGAGAAATTCACCTCCTTGTAGCTATGTATGAAGCACCATGAAGATAGACTTGCACAAATTTTCTCCCATCTTTTTATGGAAAACCATGGGATTTTTTTGCTTTGAAATGCACAAATTACAGCTGCTGAATCAGAACTGAAACAAACCTACCTGTGGTTTTTGCTTACTGCCCATTCTCCTACATTCAAGACTGCTAGAATCTCTGCATAATAATTAGTTGAAATACCCAGACCACCTGAAACAACAATCAAGTATTCACCTGAGCTTGTTCTACCAATGAATCCATAGCCTGATATACCAGGGTTCCCTTTTGATGCACCATCACAGCACAACAATATCTTATTTTGAGGAGGGAGATAAAAGAAAATTTTCTTACCTCTATTACCTTTTATTTTTCTGCATTTCAGACCAAGAGCTTTCAAGACTTGCAAATCATAAAAAACATTCCACATTGGTGATGTCATTCTCACTTCACATTTTAGTATAAACTTCAGAATCTTCTTCTTGATTTGATCCAGGGAGTAACTCTCTTCTTCATACAAGTATTTATTTCTTGTAAACCATAATTCTCTCATAGTAATGAAAGATGCCACTCTCCAAATTTCCTTACTGGCAGGACTTTTGTTATTTGCTCTTATCAGTAACTCCTCTAATGAATAAGGATTAATGAAATTGAACATGTTGCCTAACCATTTCCAAATAAGTTCACTGAAGTTGCAAAACCATAGTATATGTTCCTTATTTTCTTCTTATTTTTTACATAAACATCATCTTGAAGCCAACTGGTATTTTCTTTTTTTTGAGGTTTTCATCTGTGGCACATATACCCCTAACTAACTTCCATATGTTACTTGAAACATTAGGGGTGATTAGATGGATTCCATACCTGGGAAGTCTATTGCAGTTTTGGAAACTTCTCCCTTATTGCTTCAACAACTGATACCACAGAAATTTCACCTGATATTGTATATGCCCAAATTCTTCTATCTTCCCCTCCATTAAGATCTATCAATTCATTTATGGCTATCATCTCCATCAAGTCACTTGGTATTACCCATTTTCCTTCTAATATGAGATCTGCTACCTTCATATCAGAGAATTGTTGAATATAAGAGTGATGATGAAATAATTCTTCCAATACTTTGTCATGTACCCATTTATCTTTCCACACAGATATGGTTTCACCAGGTCCAACAAGGCATCTAATACCTTCTTGTATATCAGCTATCACCCACTTTATTCCTTGCCAAATTGATGATTTCTTGTAGTATGTAATCCATTCTCCCTTTTTATTTTGAAACTTAGCTTGAAAGAATTTATCCATATCACCCGTCCCCTATTGAATCTTCCAAAAAAGTTTCATAATGAGAGCTTTATTAACCACTTCTAGTCTTCTTATTCTAAGTCCCCCCTCACTCAAAGGTGAGCACACTTTATTCCATTTTAATGTTACTTGTTTCCTTTTAGAAGGATCACCAGTACATAAAAAATTTCTAATAATCCTCTCATATTCTTTTATCACCCTCTTTGGCCAACTATACACATACATACTATAAATTGGGTGGCTACTTAAAACAAATTTCACCAGAATAAGTCTTTCCTGAAATGAAAGTAATTTAACCCTCCATCATGCAAGTATATCTTGTATCATCTCAACACCATTCCATACATGAAAATATTTCACTCCACTAGAGAATAGTAGAACTCCCAAATATCTATCTGGAAATTTTGCCAAAGGGATACCACAGTCTTCTGAGAGTTGTTCTTTCCTACTATCACTTGTACCACCAATGAAACATCTAATTTTTTGTAAACTTATGATTTGTCCTGAAGTATTTTGGTAGACTTTAAGGATCTCCATAAACTTTTTAGCATTCCTCCTCTCTCCATTACAAAACAGAAAAACATCATCTGCAAAGAGTATATGAGATGGTTTTGTTGGATCAGAATATCGCAGGAGCAATAATCTTGCGAAGCTAACAACAACACTCTTGCGAGATTTTTAACTGCTCATTACAAATGTCGCAAAATGATTAGAAAAATGACGTAATAAATGACGATAGCACAAACATGAAGAAAGTGTGATAGTCTTGCGAACAAAAGAGGTTTGCGAAGGAAAGCCACTAATAAGCTTTTGAGAGTATCGCGAGTCAGATCCGAAATTAAAGGATAACTTAGATATCATCCACTATGTAACTACCCTATATAAAGAGAACTAATAGACTCAGAGAGAGGGAATCAATTTTGAGAGTGTTGAGAAAGTTTTGAGGAGAAAGAAAGTTTAAGAGAGCGGTTGTTTTCTTGATTTCTTTCATTTCTTGTAACTTTTCTGAGAATTAATCAATAAAAGTGTTGTTCTTAATCTTCAAATATATGTTGATTATTATGAATTCTTGTGAGGGGTGTAGTGCAGGAATTCCTGCAACTACATAATGGCTCTAGAAATAGGGATTTAAAGTTGAAAATCGTAGAAAAAGCAAGATTAAAGATCAGTATTCAAGTTAAGAAGATGATCGAACAAGTTGGTGAAATAGTTGAAGGAAAAATGATTAAGGCCAAGGAGAATTACAGGAAGTTGGAGTGTAATACGATAACAAAAACGATGATCAACCAATTCCATGAAAATATTAAAGGATGGATTCATAAATGAGATTTTGAAGGAAAGAAAATTATGACGGTGGAAAAAGTATCAACCCTAAGAGATTGGGAAAAACAGAAAATCACATTCACAGCAGCAGAAATTCCAAGAGAAAATTTGAATTATACATCTCCTTTGGTAAGAACGCGTAATTGGGGGATATGGAAACTAATTGGGAGATATGAATTACTTCCCCCAACCAAAGGTGGCTGTTAAGGGGTGTTTTTTGGGTGCAAAAATACTAAAACACCCTTAGATTAATTAAAAACTTTATGAAATGACTGTTATGCCCTCTCCCCTAAAACATAAAATTCAAATAACCCAATTCATATATCCCCCAATTCCATTTGTACTGGCACAGCACAGTTAGGTTTTGAAAAAAAAAATCCTTCATCTTCTTCCTCCTCGTTCATTCTTCATCGACGATTAATCGTTGAATCAAAATTTTTTTCGTTGACTAACCTACCATAACCATTCCTCCACGAAAGAAATCAAAAGCAAAACGGAACACTAAATAGATTGCTCAACAAACACATGAACAAAGAATCGAGAACATTGCTCACCAACTAGAAGAGGACGCATCAGCGAGCTCGGATGATCAACCACTCATGGCTTCTCTGAGAAGGTAAGTGATTTTTGAACTCATTTATGATTGTTTTAATCGATTTGTAGCCATGGGTTTAGGTTAGAATCGCCAACAATAGCTGAAACTGTCGAGTTACAGAGAGTACCGGCATAGGATCTGTGTATGAATACCAAGCCGATTTAGGTACCGGCATAGCATTTTGGTTGAATACCATACTGGTTTGAATTCCTGAAAATTAATTTCTTGTACCGGCATACGAATTGGGTTGAAGACTATTCCGGTAGCCAACTAAAAACACACAGGAACAATTTTATTTGTACCGGCATACATTAGTTCAATTAGGAAATGTCGGTAGTACACTTAAAACATTCAGGAACATCACTGAAATTGTGCTCGATACCGGCACACAATTTAGGTTGCGCAGGATGCCGGTACTTAAAAACCGGCATGCATTAGTTCAATTAGGCAATACCGGTATTACACTTGAAACATTCAGGAAAATTACTAAAATTGTGCTTAATACCGGCACACAATTTTGGTTGCGTAGGACGCCGGTACTTAAAAACCTGCATGCGTTAGTTCAATTAGGAAATGCCAGTAGTACACTTAAAACATTCAGGAACATCAATGAAATTATGCTCGATACCAGCACACAATTTAGGTTGCCTAGAATGCTGGTACATAGATACCGGCATGCTCAATATTTAAAGGCTTATGCCGGTACATGTTACCGGAATTGGTTTGTTTAAGGATTTCCATGCCGGTTCCTAAACTGCCATGACTTTTCTTATGTTTGTTTTGTTTGCTTATGTTATAGGTCAAAATCCAAAGAAGCGAAGAAAAATAAAGGTCCTATTCTCACTAAGAAAAGGAGGAAGGACGGTCTTGATACTCCTCAGTCCCTGCCTCCACGGGGGAAAGACGCAGGTCGCAAGAAGCGTTTGGGGTTTCAAACAAGAGGGTCAGTTTGGGAGAGTGGTGGTGAACGTAGTGCACTTACAATCCGTGAAGGTACTGGAACAGTTGAGGAAGATTAGCATGATGAAGGGGAAAGTGAGGAGGAAGATGATGAGGTTCATCCAAGTCAATTAGCAAGCCAAAGTGAAGTTGGTGGGACGAGTCAACAACCAACACAAGGCAAGGGTAGGGGCAAACACAAAGTTAAAGGTTGTCACCTTCCTCACACTGATGACATGATACCCGATAATGATGATGGTAAACATTGGGGTCAAGCTCCGGAACCGAAAGTACTCTTTGGATACAAGCACTATTGGGCTCGTACTATGTTTCAAACCTATGTAAGCATTTTTTTTTATTTTGTGCATGTGCATTGTTTTATCTTTTACATCATCTCTTAATCGTATTATCTCTTATTTGTAGGATCATACTAAGGCTGTGCGTGTTTGCCGAAACCAAGCCGCGGCTGAGTGAAAATTGTCGTTGGAGCATGAAGATGCCCAAACATTAGTAAAGAACTCTGGTCTGTATTCTTTGGTTGAAAATTACGTGAATCCAGATATTGTGACCGTCAATTGCTTCGTCGAAAGGTATCATGGTGAAACTGATACAATGCACTTCCCGTTTGGAGAGATGACCTTGATTCCTGAAGATGCTCATGCCATTATAGGCTTGAATGTTATCGGAAAATCAATTTCATAAGGAGTTGAGTCTCGGGACCTAGATTGGCTGAAGTTGCACGATTTGACTAAAAAGTTATTTGGTTGGGACTTCAAAACTTCTTCGGATAGCTTTTATGTAGCATCGAACGGAAGTAAGACGAAGACATTCAAGTTTACGATGCTTAAGAAGATGTTTGAAAATACAAAGGCTAGAAGCTTGGAGGATGGATGGTACCGTGCACAGATTCGGTATACAGCCTCTGCGTACCTGTTATACATCTTGGGGACTAGGGCATTCCCTGACACTAATGGAAACAGGGTAAGTGCAAACTTTCTCTAGTACCTTGACCCGTTGGAAGGTGTCTATGGCTATTCTTGGGGCACCGCGGTCATGGCACATTTGATGGAAGAGATGAGAAGGGATTCATTGGCTAAAACAAACCATTTTTTCGGGAATTTCACTCTACTCTAGGTACAAATTTCTTTAATCTACGTTCATAGGTATATTGTTCACATGTATTCTTTTAACTTATGTTCACATTATATTAGGTGTGGTGTTATGAACACTTCCCAACCTTGTTCAAGGACTGCCAATTCTTGAAGATCAAAGACCTTCCTGTACGCGTGTCGTTACCACTACAAATTAATTAATACTTTACTACCTAATTAACAAGTAATATAGGGTAGTCAAGGTCGATCCCACGAGGAGCAAGAGATTCTAGTTGTAAAATTGTCACACAAAAGGGGGGTATTGGTTGTAAAATTTATAAAGCAAAAGAAATAAACAAAGGAATTAAAATTGTAAGTTGAAATCAATGAGAGAGAATAGATCAAGGAATCCTTCTTCGCTGCAAAACAATGATTAAAGTTATGTTCTTTTCCACTTGTTATTAGTCATAGATTATCACCAACCGTAGGTATAGCAGCTAGATCAGTGCTAACCCCAAAATCCCTAATTTCACCGGATACGGAAGTTCTCGCCTACCGGATTCTATTCACCAAACCACCTAGTAGTAGATCACCCAAGATGTAATTTAGTTAAACGCATTAAGATTTATGAATTTATTAGGTTGATATTAGTAGTTAGACTCTTAGATCAAGGTCTACTTGCTAACGTTGTTTCCACACACAATTGCTCCACGGAATCCCTCCGCAAGGTCTTGTGTTTGCTACCTGTGTAAAGAGTCAAGAAACGATTACTTATCCCCCAACTTTCACTAGCTATAGAATAATTAACAAATCAATTTAGCGTGCACTCTAAACGACCTATCAATCAAACATAAACATTAATATTAGCAAAAACAATCGATAATCATATGAAAAACTTCAAAGTAGAATTGAAACAAAACTTAAATCAAATATTAAGAACTAGGAATTCATCCTCAATCAATAAGAAAATTAGCTACTCATAATTCGGAGTTCACACAATAATAATAATTAAGGAAGAAAGAAAAACTTATTGCAAAGATGATGGTTGCTCCTTCCTCCAATCCTTGTGCACTTTGACTCCTTCTCCAAAGTAGATGTGTGTGTTAAAAGTTGTAGAGAACTCCTCTATTTATAGGCTTCAATACTCTCCATATCTTTGTAGGAAAAGATTCCTCATTCCATAAGAACACCACTTTCCCAAATTGAGCCATATTCCAAATTCTAGTCCAATTCTCCAAAACTTCCAAGTTTTCATCCAATTCCCACTTCTAAGTCTTCACACACATGAGAGAAGTCCATCCAAAATTCTGCATTTTTGCTCACCGGAAAACTGTGTTTTTGGTCGGAAGTTGGCCGGAATCCGGCACCGGAATGTCGCCGCCGTTCACCTGAAATTCTGTCGTCGGGAGAATATTCGACGGAATATTCCGTCAGTCCACCGTTAGTTGGTGGGTCAAGTCTGAGTCACCCGAGTTAGAACCCAGTCAGTGAGCTAACTCGGTGATGGTCTTGGTTGGCTATCTTATTCTGCCAAGTGCTATGCACGGCCAAGATGGCCGTGCATTTGCAATCTCATCACTCAGCCATGATGGCTGTGTAATGCGCAAACAACCATTGCAACTTCCCCTGTAACTTCATGAAACTGCAGCTTCTTCCGCATCTCCTGCAATACTCCATGGCTTCACCGCTCTGTGCTTTCTCTAACACCATAACACAGCCACACCACCAGGTCATTGCAGTTTCATTACTCCAATTGCAACTCCTACATACCCCTAACAGCTTATGAAACATAGCCACAACACACTCCAGTTTTGTAGCTTATCACCATCAGTGCCAGCTTTGAACCTACAACCACCCATGCCACCTGCAATTACCACAATGAGCAACAACTGTAACACTCTTAGTTCCATCCGCAGCACAATCTCTGCTTCCTGTTTCATCTCAGCTGTAGCACCATAACCACGACAGCTACAGCAGCACTATCGCCAAAATCAGAATCGCACAAAGCTTAAAACATCCACAACTAACCACCAGCTATCTCAGTTGCAATCACTGAGCACACCCCTGCAATCCTTTCACCTTGAATTACACCTGAACTTCACAGCATCTTCCACCAATTTCACTTTCCTACCAGTTCAACAGCTTCTCATTGCAGAACCAACACAACATGCCACCATAATCTCCCATGCCTAATTGCCAACTACCAATTCCAGCTGCTTCAACATCTCCTTAGCTTCACAGTAATATCCCCTGCAATTACATAATTCATCTCACGCACAGTACCACCTGCCAGAACCCAGCTAAGAATGCAGCACAATAAGCTCTTGCTCCCCTTACATTTCAGCTCTGGTCTCGCCATATCTCGCCTCAAGCATCTCCACTGCGAGTCTACCTAGCTGTAACTCCATCATGCTCGCAGCACAGCATCACTTGTTGCACAACATATACTCTCAACCTGCCATCACAGAACCATTACAGCACCAGCAAAACCAATCTATACCTTGCATCTTCAAGCACCAGATGTGCTTGCAATTGCCTCAACTCCAGTGCCTGTGCATTCCCTTGCAAGTTGCAACTTCACTCCGGTTCCATTCATCAGCATTCATTCCACCTCCATCTGAGGTACCTGAGCTACTGCCTTACTCTTCCTCTGAATCAACCATCTTCAGCCTTGTTGTCCTCTTAGTTGCAAGCACCCTCACCTGAAACTGTCGCTCCCAAGCTTGATAAACCACAGCAATGACAGTATCTGTGAACTTCCAACAACACCCAAACCTTGGAATTCCATCATTCATCTAACATCGCTGCCAACTGCCATTCTTCTCAGTTACATGGATTCACTTTCAGAAAATTGCACTCTCTCCGTGTTGTTAATTTGAACGCCACTTTCCACTTACGTGATCGATGACAATTCCTCCATTGTCTCAGCTCATCAATTTCTATTTTTCTTCCAATTTCTCGAACGTCACTACAGCTTTTCTCTTCTCATTTTAGTGTACAATGATTGAGAAGCAAACTTCGATTTAGGTTTAGGAAATAGTTGTTGGGTTTGGATCCGGGTATGAATGTGGGTCTATGGGTTTGGGTTTCAACATCCATGGACATAACCCATCCATTTTACCAATTGATAACGACACTATGTTTCTGGATAAGGGCTACCCAGTTTGGCAGCCCCTTAACTTGAACTGTCCTTTATTTAGCACTCCTCTGAAAGAGTTTCCCTTTAACCGTGGCTGGGCTCCTGATAGTGCTCGCCTGTGAAATGACAATTATGTCCTTTTTGCCCAAATTTGGTGATTTCTTCTTCTTTTCCTCCGTGCGACTCCAGAGTACCTAATAACTCAAAAACACGCGTAAATTACATAATTTACTAGAAAAATAGCAAAGAAAGCATAAACTACTAGATAGTAAATTAGGTGTATTCTACACCTATCAAATTCCCCCACACTTAGACTTTGCTAGTCCTCGAGCAAATCAAACCAAAACTTACAACTTCAAAGCGTTCCAGCGTCCCAAGCATCCTAAGAGCTATGAGGACATAAAGTTTCTGCATGCTAGTAATAAGAAGTTAGAAATACTAAAGAACATATTCTCATTCTTAAATGTTGAGTGAGAAATAACCACCCCATAACGAGAGAACACGTGTTTGAGAAACGATCAATAAGCATTTCGCCTCGACTTCTGCCTCACTTAAAAGGGTTTTATGATAATTGCACTCAAAAAGACGGCTTTTTTATGGGTCTCACATATGTGCAGGTAGGAATGAAGAGAGAATTCCTGCAACACGTTGAATGGTGGGAAGAATATCTTCCGAAATTTTGAAAAACCCACATCTTTTAACATTTTGAAAAACCATTTTTTCTAATGATCTCTAAGAAAGGAAATCAACCACTTATATCGAGGATGAGATTACTTACTTACCTTCACATCCGATTGCCAATTATGATAACACCACTCTCACGGAATCCAATAGAAACGTCTTAAGTTCCTTGTTTTCATCTTCTTGGTCTTCGGCTTCAATTATTGATGATAAACACTTGAACTTCATAAATCCTTAACAATTTGTAACCTTTTTCCTCAAAATCCTTGTCGCTTGAAACTTCCTTATAGATTTTCCTTTCCCACGGCTTATTCAATAACAAAACAATAATAGATATTTCTCTTGTCTCATATATATCTTTTCTTTTCTTATTTTTTTTCTTTCTTTTCTTTTCTTTTCTTTCATTCATTTTTTTTTTCTTCATTTTTTTTTTAGACAAGAGAAACAAAACACAAAATAAACAAAACAAACATGGCCGTGGAAAAGTACTTACCGCTTGATTCTTCACAACTTGTATCGTCTCGAAATCATAAACTTCAATAATTTTCACCTTTTCTTTTCTTCGCTTTTGTAAATAAGTCTTAACACTTGGATATAGAATTACCTCATTGTTTTTTTTTTTTTTGGTAAGTCTTAGTTTATTGAAACCAAAAAAACGTAATTACAAGAATTACATAATGGGAGGCTCGAGGCCTCCCCACCCCCATAAACCAAAGGGGCACACTAAAAAACAACAACAAAAAACACAAAAAGCTTAAAAAAAAGCTTTCCAAATCCCAGAAAAAAACAAAATAGAAAAACAAAACTAATATCGTTTGCGTCCAACTCTAAAATTCCTCTTCTTAAGGCTAGCAATTGTTTTTGTCAAATCAAAATCATCATCTTGCTGGTTGTATTCATCTTCTGAATCCTTTTCGTATTCATCTTCATATTCATCTTCTTCTTCCTCCGAAGCATAATTACCACCAGGAATAAGCTTAATAGGAGATTGAACTTTTTTGTTAGTTGCCATTCTATCTACTAACTCCTTTTTTCCTTGTAGTATTGTTTTCTAAAGTCTGGATTTCTAATAAAATTACCACGCACTTGATCATTTTCAATAGTGCTCGCCTCGTCTAGTTCCTCACTAGACAAAATATTTTTCATATCAAAAACAACATCATCCAACCTGTCTCGTTGTTTTTTTAACTCTTCTATTCTTTCTAGGAAAGCTCTTTTTTTCCGTTTCAACATGAGAAACTGGTTTCCTTATATCATCAGAAATTGTACCCCATTCCTTTGAATTCTTAACTTCGTCCGCCATATTAGCAGCTAGGAGATCAGCATTTTCAACTTCTAAATTTTCATCGTCTCTAAACCCCAAATCAGAATTTAAAGATTCAAAAGGATTAGCACAAATTATTTCAGAAGTGTTGCATAATGCATCCGCAAACGTAAATTTAGTAGGAGAGGCTTTACTCTTTACATGCTTCCAATCATCTTTAGAAACGTTAACTATTTTCTCTTTGCTAGGATGCTTTGATTGTTGAGCAACTACCGCAGCACCCATGTTTGTAATATTTTTTGTGTTTGAAAAAGTATGAACTTGCTTACCTTTCTCCTGAGTGGCAACAGACTTATTCACGGACTGACCCTCATTAGACGGTTCCATGTCAATGTTGCCTTCCTTTTCCGTATCCACAATAGACAAGGATGGAGCACCCCTGCGTAAAGCAATATCCTTTTGTGCAGCAATAATGTTTTTGCACCTAATAAGCTTCATCTGAGCTTCACGAAACTCAGCTGAATATTTTTCAAGCTCCAATTCCAACTTTTTAGCATCACCAAGAGCAGATTTAGGCTGCCCATCAGCTGTACCAACTTCCGGAGTAGTATTAGTCTTTGCATCATCATCATCTTTTCCTTGATTTCCACTGCCGGTATCACCATCAGTACATTTGGGTAGCCACTTCTGAACATTCTTCACAGGTATTTTTCTTGTTCTTCTTTCTACAATCGGTATCAACATGACCAACAATTTTGCAAAAGAACAAAACTTGGGTATTTTTTGTAGCTCTACAAACTGATCAAAACTTCTACCCCCACTGTTACATGAATTGAATCTGGAATTTTTTCCAAAATCAATATTAACCAAAACAGCTGCATAACACCCATACTCATGATTTAATGTCTTCTTATCTACCATAACTGGATTTCCAGAGTTTTCCAAGAGATAACAGAACTTTTTCCGTCCATAGCTCTACATACAAAGCCGGAAAATTGACCCAAACCGAAGCATGAGAAGAACTCTCTTTATCCGGATCAAACCATGGGAACCAATCCTGAAGATGTAACTCTTGTTGATTGACTTTCCAAGTTTTCTCACGGACTTTTAGCTTGTTCTCTTCAGATGAAAACTTGATAATAAAAAAGCCCTTATTCATAGGTGTGAATTTTACCATCGCTGGACCGAAACCCCATTGATTTTCCAGGGATCTTGTAACATCATTAAACTTTGCAACCCTAAAATCCAATCTTCCAATAAGACTGAAATTCCAGGCCGCACACCCTTCTTGAAAAAAATCTAACGGAAGTTCCACAGAGGGTTTATCATCGTTAAAACTAGGATTTGGCAGACTGCCAATATCAATTATAGTAGGATTCAGATTTTGTTTACCTTTAACCATGTCTGCAAATGATGTATTCGCCGTAAGAGAGTTAGACGAAACCTGATGTTGTTGTTCTCCCATTGTAGATCATCCAAAAATGAGCAAACAATAGAGAAAACGAT
This sequence comes from Papaver bracteatum, assembly GCA_023529315.1. Classification (NCBI taxonomy): domain Eukaryota; kingdom Viridiplantae; phylum Streptophyta; class Magnoliopsida; order Ranunculales; family Papaveraceae; genus Papaver; species Papaver bracteatum. Next base: position 120,994 of record JAJJWX010003118.1, read on the forward strand.
TGTAAAAGCAAAAACCCCAAAAGACGATGAGATTCAGAAGAACAAAGAATCGCTCAAAAAAAACCCAACGAATTTAGGAGAGAGAAAAAGTCAAAATTTACTGTAGCACCTCAGATTTATTTGATACTCGAATTTCCAGCCCACCTTTGAAGTTGAAGAAACGTAAGATTGGGTCATCAAAAACCAATCGAAATTGATTTAGATGATCAAAAACATGAACAAAAAACGAATCTAGACGAGCTGAAATTTGGAGATGAAAAAATCGCCTAGGAGAGAGAAAACGAGAGCTCCATCTTCTCTAGAGCTCTATTCTTCCACACCGTTCCAAAAGAAAGAAATTTACTGTAGTACCTCATTGCATTCTAAGTCTTCAACTTGTATGTAAAATCTGCTCATTGTATGTTGCTTTACTTGGATATACAAAATTTTGCTCTTTTTCTTGTTCCATTGTTGCTTGCAAACCTTGAACCTTTTCAACTTTCCTTGTAGATTTTGATGTCGCTCCCTTGTTGTTGATGTGGTGTTTCTATGGACCCGTTGTTGTCGAGTGAGAGAATGGTGCTAACTGCAAATCGAACTACAAGAAGGTGGCTTTCATCTATAGACGTCACCCTCATGATTGACAAAAATTAGCACTCAAGAGATCAAAATAGTGCTGAAATTGGTGTGAAATTGGGTAGCTCACCATTCTACCCGGAATTAACGTACGGTGACACACACTCAAAAGAAGCTCTTTAGTAAAGGAAGAATTTTTGGTCGGTGCCTTGGTTGATATGAAAATGGGTAGTGTCCACTAATGATTGATCAGCAACTCTAATAACGCACTTCTCCCTGCACCAAATTTGCATCACCGGCATGATTAAATCCATTATTTAACACTCTAACAAGCAAGAAATCGAACGTAGTTCCCTAACACTTCCAAGTTCAATTATGTCGGTCAGAATTCTCTATGTAATCATACCTAGAAGTATGCTAGTGACTCTAAAATCTCTAAAAGTTGAAAGTTGTATGCAAAAAAATTTTTTTTTTTTTTTTTTTTTTTTTTGTTATGCAAAAATATATGCTTAGCCACTCCCCCACACTTAAACTTCACATTGTCCTCAATGTGTAAAACCGAAAGTTCTGAATTCTGACGTAACAGCAGATAAAACGAAAAAACTGTGCAAATTGGTAAGGAATTTGGAAAAACTCCATTTCACAAAAGTTGTTCACCTACGTGTTTTCTACACAGTGTCAAAATTGCATAGTGTTCTGATAAACGGTCTGACAGTTATGGTCTCTGGACTGAACTACGCGCAGTCTGAAATTTTCTGACGAAAAGGTATTCATCATAATTCTCTTCTAAGATAGATTATGGACTTAATGAAATTAAATATGGGGATGCAAATATGATATGAAAACAATAAAAAATAAATAAACAAAACAAAACAAAAATAAAAATAAAAGCAAAAGGATAAGAGATACAAAACCGGTGGGTTGCCTCCCACTTAGCGCTTGTTTTAAAGTCGACGGCCCGACATAGCTCATGCTTCACATTACTCCTTTAGAGGGAGAAAATCTTCAAATGGAAGTTCATCCACATTCACATAGGCGATGTTCTCATAGTATGGCTTCAATCTATGGCCGTTGACTTTGGAAACCGAGTTGTCTCTAAGACTAGTAATTTCAACTGCACCATAAGGAAAAACATTAGTAACAACATATGGTCCAATCCAACGGGACCTTAATTTTCCAGGAAATAGTTTAAGGCGAGAATGAAATAAAAGGACTTTTTGTCCCACAACGAAGCTTTTACGAGAAATCATCTTGTCGTGAAAAAGCTTGGTCTTTTCCTTATAAATCCGGGCACTCTCGTAAGCATCATTACGTATCTCCTCTAGCTCATTTAGTTGCAACTTTCTTTGTTTCCCCGCTTCATCATACTCCATGTTGAATTTCTTTATCGCCCAATAAGCCTTATGTTCAAGTTCAACCGGAAGATGACAAGCTTTGCCATAAACCAACCTATATGGAGACATGCCAATCGGTGTTTTGTACGCCGTTCTATACGCCCAAAGTGCATCATTGAGCTTAAAGCTCCAATCTTTCCTTGTTGTATTTACTGTTTTCTCAAGGATGGACTTGATTTCACGGTTTGAAATTTCAGCTTGTCCACTAGTTTGTGGATGGTAAGGCGTACCAATCTTGTGTGTTATGTTGTACTTCTTGAGGAGAGTGTGGAAAGACTTCTTGAAATGCGAGCCTCCATCGCTTATCACCACTCTTGGTGTGCCGTGCCTAGTAAATATGTTTTCTCTTACAAAATCACAAACAACTTGAGAATCATTAGTTTTGGTGGCTCTAGCCTCCACCCATTTAGAAACATAATCTACGGCAAGAAGTATATAAAAATTTCAATTAGAATTGACAAAAGGGCCCATAAAATCAATTCCCCACACATCAAAAATCTCTACGACGAGAATTGGTGTGAGTGGCATTTGATTTCGAGCACCTAGATTGCCCGTTCTTTGACATCTATCACACGATTTACAAAAAACATATGAATCTTCAAACAAGGTGGGCCAATAAAATCCACTTTCAAGAACCTTGAGAGCGGTACATTTAGAACCAAAGTGGCCACCACATGCATAAGTATGACAAAAGGAGAGAATAGATTGAAATTCGGAGTTAGGTACGCACCTTCGTATGATTTGATCAACGCCATATTTCCATAAGTATGGTTCATCCCACACATATTACTTCGCTAGCTTCTTAAGCTTCATCTTTTGGAAGTTAGACATTGTGCTAGGTACCTTTCTTGTCACCAAATAATTCACTATATCCGCATACCAAGGTGTTGATTCATCCAAGGAGAAAAGTTGTTCGTCGGAAGCGGTCTTGTAATGGAAGTTCTTCTTGAGACATAACAAGTCTACTAAGATGATCCGCAACGGTATTCTCCACACCTTTCTTATCTCGAATTTCTATGTCAAATTCTTGTAGTAATAGGATCCACCGGATTAGTCTTGGCTTAGCTTCTTTCTTCTTTATTAAGTATCTAAGTGCCGCATGATCGGAATACACAATAACCTTTGTACCCACCAAGTATGAGCGAAACTTTTCTAATGCAAACACAATAGCCAATAACTCCTTTTCCGTGGTAGAATAGTTGATTTGTGCATCATTAAGGGTCCTAGATGCATAATAGATAACATGGGACAACTTGTCCACTCTTTGACCCAAAACGGCTCCAACCGCATAATCACTAGCATCACACATTAGTTCAAATGGAAGATTCCAATCCGGTGACTTAATAATTGGCGCACTTGTCAACATTGCTTTCAATTTGTCAAAAGCATCCTTGCATTCCTTGTTGAAGTCAAAAGGTACCTCCTTTTGTAGTAACTTGCACATCGGCATGGAGATTTTAGAGAAATCCTTGATAAATCGCCTATAGAAACCTGCATGACCAAGAAAGGAACGAACTTCCCTCACCGAAGTGGGATATTGTAAGTTTCTTATTAAATCTATCTTTGACTTGTCCACTTCAAGCCCTTTGGAGGACACAATGTGACCAAGTACTATGCCATGGTTTACCATAAAATGACATTTCTCCCAATTAAGAACAAGGTTAGTGTCTATGCATCGTTTAAGAACTAGTTCAAGGTTGTCTAAACAAATATCAAAAGAATTTCCATAAACACTAAAGTCGTCCATAAATACCTCGATAATGCGCTCCACGTAATCCGAGAATATGCTTACCATACATCTTTGGAAAGTAGCCGGTGCATTGCAAAGACCAAACGGCATCCGTCTATATGCAAACGTTCCAAACGGACAAGTAAAAGTGGTCTTCTCTTGGTCCTCCGGTGCAATAACAAGTTGATTGTATCCCGAATAACCATCCAAGAAACAATAATAAGAATGCCCCGCTAACCGCTCCAACATTTGATCAATGAAAGGTAAGGAAAGTGATCCTTTCGGGTTGCGGAATTAAGCTTTCTATAATCAATGCACACTCTCCAACCGGTTTGAACTCTTGTAGGAACAAGTTCATCGTCTTGATTTCGAACAACCGTAACACCGGACTTCTTTGGCACCACTTGTACCGGACTTACCCATTTGCTATCGGAAATTGGGTAGATCACCCCCGCACTTAACAATTTGAGTATCTCTTTCTTCACAACCTCCATCATGGGAGGATTAAGCCTACGTTGAGCATCACGTACCGGCTTCACGTTCTCTTCCATTAGAATCCTATGCATGCATATGGATGGACTAATGCCTTTGATATCCGCAATTGTCCAACCAATAGCCGTTTCGTGCTCTTTCAAGACTCTAAGCAAACGGTCTTCTTGTACCGGTGTGAGGTTCTTTGAAATAATCACCGGAAGCTCATCTCCATCTCCCAAAAATGCATACTTTAAATGGTCCGGAAGTGGCTTCAACTCTAGCTTAGGCGCCTTCACAATAGATGGTACAAGTAATTCATCATTCATGGGTAAAGAGATATAGGAAACATTACCCTTAGCTTCTTTTAATGCCGTCAAGGCACCACATGTCTCCACCATTTCCGTGGAAATTTCAACATCCAAGTTAGACACGCCGTGGACGTCTAATTCAATGCTCTTTTGCAATACCACATCAAGTTCGTCCTCTCGATTCCATTCTACCATTTGTTGTGCTAATGAACCAACCACATCAATGGAGTAAGCGGAATGCACATCACTTGGGTAGCGCATGGCTTCAAATATGTTGAAGTGTATTACTTCCTTGTCGAATTCCATAGTGAGTGTACCCTTATCAACATCAATCTTCGTCTTTGCGGTCTTCATAAATGGCCTCCCAAGAAGTAGAGAAGTAGACGAACGATTCTCATTATTGTCCATATCCACCACAAAGAAATCCACCGGAAAAATTAACTCATTCACTTGCACGAGAACGTCTTCTACAAGCCCCTTTGGATAGATGTTAGACTTGTTTGCTAGTTGGATAATAACTCTTGTCTCTTTCAACGGTCCAAGATTCAAGGAGTCATAAATATCGGCCGACATCACACTAATGGAAGCTCCCAAATCAAGTAAAGCATGTTCAAACCTTTTCTTACCAATAGTAATTGGTACCGTGAAACCACCGGGATCCGTGCACTTTGTAGGCATCTTCTTCAAAAGCATAGCCGACGCACTCTCGCCAACTTTAGTAATTTCATTATCAAGCAACCTATCCTTCTTTGTGCATAACTCCTTCATGAACTTAGCATACCTTGGCATTGTCCTTATGGCCTCTATGAAGGGGATGTTGATTTCTATCTTTTTTGAAGATATCCATGAGTACCTTGTCTTGAGCTTCCTTCTTGGACTTAGCAAAACGACTAGGAAAAGGAGGTGGAGTAGTAAAAGTAGGAACCGGTTCCTTGGATTGGGCGGTTGGTGGTGAATTCTCCTTTGGTACGGCTTCGTCCTTGTCTTTGACTATCTCTTCAATAGCTTCTTCATGATGAGTTGGACTCTCCACTTGTCTTCCACTTCTTAAAGTAACCGCACTAACATTCTCCCTTGGATTCACAATTGGTTGCGAAGGGAGATTTGTGGATGCTTGAGCTTTCATTAAGTTCATATCGGTCGCCAATTGTCCCATTTGAGTTTGCAAATCCTTGATTGCCGAATCGGTCTTTTGTTGGGTTTGTTGTAACATAGAAGTGAGACCTTGCATGCTTTGCATTATCACATTCAACTTGTCATTATTCGAAGAATCTTGCTCCTTGACTTGTTGTGGTTGGAATTGTTGTTGTTGAGGTTGGAAACGTGATTGTTGGAAACCACCTTGTTGCGCATATGGATTAGGAGCCGCCGCTTGCTTGTTTGCATAGCTAAAGTTGGGATGATCCTTCCAACCGGGATTGTAAGTATTCGAGTATGGATCGTACCTTGGCCTTTGATTTGGATATAAAGCATTTACTTGTTCGGTTTCATCATCCGGAATAATTACATGCGCCAATCGTTGCACTACCCTCTCTATGTTGTTTAACCGTTGATCGGATTGTGGAGACGAGTCACTAACTTCATGCACCAACTTAACCATTGAATCACCTCTTGCATAGAATTGTTGCGAGTTTGCCGCCATACTTTCAATCAACTCGGTAGCTTCGGCCACCGTCTTGTTCACTAGTGCACCACCACCGTGGCGTCAAGAAGATATCTATCATTGGTTTGAAGACCCTCATAGAAGTATTGGATTATCATGGCGTCACTAAATTGATGGTGTGGACAACTTGCCACCAATCTCTTGTATCGATCCCAACATTCATATAATGACTCTCCCACATGTCGCTTGATCCCACAAATCTCTTTGCGAATTTGAGTAGCCTTTGATGCGGGAAAATATCTCTCGAGGAAAATTTTCTTCATCCCATTCCATGTTGTGATACTTCCGGAAGGCAAATAGTATAACCATTCCTTAGCATTGCCCGCCAAAGAAAACGGAAAAGCTTTCAACATTGCTCCATCCGCATTAGTGTTCGGTGGAAGCATAGCCATGACTAAGGTATTGAAGTCCATAAGATGTTTGTTTGGGTCCTCATTCACCATGCCATGAAACTTTGGTAATTCTCTAATCAACCCCGTCTTGATCTCGAAAGTTGAGTTAGTTTGGATACACCATTGTTGTGTATCGAGCTTGTGAGAAGCTAGGTCCTTGAGTGTACGATCACCCATTGCCTCTTCTTCAATGTCCGAATCTGCGAATTCACTTGATGTAGAACGAGGAAGCGGAGTGTTAACCGCTTGAATGAAATCCTTTAGTTGAGTGACGGATCGAAGACGTATTCTAGTTGAACTCGGTCTTCCCCCTTGAAGCATTCACCAAAGATACAGTACCTATAGCAAGGTTCACAAAACTAAGTTAGATACGGTATAGAATCTAACAAAGCAAGAATAAAAACAACTAAAATCGCCGTTGCTCCCGCAACGGCGCCAAAATTTGTACGCGTGTCGTTACCACTACAAATTAATTAATACTTTACTACCTAATTAACAAGTAATATAGGATAGTCAAGGTCGATCCCACGAGGAGCAAGAGATTCTAGTTGTAAAATTGTCACACAAAAAGGGGGTATTGGTTGTAAAATTTATAAAGCAAAAGAAATAAACAAAGGAATTAAAATTGTAAGTTGAAATCAATGAGAGAGAATAGATCAAGGAATCCTTCTTCGCTGCAAAACAATGATTAAAGTTATGTTCTTTTCCACTTGTTATTAGTCATAGATTATCACCAACCGTAGGTATAGCAGCTAGATCAGTGCTAACCCCAAAATCCCTAATTTCACCGGATACGGAAGTTCTCGCCTACGGATTCTATTCACCAAACCACCTAGTAGTAGATCACCCAAGATGTAATTTAGTTAAACGCATTAAGATTTATGAATTTATTAGGTTGATATTAGTAGTTAGACTCTTAGATCAAGGTCTACTTGCTAACGTTGTTTCCACACACAATTGCTCCACGGAATCCCTCCGCAAGGTCTTGTGTTTGCTACCTGTGTAAAGAGTCAAGAAACGATTACTTATCCCCCAACTTTCACTAGCTATAGAATAATTAACAAATCAATTTAGCGTGCACTCTAAACGACCTATCAATCAAACATAAACATTAATATTAGCAAAAACAATCGATAATCATATGAAAAACTTCAAAGTAGAATTGAAACAAAACTTAAATCAAATATTAAGAACTAGGAATTCATCCTCAATCAATAAGAAAATTAGCTACTCATAATTCGGAGTTCACACAATAATAATAATTAAGGAAGAAAGAAAAACTTATTGCAAAGATGATGGTTGCTCCTTCCTCCAATCCTTGTGCACTTTGACTCCTTCTCCAAAGTAGATGTGTGTGTTAAAAGTTGTAGAGAACTCCTCTATTTATAGGCTTCAATACTCTCCATATCTTTGTAGGAAAAGATTCCTCATTCCATAAGAACACCACTTTCCCAAATTGAGCCATATTCCAAATTCTAGTCCAATTCTCCAAAACTTCCAAGTTTTCATCCAATCCCACTTCTAAGTCTTCACACACATGAGAGAAGTCCATCCAAAATTCTGCATTTTTGCTCATAGGAAAAATGTGTTTTTGGTCGGAAGTTGGCGGAATCTGGAAAAGACTTAGGAATGTCGCCGCCGTTCACACTGAAATTCTGTCGTCGGGAGAATATTCGACGGAATATTCCGTCATCCACCGATTAGTTGGTGGGTCAAGTCCGAGTCACCCGAGTTAGAACCCGGTCGCGAGCTAACTCAGGTGGTGGTCTTGGTTGGCTATCTTATTCGCCAAGTGCTATGCACGGCCAAGATGGCCGTGCCTGCAACTGTCACTCAGCCATGATGGCTGTGTACTGCAAACAACCATTGCAACTTCCCTGTAACTTCATGAACTGCAGCTTCCCTGCATCTCCTGCAATACTCCATGGCTTCACTGCTCCTGTACTTTCTCTAACACCATAACAAAGCCACACCACCAGGTCATTGCAGTTTCATTACTCCAATTGCAACTCCTACATACCCCTAACAGCTTATGAAACATAGCCACAACACACTCCAGTTTTGTAGCTTATCACCATCAGTGCCAGCTTTGAACCTACAACCACCCATGCCACCTGCAATTACCACAATGAGCAACAACTGTAACACTCTTAGTTCCATCCGCAGCACAATCTCTGCTTCCTGTTTCATCTCATCTGTAGCACCATAACCACGACAGCTACAGCAGCACCATCGCCAAAACTGTAACTGCACAGGCTTAAAACATCCACAACTAACCACCAGCTATCTCAGTTGCAATCACTGAGCACACCCCTGCAATCCTTTCACCTTGAATTACACCTGAACTTCACATCATCTTCCACCAATTTCACTTTCCTACCAGTTCAACAGCTTCTCATTGCAGAACCAACACAACATGCCTCCATAATCTCCCATGCCTAATTGCCAACTACCAATTCCAGCTGCTTCAACATCTCCTTAGCTTCACAGTAATATCCCCTGCAATTACATAATTCATCTCACGCACAGTACCACCTGCCAGAACCCAGCTAAGAATGCAGCACAATAAGCTCTTGCTCCCCTTACATTTCAGCTCACAGTCTCGCCATATCTCGCCTCAAGCATCTCCACTGCGAGTCTACCTAGCTGTAACTCCATCATGCTCGCAGCACAGCATCACTTGTTGCAAACATATACTCTCAACCTGCCATCACAGAACCATTACAGCACCAGCAAAACCAATCTATACCTTGCATCTTCAAGCACCAGATGTGCTTGCAATTGCCTCAACTCCAGTGCCTGTGCATTCCCTTGCAAGTTGCAACTTCACTCCGGTTCCATTCATCAGCATTCATTCCACCTCCATCTGAGGTACCTGAGCTACTGCCTTACTCTTCCTCTGAATCAACCATCTTCAGCCTTGTTGTCCTCTTAGTTGCAAGCACCCTCACCTGAAACTGTCGCTCCCAAGCTTGATAAACCACAGCAATGACAGTATCTGTGAACTTCCAACAACACCCAAACCTTGGAATTCCATCATTCAGCTAACATCGCTGCCAACTGCCATTCTTCTCAGTTACATGGATTCACTTTCAGAAAATTGCACTCTCTCCGTGTTGTTAATTTGAACGCCACTTTCCACTTTCTGTGATCGACAGCAATTCCTCCATTGTCTCAGCTCATCAATTTCTATTTTTCTTCCAATTTCTCGAACGTCACTACAGCTTTTCTCTTCTCATTTTAGTGTACAATGATTGAGAAGCAAACTTCGATTTAGGTTTAGGAAATAGCTGTTGGGTTTGGATCCGGGTATGAATGTGGGTCTATGGGTTTGGGTTTCAACATCCATGGACATAACCCATCCATTTTACCAATTGATAACGACACTATGTTTCTGGATAAGGGCTACCCAGTTTGGCAGCCCCTTAACTTGAACTGTCCTTTATTTAGCACTCCTCTGAAAGAGTTTCCCTTTAACCGTGGCTGGGCTCTGATAGTGCTCTTTGTGAAATGACAATTATGTCCTTTTTGCCCAAATTTGGTGATTTCTTCTTCTTTTCCTCCGTGCGATTCCAGAGTACCTAATAACTCAAAAACACGCGTAAATTACATAATTTACTAGAAAAATAGCAAAGAAAGCATAAACTACTAGATAGTAAATTAGGTGTATTCTACACCTATCACTTCCTGAACCCGATACCCCTAGAGCTCAGAGGTTCAAGTTTAATAGTAATTTGAAGCCTGGTAACAAAGGTCGAGTCATCGATATGAGATTAGCTCTGGATGCTATGAGGAAGGAAGACGTTGTGTTCGACACTTATAAGGAAATTAGAGGATACCGTTAAATTCCAAGAGATGTTGCATTTTACAAAGGGCCGTTGTACCACCCAAAATGATACATAATGGCCGATCCAAGACGTGTGATGCGCCAACATGGATTTAAGCAATTATACCGTTTTATGTCGGGATCTGTTGATAATTATCGTCTTTCCTTTTCTCGGTGAAATTCAATTCCCAACAAGTTGCATGTAGTGTATGATCCAGAACCGGAACCATCGCATTGGAGTGAAAGAGAGCCACGTCGTTTGGTTGATATTAGTATTTTAATTTGATGATTTCGACAAATGTTGCTAAAAAAAAAAATTTTGTTGCGCACAACCAAAATGTTTATTATCAAATGATATCCGAGGGGCTTTCAGTCATAGTAGAAATTCCAGTGGGTGATTGCGGAAAATGGTTATGAAGTTGATGACATCTACATGAGGGATTACCTAGAATGGTCACATCCTTATGTCATGCTCCCTCCCTCCATCGAAGCTCCACACCAAGAAAACCCTCATGTTGAAATTCCTCCACCTCCACAACCTACGATGGCCCAATTTCTTAAGACTTTCGGAATGGTGGTAAGTTTTATTAATTGATTATAGTCATTAAATGTAAACAATAATCATATATTAACATATATACTGATTATGTGTTTGATGTATTAAACTAGCGACGTCGGCTTGGCAAGGTTACGAAGATGTTAGGTTGCAAGCACAAGGACGGAGTGGTGTTATCTCTTCAAGAAATCAAGGAACTCGAGGAAAAGCTTCATAGAATTGAAGAAACCGACCCTACTGTGAAAGCTATGTATGGGGAAACAAGGAAGGCGCCGACCCAAAAGAAACAAAAGACCAATTTAGTGGAAGAGAATTGATGACAATTAGTGATGGTTAACTCTTTAGTTCTTTGGTTACGTCAAAAACAATTTCAAGCTTGTTCTTTGGTTTATATTGTGGGTTAACTCTTTAGTTCTTTGGTTTATGTTGAACATGTTTAGATTTCTAGTTTGAAAGTTAAAATGTTCTGGCATAATAGAGCTCAGTTTTAGAAATACCGGTACACAAACCGGCAATGATCAAAACACTGCTGGTACCTTGTCCCGGCATATCAATTTTTATGCCGGAACAATCAATTTACAATATTTGGTTCCTGTATAGAAACTGACTTGTACAGGCATTGTGGTTTTTTCCAAGGATTGTAGTTGCAGGATTTCCCACAACACACCCCTTGTAATATCTTGATAATAATCTCTTAATCTAAATAATTTGGTAATTAAAATTCTAAAAATTGTAAATAGACACACGGATTTTTACATGGTTCGATCAATTTGATCTACATCCATGATTCTCTACTATGATTGTTAAAGTTTACATTTGATAATATCCATTAATGGAGTTCTAAATCTAGTTTTGGGGAAGAAGATTGATAAAGAAAAATACATTTTCTCTCTCTAAAAATATCTCTGAAAAATATCTCTCTCTCTCCTAAAACTTTCTCTCTCCTCAAGACTCTCTCAACTCTAAAAAATACATCATCCCTTTCTGGACTTACTTGAACCCTTTATATAGGAAATTACACAGTGGGTAACAGCTAAGTTTTCCCCTTCTTTTGGATCTATTTTGCGATCTCATCGCGGTAATTACAATGTTAATATTCGCCAACTTTTGTAATCCTCGTGAAACAACACTCTTATAATATGCCTCTTCAATCGTCAACTTCGTCATTCTTTGAATTATTTTGTGACGTTCGTGAAATGTTGTTGAAGATTTTTCAGTAATGCTCGCATAAGTGTCATTAATCTCTCGTAAACCTAATTATGGCGATATTCTGGTACTACATCTTGCCTCTTTTTTCTTGAATATTGCTTAAAAAGTAATCTTTAAGAAAAAATCTGTTATTGTAATAGTCTTTGATTTTTGTTGATGAAGGAATGAGAGAAAGAATACTGGATTTGAAAAGTATATACTTGCCTCTATTCTTTTGCGAAGCTCCATATCTTTGTTAAGTAAATAAGAAGTATTAACTCTTGAAGTGCTCGTGAAGTATGAAGTATCCTTGAAGAAGTATAAGAAGTACACAATCCTCTAAATATAAGAAGTATCCATTTTTTGCCTCTGTTCATGTGAAATTATTGCATCATTTTTTGGTGAAAATCCATGTCCATTTTGGAAATGATTCTTGCCGAGAAGATAAAGAACATAAAATGTTTTCTTGGTAATCCATAGTTGCCTCTGTTCTTTATCTATGAAGGAAGAATCCCTGAGAAAATGTTAAATGAACGAATTGTCTCTGCCTCATTTGATAAAATGATCATATTCTGCGAACTAATCACTTCTCCTGTAAAATTCTGGAATGGTCTGCAATATGCTGAATTAGCCTGAAAATTTATGAATGTTTCTGTGAATTTCTGAATGTTTTTGCGAGTTGCTGATTTTTTCTGCGAAATGATGAATGTTTCTGCGAGATTCCGAAATAATGCTGTGAATAGTGGCGATGAATAGTGCGAGATTGTGAATAATGCTACGAGATTGTAGATATTACTCTTGAGAAACTCTAATTAATACTTCTGAGAAACTCTGAATAATATTTCTGAGAGATTCTAAATAGTACGTGCTTTCTCTCTTGCGATGAGCAAATCTTTCCTGCATTCTTACAAGAAAATAATTAATGTTTGAGATTATTCTATTGGTCTTATTTTGCCTTCCTATTTAAAGGTCTTATTTCGCCAATTTTTCTTTCTGCGACAAAATCGCAGGACGTCTATTTTCATGTATTGACCCATTGATCTTGCCTTATCTTTTCTCTTGAGGCTTTTTGGCCTGCTATGCATCAATATGACAAGTCTAAGTTCTCTTGCGAGATCAAAGTCTCATGACATTGCCGTCTTGCGATGAAATCGCAGGACGTCTTTACACTTTCATGTAAAAACCCATTGATCTCATCTTTGTTCTTCTGAATCTCATCGTCTTTCATGTAAAAACCCATTCATTGCGTTTTTCTTCTTCTTTGTTCTTCTGAATCTCATCGTCTTTTGGGGTTTTTCATTTACCAGCGTTTTCTCTATTGTTTGCTCATTTTTGGATGATCTACAATGGGAGAACAACAACAGCCGGTTTCGTATAATACATCATTTGCAGACATGGTTAAAGGTAAACAAAATCTGAATCATACTATAATAGATATTGGCAGTCTGCCAAATCCTAGTTTCAACGATGATAAACCCTCTGTGGAACTTCCTTTAGATTTTTTTCAAGAGGGGTGTGCAGCCTGGAATTTCAGTCTTATTGGAAGATTGGATTTTAGGGTTGCAAAGTTTAATGATGTTACAAGATCCCTAGAAAATCAATGGGGTTTTGAACCAGCGATGGTAAAATTCACCCCTATGAATAAGGGCTTTTTTATTATCAAGTTTTCATCTGAAGAGAACAAGCTAAAAGTCCGTGAGAAAACTTGGAAAGTCAATCAACAAGAGTTACATCTTCAGGATTGGTTTCCATGGTTTGATCCGGATAAAGAGAGTTCTTCTCATGCTTCTGTTTGGGTCAATTTTCCTGCTTTGTATGTAGAGCTATGGACGGAAAAAGTTCTGTTATCTCTTGGAAAAACTCTTGGAAATCCAGTTATGGTAGATAAGAAGACATTGAATCATGAGTATGGGTGTTATGCAGCTGTTTTGGTTAATATTGATTTTGCAAAAAAAATTCCAAATTCAATTCAGGTAACAGTGGGGGGTAGAAGTTTTGATCAGTTTGTAGAGCTACAAAAAATACCCAAGTTTTGTTCTTATTGCAAAATTGTTGGTCATGTTGATACCGATTGTAGAAAGAAGAACAAGAAAAATTCAGTGAAGAATGTTCAGAAGTGGCATCCCAAAGGTGATGATGGTAATCTAAGCAATGCAAATCAAGGAGCAAAGACTAATACTCCTCCGGAAGTTGGTACAGCTGATGGGCAGCCTCAATCGGCTCTTGGTGATACTAAAAAGTTGGAATTGGAGCTTGAAAAAATTTCAGCTGAGTTTCGTGAAGCTCAGATGAAGCTTATTAGGTGCAAAAACATTATTGCTGCACAAAATGATATTGCTGTACGCAAGGGTGCTCCATCCTTGTCTATTTCGGATACGTAAAAGGAAGGAAACATTAAAGAAGGTCAGTCCGTGACTAAGTCTGCTGCCAGTGCTATGCAAAATACAACTCAAAAACGACAAGTGAAGGGTAAGCAAGCGCCTACTATTCCTTTTATTCCAGAGAGAGTTGAAGTTAGGAAAGAAGAATCTGATATTGCTAAAGATGAGTGGAAGCATGTAAAGGGTAAAAAATCGCCTACTAAATTTTCGTTTACTCCTTCTGTGGATGCAATAGGCTGTTCTTCTGAAATACATTGTGAGAATTCGTTTGACTCTCTAAACTCTGAATTGGGTCTTAGAGAAAATGAATTTTTGAAAGAAGGGAACCGGGAAAGTGACAATGCTATGTCGGAGGATGAAAATGCTGATCTCCTAGCTACTAATATGGCGAATGAAGTTAAGAATTCAAAGGAGTGGGGTACAATTTCTGATGATATAAAGAAACCAGATTCTCATGTTGAAACAAGAAAAAAGAGAGCTTTCCTTGAAAGAATAGAAGAGTTAAAAAAGAAAAGGGAGAGGTTGGATGATGTTGTTTTTGATATGAGGAATATTTTGTCCAGTGAGGAACTAGATGAGGCAAGCAATATTGAAAATGATCAGGTGCGGACTAATTTTATTAGAAATCCAGAATTTAGAAAAGAATACTACAAGGAAAAAAAGGAGTTCATGGTAAATAAGAAAAAACCCCAATCTCCTATCATGCTGTCTAGGGTGGTAATTATGCTTGAGAGGAAGAAGACGATGAATATGAAGATGAATATGAAGAATATTTTGATGATGATTACAACCTCCAAGTTCAGGAGTTTGATTTGGCAAAAACAATTGCGAGCATTAAGAAGAGGAATTTTAGAGTTGGTCGAAAACGATATTAGTTTTTTTGTTGTACTCTTTTGTTCCTTTTTGTATTAGAAAGCTTTTTTAAGCTTCTTGTGTTTTGTGGTTTTCTAGTGTGCCCCTTTGGTTTATGGGGGTGGGGAGGCCTTGAGCCTCCCATTTTGTAATTCTTGTAATTACGTTTTTTTGGTTCTAATAAACTAAGACTTACCAAAAAAAAAACATTGATCTCATCTTAACTTTTTCTCTTTTGGCTTTTTGCCTCTGTATAATTTACGCGACAATATGACAGGCCTAAATGATCTTGCGATCTTAGAGCCCCATGACATTGCCATCTTAAATCACTTATCAGCTCCCTAATGGAGGGTGCCGCCCTTATCTTCCCCCTGGTTGCCCCTTCAAGGAGGGCACATCGGCCATACAAGACTAGCTCCTCCCATCCTGATTTACCAACAACTAGTTGTTTTCGTAGCCTCTTTTCCTTTATGCCTATATGGCTTATAGTTACAAGACTACACCCTAAGTGGGGTTTTCTTCAGGCCAAGTGCATTGTAGCCACGACTTACCAAAGATGGCCAGGGTAGGTTCGTCCATCCCGGGCACCCTTGGCTAAACCGTGTACCTCGGCGCCTTGGTCATACTCTGCACTTCTTGGAAGAGATCCTCGGTCGTCCAACCAGGGTATAACCTTATAAAGCTGTAAATCCAAGATCTCTCTCCCGGATAGGTTTTCTTTAACCCCAACATCTGCATGACTCAGGTTCCAGCGCGGTATAACCTTATCGCTGAATCATGTCAAGAGATACCCCCTCATTTGACGCGCTTTAAGGTCTTAAAGATGCCTCTTGCGAAATTGTATTCGCGAACTAGGGTGCACGCCATAAAGGTTCGTCCCATTCTTTTTATCTCTGCGAAATTTTATTCGCTGTTCTTGCGATGATGCTCACATTTCTTCATTATTTCATTTCTTCTTTCATTCTCATAACATCAAAAATCTTTAAAATATTCTTTAAAATCTTTTGAAATCTTAGAAATATTTTTTGAAATCTTGCGATTGTATCGCATTTGTTAAATCTAAAATCCCTTTCTGTAAAAGAAATATTCTGGATTTTTTTTTGAAATCTTACGATTTTATCATGTTTTTAAATCAAAAATCTTCTGGAAAAGGAATTTTCTAGAGAAATATATAAATTGAATGTTATCGGTTTTTTGTAATTTTGAAGTCTTTGTAATCTGGCGAGGGTATCGCTGTTTTGGAAGTTAAATCAATTTTTTTTTTTTGAAATCTTAAAAATCTTTGCGATAGTTTCATTTTTTGTAATCTTTGAAATTTTTGAAATTTTTTACGATCTTTAAAATATTTGCGATAATCTCTTTTTTTGTAATTTTTTGAAATCTTGCGAATGTATCGTTGTTTGTAAATTTCTGAAATATTTTGAAATCTTTGAAATTTTAGAAATCTTGCGATTACATCACTTTTGGTAAATTAAATCAAATCTTTTGAAATCTTTAAAAATCTTAGAAATGCCTTTGAATTATTGCGATAGTATCGCTTTTTGTAAAATAAATCAAAAAAATTCATTTTCTATAAGTAAAATATTCAAGGAAGTGGTACTTAGCTTTTTTGCGATTTTCTATTGCTGCCGTCTCTCGCGAAGTATTTGAGTTGCTTGTGAAATGAGAAGAAATAAGAAATAAACTCTTGAGCTGCCTCTTTCATACTCTCGCAACATACCAATTGTTCTAACCCTTCTCTTGTGAATTTTACTTGCGAAATAATCAAATATCTGACGAAGTAATGAAATACCAAATTCCTCTCTCTGACCAGCTTGGCGAAGTAATGAAATAATCCTCTCGTGGAAAGTAGATGTACCATGTCAAAACTAGACTTCATTTTCTCGATAGTCAATTCCTTTCGTGAATATATCTCTTGAAGTGCACAAATGCTTATTTTGTCTTTACCGCCACTATGATCAAATTTCTCCCTTCTGATTGTTAATCTCTTCATTTTTGCTGACGGCTTCTACTCGTAATTCCCATCGTTGTTGACTTTTCATTTGGTATTATTAACTTACTATAGTGATGCATTTATTCCTTCGCATCTGTACCATGAAGTTAGGATTAAACTAAATTTAAGCTATAGTGGTTCATTTGGTATTAGTAACTTTCCCTTGTACTTGCGAGCATGTATTGTCTTGCGAGCGGCTATTGTTTTGTAATGATGTATATTCTCTTATTAATTTTGGTTTGCTGTCTTTGTCCTATCCTCTTGCTTACGTCCGTGAGTGCTGCTCTACCTATCTCAACAACTACAATATGTTCATTATTATATGTAAAAATGAGAAGTCCTTTTTTCTCCCCCCACCGTTTATGACTCTTTTGGTTTTGTCCATTCTTCCACTTTGTTCCTACACTCAAGCCTCAATAATATGTATCTCTTTGGCGATAGAACAAGCTTCTCAAGTACTGTTCTCGTGAAATATTAACTACTCCTTGGCGAGTGCATAATTGATAGTCAAGCTTCAATATGTATCTCGCCAAATGTTGCTCGCAGATGTGTTAACATATGTAAACCATCAATAATGAGTTATCATTCTTCTTTTCTTTTATGAATTTATCGCCACTCATTTTGCAGGGGGAACGTTCTTGGCGGAATAGCTTCAAACACCAATAATGAGTTTTACACCGATTCCTGCGAAGTTTTGTACTAAAATGTAAACGATTAGTAAACATTAAAAATACTAAAAGTACATTTTTTTTTTTTTTAGAGAAGAGATTTTGTCCTGTATAATTATTTGTTGGTGTAACTTCATTTGATTTCTTCACGATTTTTGATGAAGTACGTGGTGAATAAATCATTAGTCTTCTTCCTTTATCTATTGTGCTATCTTTGTCCTTTGTGCTTTATCCTCCGTTGGAATATCTAATCGCAAAAGAGAAATTTCGCTGGAGTTTTTGATTTCTTCATCTGTGAGTGTTGGTTCTCTTCACTGGTAGGTTATAAACTTCGCTGATAGTTATTTCCCCTCTCCGAATTAGCTTCTTCAGTTCCCTTTCATCGCTAGGCTTCTTTTGCTTCCTTTTAAATCAAAAGATTAGTAGGCTTCTGTTTCCTTCCATCGCCAGGCTTCTTTTCTTCTGGATTATCTTCTTTTGAAAAAGTCAGTAAGTTATTTTGACAAAGTATAATAGCAAAATAATAGCAAATATCAAAGTATAATATCAAAGAAAGCAATAATAACAAGAGGACAATATTCATTTTCAAGCTCGTCATTTCTTCTAGGAAAAAGTGACACCACTTGTTCACCTTTCTAGATTAAAATGATAGCAAATCACTACAAAAGAAGTAAAACAGTTTTTCATAATTATGGGAAATAAAGCAAAGGAGCAAAGAATATTCATTTGTCATAATAATTTGATTAAAATAATAGCAAATAAGTACGCAGCAAATAATAGCAAATAAGTACGTAACAACAATATTCCGGCGATAGTTTGTCTCTTCTGCCTTCTTTTTAATGTGTTGTTTTACTGATGCTTTGCGAGCAGATCATCTTTGAAGTAACTAGTGTAAGTACTGAATATCGCAAGATAATAGTTCACGAGTATCGTAATAAATAAAGGAGAAAAGAGATATAAAATGATACGATGATAGAAGTAGCGCGGGGAAATATGAAGTTTTGCGAGGATGAAGTAATTTTGCGATACTTCGCAATTCATATACAGCTGTATAAGTTTTACTATAAATAGGAGTTCAAATGTAAAATTCGAGAGGTTCTTTTGGTGAGTGTTAGAAAATATCTTAGGAAAGAGAATAGAGAAAGTTGTAACTATTCTAGTTCCATTTAGATACTTCTTTGTAATCAATTGAGAACATTAATAAGAAAATTGTTATTCATCATCAAGAACTTCTTGAGTTTTTACTAATTCTATTGAGGGTGTAGTTGTAGGTTATTCTGCAACTACATAATTGGCGCTAGAAACAGGGATTTGAAGAATTCTGTGCAGGAAAAAATGACAAGAAGAAGAAACACATCAGAACCATTAACTGAAGTAAGAAGAAGTGTAAGATTAGCGGGAGGAGAAGCAAATATAACAGGAGAACCTAGTAGGAGAAGGAGTAATCGAAGAAATCAAGCTCAACAAGTAGGAGATCATGATCAAGTGAGTATACACACTTGGAGAACTAATACACCAGAAGAAGAAGATAGAGAACCACAAATCAGTAACATTCCTTGGTTTGCCAGGGAAAGATGGAGGAAGATTTCTAATGAGTATGAAACGATTCGCTTTGTGCACACCTATCGGGAAGCTAATTTCTCGGCAGACAAGATGGCTAAGAGAGGTTGCCTCCTTCGGAATGGGAGGGGTTTGACTTATGACGAAAGACCTTACTTCTTAAGAACGTTGGAATATAATAATGTATCTTATTTTAGATTAAAATAGTGTTTTATATTAGTGTGTACTCTCTTTAGGGGTTCTATCCCCTAATCGTTTTTGTTGCTTCCTTTTGTTAGTCATCAATATATTTACGGACTTAACAAAAAAAAAGAGAACCACAAATCAGAGAAAATAGGAGGTTGATGGGAGGAACAATTCTTGAAAGAGAAAGGGAGATGTTAGAAACATTGAGACAAGGAATCCAAAAAGAACGAATGATCGAAGCTGAAGAACGTGCCAAATTAACAAGACAAAATCAAGAATTGAGGATGGAAAATGAGATGTTACAAAGGAGGAAATCTCAAAGTGTTGCAAGATCAAATGTTAGAACAGAAAGAGAAGGACAAAATTCACCGATAATCAATAATGAAAATAATATGCAAGAACAATAGCAGAATCAAAGTGAAAGAAATCAAGAGAATCGTTTCATTTTAATACCAAACCATGAACAAAGCATGGAGAATTTATGAACAAGACCAAATCCTAGAGAAAACAATCAGAATCGAGAGGAAGAACAATAACTTATGAAAGAAACTGAGAGACAACAAGCAATACATCAAAACAATCACGAGAATGGAGTAAGAAGACATGAAGAAGTTCGTAACAAACAAAATGTTGAGTATGAAAGAATTAAGAGAAGAATTGTAAATCAACAAACAGAAGTGGAAAGGAATGAACCAAATTCTCGAATCAGGGTACAAGTAAATCAAGAAGAAATAAGTAACAGAAGAAGGAGAAATAAAGAAGAAGAAATTCCCGATATTCGCATGAGAAGAATGAGAAGAATAGAAAGGGAAGAACAAGAATTCCAAGATGCTATGCAACTGAACAATTATGATAATTTAGAAAGAAGATATTTGCAAAATTATGCAAATGAAAACATTAATGAAGAATATGATAGAATGCGAAGGATCGCAAGGGAAGAAGCGCAAGAACGTAGAAGAATAGAAGCTGCATTAAAAAGACCAATGGATGAGAATTCTGAGGCAAATGCACGAATCTTTCGAAAATTAGCAGAAATGAGAGGGATGATAAACAATAGAAGAGGAGGAGATAAAAGGCAATTAGATGAAGCAATAGAAGAAGCTGCGAGGACTCCATTTGCTAGAGAAGTACAATTGGGAGGAATTCCACCAAAATGCAATTTGCCCACACTTACCAGTATCTTTGATGGGACTTCATGTGCTATTCAGCACATTAAAGCATACATAAGATGCATGTTACAATGGGAGAATCATGATGTTGTGTTATGCAAGTACTTCGCATCAAGTTTAACAGGGGAAGCTTTAAAGTGGTTCGAAGGACTCCCTAAGAACACTATTACATCATTCAGTCATTTGCAAGCAACTTTCCTCGGAGCATATATCACAAATCACTCTTCACGGCTAGGTATTGAAGATGTATTTGGTTTAAAACAAAGAGTAGGTGAAAGCTTGAATCATTTGGTAAGATGATGGAAGACTATGTGCAGTGATATGGCAGGGCGTGTGGATGAGAGATACTTGATTCTGTCCTTCATAAATGCGATGTTCGCGACTGAACAATTGTATGTTCAAATCTTCAGAAGAAATAATTCCATAATGATGACAGAGTTACGAGAATTGCAAGAAGAATACATTACATTAGAGGAAAATCAAAACAGTATGGAGTCATATCCAGTAGCAAACACTAGCAATCAAGAGGGAGGAGCAAATTTACTTCCCAAAATAATCAATGTAGTAGCAGGTACTTCATGCAAACATCCTCACAAACTTCTTCGCAAATTTCAGAAGAGAAGAAAATCAATGATAGCCAGCCAAAGATGGTAGCAATGGGCAGTAGAGATCAAGAAGAGTATGATAGAGAGAAGAATTTCTATAATCGAATAGGAAATAACCAAATTCCAAGACTAGATCAACAACAAGAAAATTATGGGGGACAAAGGCAAAATTATTTTGTACAAGGGAACCAGAGACAAAATTATAACAACGGTCAAGGAGGTCAAAGAATGGTAAGGGAAGAGATAAAGTTTCCACCTTTGAATACAAGTGTAGAAAAGATATGGAAAGCAATTATCCTGGTAGAGAATATACCAACTCCATGGAACATGGGAAAGGAACCACCAATGGGTCCGAGAAGTCATGAATTTTGTTCATATCATCATTTCCATGGACATTCTACAAATAATTGCCATAATATCAAGAGGATAATCTTGCGAATGATTGATCAAGGAAAACTAAATCAATTTTTACTTAAGCAGACACATTCGCAACAATTACCACAGGCTCCATCCATAACTCGCAGGGAGAACACAACAAAAGAAAAGGGAGAAGAAATCCTTCATATAGAAGTGGGGTCAAAAGCAAGGAATGTTTTCTGTAATTCCATTATTTATTCATATAAAACCATATAGGATTTTCATGATAATGTGTTAAGCAGGGTATATGCGAGGGATGGTGAAGGAAAGGAAGTAATGAACATCGCAAAAATTTCACGACTTGAAGAATGGAAGAAACGTGAAATTTCTTTTGAAGCCACTGAAATCCCAGAAGGTTGTGAAGCACATGATAATCCATTGGTAGTAAGATTAGCAATCTACATGAATATGGAGGAAAACGAAGATGATATGGAGGAAGAATCAATTGGTCTTAATAGGATTTTGATTGATACGGGAAGTTCTGTCAATATCCTCTTCTATTCTGCTTACAAAACTATGGGGGGAAAAGATGCAGACTTAATACCTTCTACTTATAGAATTTATGGTTTTAATGGAACTGCCAACAAGCCCAAAGGAGAAGTGATCATGCGAATTCCATTGAGTGGAATGCGAACTGAAATTCTGTTCTGCGTTGTTGATGTCGAATCACCATATAATGCTTTGATAGGAAGACCATGGCTTCATGGAATTCTAGGCGTAGCTTCCACTCTACATCAGTGCATAAAATTTCCTCATATGAAGGTTATTGGAATTATCAAGGGTGATTGGGCTGAGGGAAAGAAATGTTACGATACAGAAGTAGAAGTTTGCGAAGGAAAAACTGCTGAGAAGAAAAATTGGAGAAAAAGAGCAAAGGCTGTGAAAAGAAGTGAAAATTTAATGGCAGAGGATTAAGGAAAAAGAGGATAAAGTTATGATGATAATCATACAAGAAATTTACGATGATAATAAGGGATTGTGATTTGCGAAGAAAGAAGAAGGAAAATAATAAAACAAGAAGGTAATCAGTATGTTTACTCGTGGAAATAAGGTATGTGGTAAAACAAAATTTTTATTTCGTGATAAATTTTACGAATATTGTTTGCTCGCAGGAAATTGGGAAAAGTTACAATTTCAGAATTTATATTCGATTAAAATTTCATTAATTTGCGAATAAAAGACCGCAATCTGTGATCAGCCTCCAAAAAAGAAAGAGATCCGAGAAAATTTTATACAGGCAAACCTTTGTGGCGTACACCCTAGTTCGCGAAGCTATATTTCGTAAGAGGCAAAGTCCTAAAGTACGTCATTTAAGGGGTACCTATAACGTGGCTAAGGGTAACAGGAACACCACCAAGGGCCCTTAGTACATGGTAAAAATTTTGGGGTACAACCCAATAATGGGGTACCTATCCGGGTTAGACACCTTGGATTCTCACCTAATCTAACGACATTACGCAATATAAAATGCGGTGTAAGAGGATTTAGGTTGGGCGACTAAGGCATACTGTCTTTCCCAAGAAGTGCGAGAGAAAATGATCAAGGTGCCGAGGTACACGGTTGAGTCAAGAGTGCCGGGTGAGGTTGAACCACATCTGCCATTTTTGACAAGTCTTGGCAAATGATGCACTTGGCCCAAAGATACCCCATAGGGTGAAACCTCGTAACTATAAGCCCTATAGGCAAAAAGGATAAGAGGTTGCGATCAAAAGTGGTTGTTGGCGAACCGGATGGGAAGAGATAACCTTGTATGGTCGATGTACGCTTCCTTGAAGGGGAAATCAGGGGGAAGATAAAAGGCAGCACCCTCCATTAGGGAGCTGATACGTGCTATAAGACGCAAATGTCACGAGGCTTCTTGTTTGCGAAAACATAAAGGCTTGTCATATTTGTGCAACAAATGAAGTTCTGCGAGCCTTCTAAAAAAAAAAAAAAAAAAAAAAAAAGAAAGAAAGAAATAAATGAATAAAGAACTTCATGAGAACATAATGAAGAAGTTAAGATGAGATCAATGGGTCACTACATGAAAGTGTAGAGACGTCCTGCGATTTCATCGCAAGACGGCAATGTCATGGGGCTTTATGTTCGCAAGAATATTTAGGCCTGTCATATTGTCGCAACAATTCTGAAGAGGCTAAAATACTATACAAAGAAGTTAAGATGAGATCAATGGGTTTTTGCATGAAAGTGTAAGAACGTCCAGCGATTTCATCGCAAGACGATAATGTCACGAGGTTGTATGTTCGCAAGAATATTCAGACTTGTCATATTATCGCAAATACAAAAATTTACTACAAAAGAGGTGGCAAAATAAGACCTTTACTTAGGAAGGCATGATAAGACCACAGAAATTAATGAAATTCATTGCATTAACATCATTGAAGAAATTATACAAGAATATACATTATGAAGATCTGAAAAGAAGATAACTTCGTCAATATCATTGAAGAAATTTTACAAGAATATACATCAAGAAATTTTGAAGAGAAGACATCTCTGTCAATATCATTGAAGAATTTTTACAAGAAGTCCTATCAAAGAAGACAACATCAATGAAGAATTTTAATGAAGACTTAACAAAAGATGCGATTTTGATAGCAATCAAATACAGATAAATTCATATTCGTAAAAATTTACGAGAATTACATACTTCTTATACTTCTCCATATATTGAATATTTCTCCAAAAAGTTGAATACTTCTTATAATTCTTCAAGAATATCTCATATTTATTATACTTCTTCAACAGATATTTAATTTTGCGAAGGTTAAGTACTTATTATACTTCTTCATACAATGAGTAATAATTTTTATACTTCTTCATATATTGGGCAATTCTTCATAAATTGAATGCTGCTAATACTTCTTATACTTCTTATACTTCTTAAGGGTATTTCATATTTTGTATACTTCATACTTTCTATACTTCAAGGGGAGATTTATTATTTACTTAGCAACATTAGTAAAAAGCAAAAAGGCTTATATTTCTTATACTTCGAAGGGAGGATTTTTTTATTCATAATCACAATAAGAAGAAAATTCGTAAGATAAATTTAGAAAGATATTCTAATACTTCCAGCGATAGTTGATCATTTGAAGAGAAATAATAAGGGGAAAGGGAATACTAAGCTAAGTCTTTAAGATATATTATTTCTCTCCATATGATCAAGTTATGCGAATAAGGGAAATAAACATCAAAGAAAGATTAATTCAAATTAAGCTTTGAAAAATAAATTGTTGGATTGATTAAAAGCACAATCAAGAAGAAAGTGTTGTATTGAAAAGTTACAGAACAGATATAAAAAAAAGAAAAAAAAGAATGAAGTTATTCTTGGACGATCATTCCCATCAAAATGATCTTCTTCTTCAACTTCACTATCATCTTCAACTTCACTTTCGGAGATTTCAGATATGGAGTATCTTGAGGAATTTCTTGAAAAGGAGCGTATGGTACTTCTTGAGAGGAATTTCATTATCTTCGCAAATCTTGCGAGTCATCTTAGCTCGAAAAACGCTTGACATATAAACTATGGTTATCTTTGGGAAATTAGAAGCTGAGATCTCAAGTCAGAAATTTTCTTATTACGATTAGCAAGGAGAGTTTCCAGATCATTATTCATCTTCGCATAATTTTCTTCAGCAAGGAGAGAAATTAAGGAATTGGTTAGCAAATTACGAAGGAAAAGTAACCAAAATAATTACCATCGCAAAGAATTTACCTTCTAGTTGCTTCTTATCATTACGAAGAGAAGAATTTTCAAGCTTTAATTGATTATTCTCCTCAAGAAGAGAAGAATTATCAATTGCGATGATAGATTGTGAATTATCTTCGTTACGAGATATTAATTCTGCGTTATCAATATTTAGATCTTTATTTTAAACGGAGACTTGAATTTTCAACCTCTAACTTCTTACAACGATTCAAAGTTTTCTTCTCAGCAATAGAATGACGTCTTTCCCAATCGAAGCAGTGCACAACTAACTCTTCCAACCTAAACAAGAAAAAAGGGGTTAGAAATCAACAAAATAAGGAAATAAACAAGGAATAGAGAAGAAACTTACCATGCTACCTAAAGCATATAATGAAGCGAGGAGAGACGAATCTTGAAATTCCTTTGAGGGAGTTATTATCAATTACGGTAGGAACTTTACAAGCCTTCGCAATAAGTTTGCGAGCATTCGTTGTAGGAGAATTTCCTAATCCCGAGAAGAATGGAGGAAAGCCTCAGAAATGGTTATCATCTCTGAGGCAAAAGTTTCTGGGATACTATAATCTTCATTTCCACCTTCATCAACATCATTATCATCATCTCCTTTGTCAGAAAGGGTATCGGAATTAGAACTAAAGTCCTTCTCAGGATATTTATCATCTTCATCACCAAGATCTTCCTCAATGTTCTCATTAGAAGAAATTACATTGGAATGAGATTTGGTTGAGAGTATCTTCTTTTTCCTCCTTTCGTAAACAACATCTTGAAGTTTTCTTTTTCCTTTGCGAAGAGCATCATCTTGACTACCAGAAGCTTGGGATACCTTCGCAGAACGAAGAGTTTGTTGCCTCGCAGTAAGTCTTTTAGAGGAAGTAGAACTCTTATTTTCACTCGCAGCAATCTCAGGAAGAAGTGGAACCTGTAAATTCAAATAAGGATAAGAAACAGAGGCAAAAATATATTGTTTAGAAAAATACAAGAGTGTTTCTTACCTCATTTGAAATTAAAGGGTAACAAAAAGATAAGGAGGTGGAAGTACATACATTTCTAAAAACCCAAGGTTGATAATAGCGATTCTGAAGGTTCGCAGGAAGTTCTACTATCCCAGTAATATAAGAACTTGATAACATTAAAGGGTACTTATACCAATCTTCATCATTTGAACGACGAGGTGTCTTGTTATTTCCTGAAGCATAATCAATATCGTGTATGATAAGATCATCTGCTGCGATATTAGCCTTACGATGAAGACGAACACCCCAACGATTATCTTCTTTCCTCGCAGGAATTAGTGTGTAATTCTTGAAGAAACCCTCAACTGTATAATTCGCAGGAACAATTTCTATATTTTCAAATCCAGGTTTCCTAAGATCAACTGAATACAAAGATTTCCCAAAAGCGGCACGATTTGCGAATTCAACTAAGAGGCGAATACAATCACCAGTCAATTGGTAAATAGCACAAGAAAAATTGGGGTGGGAAATAATTTCGTAGAATAAAGGAAAGTTAACATCATAAAGAGGAAGAGGAAGACCTGCGAGGATTTGACCTCGTGAGATTAAAATTTTCTGATCATCCCAAACATAGTTGGTAAAGAGATTCACACAGAGAGAAGATTTATTATCATAACCTTCAATCTCAGAAAGAATAAGGTCTCTATCAACAAGTTCCACATTAATTTGTTCAATAGTTTTCTTCTTTGGTGCCATTGAATATAAGAGGGAAAATAGAAAGGAAAAAAGATTGCAGAGGCAGAAGTGGTGAAGAAGATGAATAAGAGAATAAAAAGCAAAAACAAAGGATAATATTTATAAGAGAGTTTGATGAAGATAAAAACTTATTAATACGAGTAAGCGTGAACGGTTGAAAAAAACGGTTACGAAGAAACGTGTCAGAAAGATAAGGGAAAAGTAAAAAGACGTGTTGCGAACCTGAAGGGTGGTAATGACTACACTAAATTTACGAGAATAGGGATTCTCATGACATTTCTTCTTCGTAGAATTGACATGAGAAGAGGCAAGATGTAAGTGCGAATATCGCAAGATAATAGTTCAGTATCGTAATAAATAAAGGAGAAAAGAGATATAAAATGATACGATGATAGAAGTAGCGCGGGGAAATATGAAGTTTTGCGAGGATGAAGTAATTTTGCGAGTATGAATTGCGATACTTCGCAATTCATATACAACTGTATAAGTTTTACTATAAATAGGAGTTCAAATGTAAAATTGAGAGGTTCTTTTGGTGAGTGTTAGAAAATATCTTAGGAAGAGAATAGAGAAAGTTGTAACTATTCTAGTTCCATTTAGATACTTCTTTGTAATCAATTGAGAACATTAATAAGAAAATTGTTATTCATCATCAAGAACTTCTTGAGTTTTTACTAATTCTATTGAGGGTGTAGTTGTAGGTTATTCTGCAACTACAACTAGACTATTTTTTCATCTTATGAGTTGATGTTTTTGTTGCGATTCTATTCGCTGTTGTGGTTCTTTCATCTTATGACTGGACTATGGAATAAGAAATGTTGCAAACGAAACATCGTAGTTTACGAGATTTTTTTATCTTCCTGCCAAATTAATTCATTCCTTGCTGATTGTTGACAATTGAAGTGATCCCGTTGTTATTGTTAATTGTATTCTTCATGAGTGATTGGTTTCCATCATACATTTTTCTTCGAAAATCCATATTGATGAAAATTTTCCTGGAATCCCAAACGATCAGTAAATTTGGCTAGCAATCTATAGAGCGTTAAGATGAGTAATTTCTCCCTACGAAGAATGAAAACATCCAATGAAATCTTCTTAACTTTGTTTTTACGAAATGTAAATATCTAATCAACAGAAAATCTCGAAATTTGACATTTTTAGAAATTCATTAAACAAATTTGTAAAACGAAGTTTGGTTATTACAAATTCGTAGCAAAACATTTTTAGATTCAAGACTTCCACGATAAATCAAATTTTTGTAAAAAGCAAAGTTTAAATCCATTTTTCAATTTGTGCTTTGAAATTCCCAGATCTGAAAAATGAAATAAAGAATAAGAAAAGTAAGAAGAAATTTGTCCTTTTTGATGATTTGTTGACATAATTTATGCTGATATTTTCTTCATCCGCCTACTAATATATCTCCTTCTCTCTATTTGATGTATAATCATGATCTTTCGTTGTAGCTTTCCATATTTAATCTTGAAACTTTTAAATCCAGTGAAATCTAATTCTAACAATAGCCAATTTCTTTGAATCCTCTCCAATTTGACAAGTAGTTGTCCCCTTAGTCGGCGCCAAAATGTAGTTGCAGGATTTCCCACAACACACCCCTTGTAATATCTTGATAATAATCTCTTAATCTAAATAATTTGGTAATTAAAATTCTAAACATTGTAAATAGACACACGGATTTTTACATGGTTCGATCAATTTGATCTACATCCATGATTCTCTACTATGATTGTTAAAGTTTACATTTGATAATATCCATTAATGGAGTTCTAAATCTAGTTTTGGGGAAGAAGATTGATAAAGAAAAATACATTTTCTCTCTCTAAAAATATCTCTGAAAAATATCTCTCTCTCTCTCCTAAAACTTTCTCTCTCCTCAAGACTCTCTCAACTCTAAAAAATACATCATCCCTTTCTGGACTTACTTGAACCCTTTATATAGGAAATTACACAGTGGGTGACAGCTAAGTTTTCCCCTTCTTTCGGATCTATTTTGCGATCTCATCGCGGTAATTACAATGTTAATATTCGCCAACTTTTGTAATCCTCGTGAAACAACACTCTTCTAATATGCCTCTTCAATCGTCAACTTCGTCATTCTTTGAATTATTTTGTGACGTTCGTGAAATGTTGTTGAAGATTTTTCAGTAATGCTCGCAGAAGTGTCGTTAATCTCTCGTGAACATAATTGTGGCGATATTCTGGTACTACAAGGATCATGCCTATATTGAAAATTTCCAAATACTCTTAAATATGTGACAGAAAACCGGCATAGTAAGATTCATTTTGACAATGCCGGTATCTAAAGCGTCCAAATACTCTTACAGAGTTGACATAAAACCGGCATAGTTGTATTGATTTCCTCAATGCCGGCACTCTGCTTAATTCATTTCAAATTCTATTTTATTTCGGTCTGAAGTAATCGATTACATTGGATTGGAAAATTTAAATTAAAAAAACAGTGAATGGATTGCACTTAGTTAGAGATAATCTATTTCCATCCCTTTTCAACAATTGCGGAGCCTTTGAGCATTTCCCTAATCTGTTCAAAGACATCGTCCGGGATGGGGGTATCAAGGATCATCCTCATTGGCTCTTCTTCTTTTTCAACATATTCCTTCCCCTTCATATAACACCCATCACACCCATCGATAGGCTTGCGTTGGCCCTTGTGGTTTTCTCTTGACTCTGCTAGTTCAACAGCTTTGTTAAACCATTGAAACTCATCGCACTTTGGGTGAATCAAACACCTTAGAAACATTCTTCCATTTTCAGCATCATCAGATTTTGCAATCCAAAACCGGCGTGTCCTATCACAGCTTCTACACTTTGAATAAATAAATGGACAGTCCATGGCTAGGTGAGAAGGTGACTTGCAAATTTGACACTTGCAATGATGACTCTGTAAGAGAAAATTATATTAGTTATCCGTCATAGTATTGAAGAGTATGTTGTTAGTAACTATACTTACTTTTCAAATAGAGGTAGATGATGAATCCCCCATTCTTTGAACCATGCTTGCTTTCTTGAGAGAATGATTTTTGTTATTTGGTGCTTGGTTTGTGTAGTTTTTGCCAAAGGAATGGGGGATGTTATATAGAAATGAAGCTCCAACGGTCATATTTTTCAAAAAACTAGCCGTTTTTTTCTTTCCAAATTTAACCCATTCCGGCATAGAGGTTCTTATGCATTGAATGCCGGTATTGTAGGAATATTTGGGTCGTTTCCTGTAAAGAAATTCTGCATTACCGGCATCTTCATTTTATAACATTTAGTTCCGGAACATACTACCGGCAAAGGCGTACTTCCTCATAGTATGCCGGTACCAGAAATTGAATGCCTAACGGCTAGTTTTTTAAACCATACACTAGAAAACATTAGTTCCGGCGTGGGATCTAAGTTACTTAGAGTGTCGTCACTAAAGTGGACAAGAGCCGTTATGTCCACATTTATTTAAAGGAATGGATACACCCATTGCACTTGATACCTCAAAGATATATCTCCGATGGATTATCAATCACCAGCTGCCAAGTTCATCAATTCCCTCGAAAAAGAAAAACGTATGAGGAACATATTGTTAGTTGGAATTTGCTTGGAATTTTATGTTTGTGCTTAATGATGTTTATTTCGTCAAGTTTCTTTCACAAACTGGCACTCCCGATGAGTTACATACCATGCCGGTCTACTAAATCCGGCATACTGGATATGTTTACACTGTATGCCGGTTTTCCACACAAAGAAGTTAAAAAAATCATTAACTTTTAATACCGGCATAATAGGTATGTAATTGTCTATGCCGGAATTCTGACGGTTACAATTTCATTCAACTTGTTTGACGGTTACCATTTCATTCAACTTGTTTGACGGTTACAATTTCATTCCACTAATTTGACGGTTGCAAAATCTTTAATGAGTCATTAGATGCTATATAAGTGACGGTTTTGGAAATAAAAATATTCGATCTATTCAATCTCTCCCTATTTTTTTCATCTTCTATACCAAAGCAATGGCTCGTCGCAAATCTCACGATAAATCCAATCCAGAAATACCTGTTGATGATGCGCAACAAAGTCCTGAAGAGTCTCCTGGTGAAGCGGACGTAACAGATTTGATTCGGTAAGTGATGTATAACACAAAGTCTCCTGTTGAATTGAAGTACTTTTAGGGTTTATCCCATAATATATAACACAAAGTCAAACTTGATAGGGTTCATGACGGATTGAAAATTCTGCTTAGGGTTTTGAAATTGCATTCTAGTCAATTTGAAAATCATTATTGATCAATACCATGCCTCTGTTTAGGGTTTACAAACTATGCTTGTTTTGCTGAACTAAGATTGTTAAGAATTCTGTAAAAAAATCCAGAAAACTGGCATAGAATTATAATTTTGGGATGCCGAATTCAATAAAGCCTTTGTCGTATTTTAAGTTGGCAATCTTAGGTTAATGTTCGGCGTTCACTTCTTGGTAACATACTATTCCGGTTTTCGATCCCTAAATTTTTTAAATCCCTGGATTAAATTCAACAAAAACCGGCATGCAACTTATTATTCTTTTCTATGCAGGTATATGTTCTGGCACTATAGGTATGGTAACAAATTATACCGGTTTTTGTTTCATACGGCTTAGAATTTTTTGTATAGAATTCAATATAACTGGCATAGACAGATTTATTGCCGATAATACCGGTATGTATTCCGGCGTAGTTTATATGTCTATGGAGTATGCCGGTTTTCTGTGTGTTCCTATTGTATGTGAGCATCCAGTATATAACTCAGTTTAACGTGTTGGAACATAGGTCTCTCGCCCCATCAAAGGACAAAGGAAAATGAAAATCTGTTGAAGAATCAAAACATAAGTCTTCTTGACGTAAACGTCAAAATCTGGCTACTTCTAAGGTGACAATTCGGGATCATCCTATAAGAGACACTGATGATGATGATGAGAGGGAAACTCCAACAGAACCGTAGCTAGCAGGTGGCTCATCCTCACAAGCAGGTGGCTTAGGAAAAACTGATGATGAAAAGGCACCCCCACCTCACTTCCATGATAAGTACGACTTGATTCCTGAAAGCAATGCTGGCAAACATTGGGGTCAACCGATAAACCCGCAACTTTTATTTTCGTATAAAGACTCTTGGGCTCGTTGGATATATCAAACTTATGTAAGAAGTTTGTATCTTGTTATTATAATATTTATTTGTGATCAATTTAATTAAGTTGGTTGTGTTTTTATAGGACCACAGGAAAGCCTAGCGTGTTAGCCGCTATCAACAATCGTATGTGTGGCTTTTGGAGGATGAGTGTCCGGCTGTTCAAGAAATAGTCAGAGCATCTGAGTTGTATCCTGCGATAGAAAATTATGTGGACACTGATACCGTCACGGAAAACTGATTTTTGGAGAGGTTTTATGGTGAAACTGACACCATGCATTTTAATTTTGGCGAGATGACCATTATCCCTGAAGATGTCCAAAGGATAATAGGACTAGAGGTTCTTGGGAAACCGGTCAAGGTTGGAGACAACTCGAAGGACCTAGGGTGGGAAAAGATGTATGAGCTCACTGAAAAGTTATTTGGATGGAACAAGGAAACCACGTTGGCAAATTTGTACAAGAAACAAACTTCTCAGACAAAGACTATAACATTCGTCAAACTTAATCAACTGTTTGGGAATACGAAGAACAAGGAATTGACTCCTTAACATATATGCAGCGGCAGGTTGTTCACAATCTCAAAAAACTACCGCTGCATATATGTTGTTCATTTTGGGAACCGCTATATTCCCTAACTCTAATGGTAACAGGGTGCATATGAACAACCTGCAGTACTTGGATCCTTTGGAAGACATTCATAAGTATTCATGGGGCACTGATTTCTTGGCACATTTTTTGGCAGAAATGCGTCGAGCTTCTAAAGCGAAAGGCCGTCAATTTAATGGGAATTTCACTGTGATTCAGGTATAGTGAAATACTTATTTTGTGATTGTTATCATTACATTTTTTAGTTTCCAACTATTTATTTTCTTATACATTTTATGGGCACAGGTGTGGGCTTATGAACACTTCCGAGATTTGTTCATAGGGTATAAAGGATTGGAGATTTGGCGTGATTATGAACCGAATGGCTCTAGCTCAGAAATACTTCTTCCGCAATACCCCTTCGCCTAACAATAAACGGTTTTTAGAAATGAGATTGGCTTTGGACTCGTTTTCTGTGGAAGATGTTGTGTTTGACCCTTATAGGAATGTCAGAGGAGTTCACCTTCAGAGACATGAAAATGTTTCATTTTATAACGGACCGTTATTTCATCCCGAAGGATTTGTTATGCATAACCCTCTCCGCGTGATGCGCCAACTCGGTTACAAGCAGAAAGATCTCACGGATACATCTTATCACAAATATTCTCATGACTTTACTAAATGCCAATCATATGAGAGCCATACTCTGGTATGCTACGACCCAGAACCTATTCTTACACATTGGATCGAAAGGGAAGAAGAAGAACTTGTGCTGGATAGGGATGATTGGGAATTGGCTGAGAACGGTTTTGATAGTGAACCAACATTCCTAAGCAGGATCTTGACAATATTTTAACCAAGGAGGAATTAGAGGTGGCAAGTACTATGCAGCTTGATGAAGTGCGTGCAAATTTTATTAGAGATCCGGCTTTTAGACAAGACTATTTCAAGGAAAAAAAGGAGCAAATGGAAAGAATGAGAACTCCTATTATCTCAAAAAAACAAAGAAAAGAAAAAAAAAAGGATGAGTTGGGCTGCTCGAGCACAAAGATTCCAACACCAGTCCAGTTGGCTTTTAGGAATGGGGGCCACTCGAATAAGTCCGATACTAATGAAGATATAGGTCAAGATATACGGGCTAGAATGAGAATTCATGACGAGGAGGTGGCTAACAAGACAAAGACCCAACATGGTAGCAATCCAATGACAATTGAGGACGTGGATAAACTTTTTCCACCAGAGATGGAAAATTACGAGACAATGAGGAAACTGTATAAATTTCAATTCGACATCACTTAGTGCTTTAGCTGTTTCCTTGGCAGAGTGCTTTTAGCTGTGCTCTTAGTTTGTTTTGAGCTGTGCTTTTAGCTTTTAGCTGTGCTCTTAGTTTGTTTTGAGCACTTTTCCTTTTTTCTTTTCTTTGTATTTTTTGGCAAGGGTGGTATACTTTTATACCCTCTCTTTTTTGATCAATAATACTTTTCTTTACCGATCAAAAAAAAAAAAAAAACATTCCTAAGCAGGCATCTACAGTACTCGCATCCTTATGTTGTACGCCTGAACACGGTAGAGTTCCCTCCACCACCAGCACGTCCCTCCACAACTCCAGATACTGTACCCGGACTTCTACATCTCGTTATGTTGTTGGTGCGTTCATTATTATTCTATTAATCTATATTTATCAACTTATAAAATTGTTCATACTAAATACATGTTTTAAAATTCCTTCACAGCGTCAGCGGCTTGGAAATCTGTCAAAATTCATTAAGAAGAAGACCAAGAAAGGAGTGGTGCTGACCCTGAAAGAAATGGAGAAACTGAATGAAAAGATAGAAAAAATCGAAGATCTAGAGGCAAAAGACTTGTGGGGCGAAAATAAGAAGAGGGCACACAAGAAGCCAAGAACTTAGTGATTGTTTGTTTCTTTTATAGTATTAGTTTGGTTTATGTTTGTTTGTGTGGCTTGGTAAACTTTGAACATCTCTGTTTCATTTGTTTTCGGTTTGGAACATCTTAACTTCACATTTGGTTTGTTTAAACTTTGCTTATGTTATTTTATGGTATTAAGTCTTTGCTTATGTTATTTTATGCGTCTTGAAATCTGCTTTTTCTAAGTTTTTATTTTCCAAAACCGGCATAGTCAATATCGTGAGTTCTACGCCGGGTCTCTGTTTAGTTCCAGAATGAAAAAAAAATATAGAGTTCCGGCATGGTGGATAGT
This sequence comes from Papaver bracteatum, assembly GCA_023529315.1. Lineage (NCBI taxonomy): Eukaryota > Viridiplantae > Streptophyta > Magnoliopsida > Ranunculales > Papaveraceae > Papaver > Papaver bracteatum. The sequence goes on from JAJJWX010003118.1 coordinate 156,300, forward strand.
GCCACAATTATGCCGGTACTAAAAATCTCCCTTGTGTACTTTTTTTACAGAGTTTCGGCAGTGTTATGCATTTTTTACAATGCCGGAAATGGAAAAATTATATCTATGTACTTATGGTGTTATTCTGGCACAAAAGAGAACATATATTGCAACGCTGGTATGATTACCGACATAGTAAAGTTTGAATCAAATCACATTGGCACGTACATGGCATATGGTTTAATGATTACAATTCAAACTTCCAAAAAAACAAAAGGTGGCATATTAGTAAACCACATATATCCAAATTACTCATCATCGCTTCCACACGTATGAAGTTTCAACTCCTCCTCTTCAAGAGGTTTCTTTGATAAGGCCAAAGCATCCCATAATTTGTGATTCTCCTCATTAAATGTCATCCATCCCTTCCATATATTTGGATCTAGTTCCTTGTTTTTAACCATCCCACAAACAGGTGGCAATGGAAAATTGTCCTTGAGATTTAGAATAACGAAATGATTGTCGTTCACGTACGCCAAAATAACTCTTCTCGTCTTAAGGGATCCCTCGCATTTTTGCCACTTTGGTGTAAATGTTGTGACTACGGTGGGGGTAAAATAATGAACAACACAATTAAATGTATCCGCTACTAGATGCCCACAAAGTGGCATCCTCATCCAATATTGAGTATGAATAAATGCCATCTCCTGCTCGGGTCCTAACACTTGAGCACACATATCATCAAACATCTCATCGTGACCAACCAATTGCTCATAAAAGCTCATCTTCTTCACAAGTTGATCGACCATCCTCATTCTAGCATATCGTCATATTTTCATTCCTTTACGTATAACCGTCTCGAAGATTCCTAATTGTTCGGTCACGGCATGATAGCCACAATTTCCATCTCCATCGACATCATCCGTGTACACAATAAACTCTCGAATAACCTCAAGAAGTTGGTCTATGTAAGACTTTATCTTCGTATGGTAGTGTCTATAAGTCCTACCCGTTTGCGAATCCTTATACATCGCCATACTACTAACTTTTAGCTTAATTATATCCAAACCATCCTCTTCAATCCCTACACTCCAAATGTCTTTGGTATTAGATGGGAGAATATTCTTCCTTGGCCTACCCCTACCCCTTTTCCTTTGAACCTCAGAAACATCAACTATTGGTGTACCTTCGAAATGTTCACCTTGTTGTCCTTGGTATCTTAATGTTGGTACCTTCGGATGCCTTCCCCTTTTCCTTTGAACCTCCGATACATCGACTATTGGTGTAGGTTCGTAATGCTCACCTTGTTTCCCTTGGTTGCTTAATGTTTGTACCTTCGGCGGCCTTCCCCTTTTCCTTTGAACCTCGGATACATCAACTATTGGTATACCTTCGGAATGCTCACCTTGTTGTCCTTGTTAGCTTAATGTGGGTACCTTCGGCGGCCTTCCCCTTTTCCTTTGAACCTCCGATAAATTGACTATTGGTGTAGGTTCGTAATGCTCACCTTGTTTCCCTTGGTTGCTTAATGTTGGTACCTTCGGCGGCCTTCCCCTTTTCCTTTGAACATCGGATACAAAAACTATTGGTGTACCTTCGGAACGTTCACCTTGTTGTCCTTGGTAGCTTAATGTGGGTACCTTCGGCGGCCTTTCCCTTTTCCTTTGAACCTCGGATACATCAATTATTGGTGTACCTTCAGAATGTTCACCTTGTTGTCCTTGGTAGCTTAATGTGGGTACCTTCGGTGGCCTTCCTCTTTTCCTTTGAACCTCGGATATATCAACCATGGGTGTACCTTCAGAATTCTCACCTTGTTGTCCTTGGTAGCTTAATGTTGGTACATTTGGCGGCCTTTCCCTTTTCCTTTGAATCTCCGATACATCGACTATTGGTGTAGGTTCGGAACTCGTCGATTGTTGTTGACTTGATATCGGTTCCTTCCTCGGCCTACCCATTTTGTTTGGAACGGGCGCTTCTGCGAATCTTGCTTCTGAAATCTCACTGGCACATAGATCTCGTTTTTTAGTTGCCGCGAGTTCCTCTTCACGTCGACTCATTTGTTTTAATTCTTTTCTTTGTTTCTTCCTTACAATTTTAGTTTGTGTCCTACCCGGCGGATCTCCCTTTGTTGGCTCTTCACTTTGTGTTATCCATGGCCGTGTAATTAGTCTTAGTTGGCTCAACAATACTTGTCGGCTAGCCGAGTTTCCACGTGAGTAAGCTTCATAAAATTCTTGGGCCTCCTTTGTATCCCATGGTGATTGTCCGGGAGCTTCGGTAGGGGGAAGGTCGAAAGATAATTGCTTCCAAAACGGATCAATAACATCAATAGGTATCACTTATTCATAATTCACAAGCATATGACGACACGGAAACCCCAATGAAGACATGTCGGGACAAATACACACATCACCCGGTTTTTCGTAATTTTTCTCATATTCATTTGTCTCATTATATGTTTTATTGCCCAGCGGGAGACGTTAAACTATATTCCTTAGAGCAACTTAGTATGTGGAAGAAATTGAGTCATCCTTTCCATTGAGCTTTTCTCAAAAGCCTTCTTGATCCTATCGATATCGGCCTTAAAGTGTTGCTCCATTGCATCGGTGACCGTAACCACGTTTCCCTGGACGGACTGGATGAGATCTTTAAATCTCCCATGTGAGGACTCCGCTATACTAGTTGCTTCATTCCCGTAATGTCTATAACGATTTGTCCACGCACGCACACATTTTTCCTTGAACTTATCCAACAAATTATCCCGACAATATGAGACGGCACTTGGATACACTTTGTTATATTTGGCAATAAACATGTTCAATCTCTTTTCATACATGTCCTCGGTAAGAAACCAATAAAATTTCTCCCAATCCTTTAGAAATTCCAACCACCTTTTATGATTTTCATCGTGTTCTTTGTCGACTCTCTCTTTAATCTTTCCTATTTCATTTTCTTCTTCTTCGGGTGATAGTTTCTCTTTGCGAACATCTTCCTCTAGTTGAGCGACCATTGTCTTCTTAATATCAGCCTTAGAGGGTTCAACCAAAGCATGACAATGTTTTTTCACATTTTCACCTATATGGTATGTACATAGGAAATTTTGTGCATCTGGATATACGTCAGATATGGCATTTATTAGTGCGTTGAATTGATCAGTTATGATGACCTTTGGAAAATGATTTTCCAGGAACAATAATTTCAATTGTCGCAATGCCCAATGATAATTGAAATCCCTCTCGTTTTCCATTAAACACCAAGCCAATGTGAATGTTACCTTGTCCGAAGTTTTCCCCATGATGTTGAACAACGGCATGTTGTATTTGTTTGTCTTGTAGGTGCAGTCCATCATAAGAACATCACAACACGTATGAGCCAATTGTGAAAGCAAAGGATGCGAAATGAATATTTGAAGCGGCTTCTCGTCCGGACCTCTTTTAATGATACGCGTGTAGTTGTGATCCCAAACTATCTTCTCAAATTCTTGCATAACACTCCTCCCTTCCCATTCCAACCTTTTAATGGTTGCTTGTGCGCTATAAATTGTAGTGAGTGAAGAAACGTTCTTCTTATCCTTTTCCTTGAAGGTTCTGAGAATCACTCTTGGTTTGATACATGCTTTTGTCATCATCTTGAAATCCTCGAATTGATCAGGTTTTAGCTTCGCAACTAGGGAGTGACCTTCAAAATCTTTCAGATCGGGGTGGTTGTGACGGCCAAACCACACCTTACATTCCCATTCTTTTTCTTCTTCTTTTTCTCCTCTTAGATAGAATACAAGCTCAAAGGGGCACTCATCCTTCCTCGTAATTGTATTGTATATACCCTCTTAGTCTTGTTTTCATATACATAACCCTTTCTCTTATGGATATTTTTCTCATTGTATTTTCCACTTCTCTCGCAAACCATCTCAAAACGAACATTTGAACGTTGGCTATTCCTCACTAAGACACACATGTTCTTAAGAGCCGTCGCTTTTTCCCAAGCAATTGCTTCATTTTCATATTTTATTCCCTACATAAGGACAACAGTGGGAGATTACAAGCAAATCCCAACATAAAATTGTAAAAACTAGGTGAAAGTATTGTTTGGTAACATACCCGAGGCATTTTATAGTATTCCGACATATCCCGATGGAGCGGTTTGGAGATTGGTTGATCGTTGTATGTCACAATCTAAGGAATGAATGAAAATAAAATTGGATTAGTTCAAAACCGGCATTGTCGATAAGTAAAGTAAACTACCGGGATTAATGACCGACATACATGGTAATTGACTTTCCATGCCAGTATTAAATCCAGCATTCAGATAATTTCAGTTCCCATTCCGGGATAAAGTTCCGGCATAGTAAGTTCAAAGATATGCATGCCGGTAGTTAAGTTCAACATATCACTAACTTCTATATGTTTTTCATGTAAAACCGGCATCCTCGACATTTAAGTTTCCATGCCGGTATTTAAGTTCAAAATATCATTAACTTCTGTATGTTTTTCATGTAAAACCGGCATCCTCGACATTTAAGTTTCCATGCCGGTATCATAAACAGGCATTGTCTGTCATGTTCTCACACTGCTGGTTTGAATATTCCATAGAATATTCGTTGGTAGGTAAAAAGTATAAATGTGTACCAGCATGCAATCTTGGTTTGAATACCGCGCCGGTTTGTTCTTGAACAGTTGGGGACTTTTGTCCCGACATATAAATTTGTATGAATACAATGCCGGTTATAAAGGTTTCGGCGTAGTATTCATAAAATGAGCATGCCGGTACTAAGGTTTTTCAGACAGAAATGGAGGTTTCAAAAATAAAATAAAATCGACCTCTTTGAAGCATTACCTGTGTGTTGGTGTTGCTTGTATGCTGAACATGTTTACTTTCTTGAGTTGGTTCTTCACAAAACCCTTCATAGTCACGAAAATCATGATTCAAAGGTGTTGGTTCACCATACAACAATTGTGAGTTGTTGTCATTAACCGGAGATTGTTGCTGTAATTGAGCTAAAGATTCAGCAGCTGCAAGTCTCTCATCACAATCATCTTCCATTTTCAAAAAAAAATTCTACTCAAATTTTTTTTCCCTCCTTCTACTCTCAACTAACCCACACAAATTCAAATAAACATAAATACACAAATTATATCCCCCAAATCATTAATATTTTACTAATCAGGATTAGTAACTAATTATGATTAGTGAGGGTTAGATTAGGAATTAATAAATTAATTATATAAGGGGTAAACCAGCTAGGATATTTGGATCCCTATTTTGTCATTTAGCTATATCCCACAATTAGTTTCCATATCCCCCAATTACGCGTTCTTTGGTAATCACAGTGCCCACTATACGAATGAGAAAGGAAAAATCAGCAAGATCTGCGGAAGAATGGGTTGTGAATAGAACTTTGGTGGATGCAGGAAGTTCTGTAGATATAATATTTTATCATACATTTAAGAAAATGGGATACAAGGATGAAGAGATGTCTTGTTCAACTTATCATATTCATGGCTTTGGAAAATCTATAACAAAACCTAAAGGCAAAATAGTGGTACGAATTCCGCTAGGAGAGATTGATACACAAGTAACATTATGTGTGGTAGATGTGGAATCACCATATAACATGCTATTGGGGAGACCATGGATACACACAATCAAGGATGTAGCATCAATATTACATCAACGTATCAAATTTTCTATGCCCAGTGGAATTGGAGAAATTAGAGGAGATACTGATCATGTGAAACTGTGTTATCAAATCGAAGTGAGGAATTTTGAAGGGCGTGCAAAGCTGCGAAAAACTCGCAGAAAAATGGCGAAAGAGACAAAGAAAGAAGAAGAATTTAAAGTTTACATGATAAGAGCAAAAGAAGGAAACGAAATACCCAGCGAAATTTCGCAAGAAGGAGATAAACCTGCGAAAGTTATGAAAACATCAACACAAATGGGAGAACCTGAGGCCAGCCACACTGCAGCAGAACCAACAAAGGAAGTAAATATTGAAAGTGAAGAAGAACCTAAGATGTTGAAAATTGGAACTAAAATGGATGCAGATGAGGAAGAGCGAACCGTAAACCTCTTGCGAGAATATACAGACATCTTCGCATGGAGTATGGATGAGATGCCTGGAATGGATCCATCAGTTGCATGTCATAAGTTAGAAATTAACAAGGGTGTAAGACCATTTAAACAAAAGGATAAGAAAGATCGCAACAACATACCATTCCCAAATAGAAGAATAATTACAGAAAATGCTTGACGCAGGAATTATAAGGCAAGCAAAATACCCGGAATGGATTGCAAATATGGTGGTGGTTCCACAGAAAAATAAGGGGATAAGAATTTGCATAGACTTTACTGACTTAAACAAAGCTTGTCCTAAAGATAGTTTTCCATTACCAGATATTCCTCAAATGGTCGAATCAGCAGCGGGAAATGATAGAATATCTTCATTAGATGGGTATAAAGGTTATAATCAGATTCCTCTCGCTGAAGAAGATCAGGAGCACACCGCATTCTTTGCTCCAAGAGGGTTATATTGGTATACAAAGATGCCTTTCGGTTTGCGAAATGCTGGTGCAACGTATCAAAGAATGGTGTAGAAAGTGTTTGCGAGGTGGATCCACAAAACATTAGAGGTGTATGTAGATGAAATGTTAATCAAGAGTAAAGAAGCTAAAAACCATGTGCAGGACTTGAAGGAGATTTTTGATCAAATGCGACACTTTAACATCAAGGTGAATCCCGAAAAGTGCACTTTTGGAGTAGCTTCAGGAAATTGTTTAGGATATATTATGTCAAAATAAGGCATACAAGTTGATCCAGAGAAAGTAAAAGCAATTCGAGACATGCCAACACCAGCAACAGTAAAAGTTGTACAAAATTTGAATGGGATCTTGGCTTCGCTAGGAAGATTCATCTCGCGATCATCAGACAAATGCAAGTATTTCTTCAATATACTCAAGAAGGGAACAAAATTCAAGTGGACAGATGAATGTGAAAAAGCTTTTCAAGGAATTAAAGAACATTTAATGAACATATCTATCTTATAGAAAGCGGATCCAGGAGAAGAATTATTTATCTACCTTGCGACAACTTCGCACGCATTAAGTGCAGTGTTACTGTGAGTGGATGCAGGAATAGAAAAACCAATTTATTATATTATCTAAACATTTAATACCGTAGAGAAAAATTACTCAAAGATTGAGAAGCTAATTCTGGCATTGGTTTATGCAACTTTTAAACTTCGCATTTATTTTCAAGTACATAAAGTAAAAGTATTAACAAAGGTGCCAATTGAGTCAGTAATGAAGAATTCAAAAAGATCAGGTAGAGTTGAGAGATGGAATGCACAAGTAGGACACTTTGAAATCAAATACGACATTCTATCTTCGCCAAAATCACAAGTTATAACAGATTTATTAGCAGAGTTTCCTTTAGAAGATGATGAAGCTGTGGAAGATATGATGGATATAGAAGAAGAACATGGAGACCCAAGATATTTGTTAACAGAACCTATCAGGTGGGAAATATTAGTGGATGGATCATCAAACAGGGAAGGTAATGGAATAGGAGTTATCTTTATCTCGCCAGAAGGACAAAAAATGGTTTTTTTATTTAGATTGGAATTCGCGTGCACTAATAATGCGACAGAATATGAAGCTATGATACATGCTCTAAAATTCGCAATAGAAATGAAGTTAGAGAATGCTAGAATTACCAGTGATTCGCAATTGGTTATTCTCCAAATAAAAGGAGAATACACAACAAATGAACCATCTTTGAAGAAATACAAGAAACTTGTTGAAGAACTGTCAGCGGAAATTCCAAAACTAAAATGGAGACATATATCAAGAAAAGATAACAGACTCGCAGATACTTTTGCTTTCATATCCAGCATGATGACAAATCCAGTTGCGAGATGCATAAAAATTCAGACACTTATATCACCTTCAATCAATAAAGAAGAAGAAGAAGATGTAATAATAATAGAAAGTGGCGAAGAAGAACCAATAGGCAATATTGCAGATTGGCGAACATAACTTCATGTATATTAAGAGATGGAGTATTATATCGCAAATCTTTTTATGGGTCATCACTTAGATGCTTGACACGGGAATAAGGAGAAAAAGTATTAAAAATGTTGCATAGTGGGGATGCTGGTAATCACAGCGGAGGGAGATCTTTGGCATACAGAACAAAAATGCAAGGCTATTACTGGCCATATATGCATGAAGATGTGAAGCAACTATCAAGACGTTACGAAGATTGTCAGCGACACGAAAAGAAAATACACGCACCAGGGGCACCATTTTCATCTTCAACAAGTGTATGGCCTGTTGGAAAATGGGGCTTAGATATTGTGGGACCATTTTTACCAGGATCAGGACAGAAAAGATATTTAATTGTCGTAACAGATTACTTCACAAAGTGGGCAGAAGTAAAAGCAGTACAACATATCCGCGACAAAGATGTATTTACATTCATGTTTGAAAATATCATTTGCAGATTTGGAATTCCAGCACAGTTGGTGTCTGATAATGGGAAACAGTTTGAGGGGCAGAACATAGAAATGCTACTCAATGCATTTAAGATAAAATGTGAAAAATCTACTCTTTGTACCCACAAGCTAATGGACAAGCTAAGGCAAAAAATAAGACAATCGCAGACATATTAAAAAAGAAGCTAGAAGGGTACAATAAAGCATGGTGCGAACAGATCCATAATGTAGTCTGGGCTTACAAGACAACCAGGAGAGAAGTAACTGGGATGTCACCTTTTTGTCTAACATATGGTGTTGAAGCGGTACTACCAACAGAAGTTGCTATTACTACAACAAAAAGAGAGTATTGGGAGAAGAATCTTAGTGCTGGTATGATTTTAAGCAAACTTGATGAATTAGAAGAGAAGATAGAAAAAGCTTTACAACATATGGAAAATTATCAGCGAAGATTAGCTCGCGAGTATAACAAACGTGTCAAAAAACGTGAATTCCAATCAGGTGATTTAATGCTGCGAGAAACACCAAGTTATCAGCGAGAAAATGGTGGAAAGTTGGAGAGAAAATGGGATGGACCGTATATCATTAAAGAGATAGTTAGAACATGGGCATATAAATTGATGGATCCGGAGGGTAGAGATGTTGGTCAAAGACTTGGTAGACCGTGGAATAGACTATATCTAAAAAGATACTACCAGTAATAAATTCTGAGAAAGGCTAGATGGTGATATAATATATGATGAAACCAAGAAGAAATGAATAAAATAAATTTTTATCACAGTTGCGAGATTATTCAAGATTACAAATTAGAAATAGCGATATTCGTAAGAGAAATATTAAGAATGGGACGAACCTTTATCGCGTACACCCTAGTTCGCGGATAAAATTTCGCAAGAGGCAAATGTAAGACCTAAAGTACGTCATATAAGGGGGTATCTCTTTGCATGGCTCAGAGATAAGGTTATACCGCTGCTGGAACCTGAGTCATGGAGATTTTGGGTCAATGAAGCCCATCCGGGGGAGGTACCTTAGATTTTCAACCTGAACTTATGATTTAGGTTGGACGACTGAGGGTCTCTTCCAAGGAGTGCAGAGTATGATCAAAGTGCCGAGTTACACGGTTGAGCCAAGGGTGCCAGGGGCATATGAAATTACCATGTCCATTCTTGGCAAGTCTTGACTATGATGTACTCGACCTGAAGAAAACCCCACCTAGGGTGCAGTCTCGTAACCATAACCCATATAGGAAAAAGGGATAAGAGGCTACGAAAACAACTGGTTGTTGTTAATACCGGATGGGAGGAGCTAATCTTGTATGGCCGATGTACGCCTCCTTTAAGGGGAAACCAGGGGGGAGATAAGGGCGGCACCCTCCATTAGGGAGATGATAAGTGTCTTAAGACGCAAATGTCATGAGGCTTTTTACTCACAGGAGTATGAAGACTTGTCATATTTATGCAACAAATATACAGAGGCAAAAATCCATGAGAAAAAGATAAGATGAGATCAATGGTTTTTACATGAAAGTGTAAAGACGTCCTGCGATTTCATCGCAAGACGACAATGTCATGGGGCTTTATTTTCTCCAGAAAACTTAGGCTTGTCATATTGTCGCAACAAATTGACAAAATAAGGATAGGGTAAGATCAATGGGTTCTTACATGCGAATGTAAGAATGTCCTGCGATTTTGTCGCAAAAACAAAAATTGGCAAAATAAGACCTTTAACTAGGAAGGAAAAATTAGACCAATAGAATAATTCCAAACATTAATTATTTTCTTTTAAGAATGCAGGAAAGATTTGATCATTCTAAGAAAGATAATGAAGGGGCAAGTATGAGAATTTATCAATTTAATATAATTATCTTTCTCACAAATATTTAAAGTGATAGAAGCATAACTAAATTCTAAAGTTGTGTGAAAGTATATCGCTCGCAAGAAAAGAGAAAAGAAGAGATAATTCAAGAAAACAAAAGTAGGACTCAAGCTTCAGTGTTAGCCTCGCTAGTTTCGTTATCTTTTCCTGTGTTATCACCTTCGCCAGTATTTCTCTCATTATGATCAACTCAAGTTTCTTCTTCATTTAACTTCTCGACAACTGTTGCTTCACCCCCAATAGCTGCTTCTTCAGGAGAGATTTCTTCTTTATCTACTGAATCTTCTTGAGAAACATCTTCTTCACCACTTATATAATCATGATCACTATCAGTGGGATGAGGAATCTCATCATCATCTACTTCTAGAGGCTTGATTGATATAGGGGGAAGAGAGTTTGACAATAAAACTTCATTCACAAGAACTTCAGCGCTAAGATGAACTTGGCGAAGAAAAGCCCTATCGCGGTTTATGATCTCCATATCTTTAAAATATTCAAGGTAGTCATATCTTCTTTCTGCTCGACCGCGAGAACAAGCAAGCAATTCATTTTCCTTGCGAATTTTGGCCAGTTTATCATTCAAAGCAGAAATAGTTGAATGAAGATTCCTCTCAGATTCTGCGAAAAATAAGAGTAAACATGAAAGATATTCAGTCGAAGATTTTGCAAGAAGAATTATAAAGAAATATAATAGAAGAATTAACAGTTGAGGCAGCCAAAAATGACTACCTTCATTCTGCGAAGTTAAGTTTTGAACTAGTGTCAAGAAAGAATCCTCCCATTGGTCCATGGCATCATCAAATTTATCTCTAACTATGCCCTTCAGTCGAGATTTTATGCTTTTTTCTTTAGAGAGGAGATAAGTATTTTCCTTTACTAATGAAGAGTAAGACTCTTCTAATTGGGAATATTGTTCTTTAAGTTGGCTTACCTTTATACTTAAAGCTACTCTACCTTGGATGAGTGTATTTTTCTCAGTGATGGATGATTCAGTTACTTCCTTAAGTTCACTTTTTAGCGAATGAAGGGATCTTTCTTGGTTATCATACATTCTTTGAAGAGTACTTAGTTGCTGCGAGGAGATAGCCACCTTATTTGAAATACCCCGCTTTTCTTGAGATAAAATCTTGTTTTCGTCTGATAAAGTTTCCATCGCTAAATTAACCTTGGTTAACAAATAAGAGATTCAAGATATTTCGCTACTTAATAGATCTTGTTTCTGTGCTAATTGTGTGTTCTCTTTGGTAATGTTATCTATTTGATCAAGGGAATACGTATGAAGATTATCTAATCGGTTATATTGGTCCATCCAAGAATCTCTATCAACACGAATCTCTTCAGCAACGGATTCAGCTTTGAATATCCCCATTAATCGATTCTGATTTAAGGCTTAATGTGCGAACAAAGGATTTTAAGAAAATGGAGTATGAAAAGAAGAAAAATAATTAACGAAGGAAAATAAAAGACAGAGATTGAAAAAGTTATACCTTTTAACTCATCATTTCTCTTGCGAAGATTCTCGCAATTCAGTGAAGAGTTGTTAAGTTTATGATGAAGAGTATCACATTCTAAAATCTTGGCTTGGAGAGCCCCCTTTAAAGCTTCAACTTCATTTTTTAGAGATGCTTGCGAAACCATTCGGTCAGAACCAAAATATTTATTTAAAATCTCGCAGACACTATGCCTAACAGGATCGATAGAAGACTCCTAGCATCATCTAAAATATCAGACAAAACCTTAAAAACAACATCTACTCCTATTGAAGTTTCTTTAGAAGAGGGGAGAGATGTAGATGGCGAAAAGGTGACAATATAAAGTTGGGGATTTGAATTATTCGCAGCAAATGCATCATCCAAAGATGAAGTTTCTGGAAAAGTAATAATTGGAATTGAAGTAGAGTTAACTTGAGAAGTAACTACAGTAGAAGGGGAAGAAACTTCATTTGTAGCAATTTCAGGAATTTCATTTGTAAAAGGATCAGTTGAGGCAGGGATATTTATGGCGATGTTCTCGCAGACATAAATTAGAGGTTCAGTTTGCGAAGGTGTAGGAATAGAACTGGCAGAAATTAATTTTGGAATAGTAACGGCAAAATCAACAACTTTAACCTGGCGAGATTTCTTGCGAGGCACATTAATTTTCTCATCACCCTGCAAATAATAATCTAGATAAGAAACAGAGGCAACAATATTGTTATTAAGAAAACAAATGTTTCTTACTACCTTATGATTCGCATGCTTCTTCTTTTCAGCGGATTTTTGCTGCGAATTTCTGGAAGAATTAGGGTTTTGGACTACAAATTTGGTGTTAGAAGTGATTCCGCTGAAACGAAAACACAGTATGGGAATTACATAAAATCAAATAAAGACAGCTCAGATAATTTTGATGAACATAATTTAGATAAGCAAGATTGAGTTTAGCAACTTTAGAAGAACATATACCTTGATGACTCCAGGAAAGCAGCAACAGATGAATCTTTGGAGGAAGAAAGTTGCAGATGGAAAAAAGTACAAACCAACGAAAAGACGAGGAAGACGGAGAAGCAGCAGAAGAAGATTATTTCTGTACCAGATTCTACCTTTTATAGACAAAGGGATGATGACCGGATAATAATAAAAATACCGGCAAAAATAGGAATATTCGACATGTGTAAGCGGTCATACTTAATTTACGGGGATTTGTCGTGAAGAGAATATGGAAATATAGGAAGCTGCGGCATTCTGAAGAGATGGAGATTCTCATAATCTTCTCCCCTTCGCATAGAAGACATGAGAAGAGGCAAGATGTAGGATCAGGATATCGCAGGAGCAATAATATTTTGAAGCTAACAACAACACTCTTGCGAGATTTTCAACTTCTCATTACAAATGTCGCAGAATGATTAGAAAAATGACGTAACAAATGACGATAACACAAACATGAAGAAAGTGTGATAGTCTTGCGAAGGAAAGCCACTAATAAGCTTGCGAGAGTATCGCGAGTCAGATCCGAAATTAAAGGATAACTTAGCTGTCATCCACTATGTAACTATCCTATATAAAGAGAACTAATAGACTCATAGGGGGGGATCAATTTTGAGAGTGTTGAGAAAGTTTTGAGGAGAGAGAAAGTTTAAGAGAGCGGTTGTATTCTTGATTTCTTTCATTTCTTGTAACTTTTCTGAGAATTAATCAATAAAAGTGTTGTTCTTAATCTTCAAATATGTGTTGATTATTATGAATTCTTGTGAGGAGTGTAGTGTAGGAATTCCTGCAACTACAGGTTTAATGCCATTTCTATTGACCATTTCTTTAAGTAGTCCTTCTTGTATCATATTGGTTATATTTCTACTGAGAGCATCTTCTGCCAAAACAAAAACAAGTGGAGATAGGGGATCACCCTGTCTCAATCCTCTACCCACTTTAAAGTATCCTTCTAAGCCTCCATTTACTAATATTGATATTCTTGATGATTCTAGTAGAACTTTTAGCCAGTAAATAGCTGTATCTGAAACTCCAAATTTGCTCATGACTTGGAAAAGAAAATTCTGACTAAGTGAATAATATGCCTGAGTGATGTCTATCTTTAATCCAAAATTACCTCCCCTTCTTTTAATATCTAATTCATTAACCATTTCAGAGGCTAATGCAATTTGTTCTTGTATTGTCCTGCCTTTAATAAAAGCTCCTTGTTGTGGTGAAACCATCTTATGAATTATGTTCCCTAGTCTTGTAGCCCAGATCTTTGTAAAAAATTTGAAGATAAAATTTATTATGCCTATTAGCCTAAATTTCTTTGCTTTCTTTCCATTGTTGACTTTTGGAATCATCTTTATAAAATTAGCATTAAGGCCCTCAGGAATAAAGCTTCTCCTCCAACAGTATTGTATTGCATCAATGAGGTCTTTACCAATAATTTCCCAAGCATATTTATACATCCACCCTGCAAAACCATCTTGCCTTGGTGCACTCTCTGGATTGAGATCAAAAATAGCTCTTTTAATTTCTTCATCAGAAGGAGTTGATTCTAGCATTTTATTATATTTAATATCTATAACTTCTGAAATCACTTCCAAGAATTGTTGATTCATCTCCACCTCCTGAAATTTGAATTTTTCTTCAAAATGTGCCACTAGATTTGAAGCTATATCTCTCTATGAATTTATAATATTACCATCATCATCTTCTAACTCCCCTATTATTTTTGATCTTGTCTTACTTGCATATTAACATGAAATAATTTAGTATTTGATGCTCCATCTCTTAACCATATTACTCTGGATTTTTGATGAATGATGTCCCTTTGATGTTGAGATAATACTTCCAATTTACCCCTTGCTGTAACCAGCTTATTTAAGAGAAAATTATTATCCGGTTCTTGGTCTGAAGCAATAGAAGTATTCAGAACCTCCATTTCAGCTAACTTCAAAAACAGGCCAATTTCACTCCTTAATGTCATTTTTTAACCTCTTAACTTTGAACATAAAAGAGTATATTGGATTAACTTTTACTGTCTCCAAAAACAGACCAATTTCACTCCTTAATGTCATTTTTTAACCTCTTAACTTTGAACATAAACAAATATATTGGATTACCTTTTACTGTCTGACACCATGAATCTTTAATAAGTGGTAAAAATCCAGGATGATTCTTCCACACCTTAAGAGCTCTGAATGGAATATTTCCTGGTTTAGGAATGTCTGCATTCCTCCCATAAAGTGTACTATGATCTGATATCCATCTTGCTCCCACTTTATAAGCCCAATTTGGATACATATCCAGCCATTTTGCATTATAAACTGCTCTGTCTAAGTTACACACTATGTTCTTTTTTTCAGCTCTGTTGTTGCATCAAGAAAATTCTAAACCAGAATGAGGAGCTTGCATTAAACTACATCAATGTAGACAGTTATTAAATTCCATCATTGAAATCCTTAATGGTCTTAAACCTCCATTTTTTTCTTCCTCTCTAAGAACTAAATTAAAGTCCCCAATTGTAAGCCAAGGTTTATTTAAAGAATTAATATCTTCCATCTCACTCCATGACTCTCTTCTAATCCATATATTACCTTTCCTTGATTCACTTGAGTTGTGAATAGCTTCATAATGCATACCACTTAATATTAGTTTATTACAAAAATCATCAGAATATTGAAATTTTGGCTCTGCTATAATCACTAAAGAAGGACAAAAGCTATGTACTAAACTCCCCAGTTTATCTTTGGCCTTAGATCTCCTAAGGCATCTGATATTCCAATAGAGTATCTTCATTGATTTGATTGAGGTTGAGAAGAATTACTCCCTCTTTGCTTCCCAATTTGAACACCATTATTGACTAAGCCTGAAGCTTAATTCCTTGTTTTAATAATACTTATATGTTTTGAAGCTTTCTGTTTACCTTTAGGAATTTCAACATGAACCACCTCTTTTTCAACTGAAGGAATAATATGGACCACTATATTTATAGAAGATCACTAGTAGCTGATTGTAAAGTCTGTTCCACGTTCAAAAGTGGAAAATCTAAATGTAAATTTAAAATATCCTCATTCATATCCTGCATCACTTGGAATTTACCTGAATGTATATTACTTGTAGCTGCTAGTTTTTCTGGAACAGGGGGAATAATAACATCAACTTCCTCATCACTATCTAATAAAGTTTCATCAATTTTTTCCATCACATTAATCTGTGAAGGAGTACTAAAGCATATATCAAAACCAGCTTTAAAGAAGTCTGTTTTTTCTTTGGTTCCACCTTTTTCCAGACTTTTGAAAAACTTTTGTTGTAGAGATATCTACAGGTTGATCTTGTTCTTTTCTTTTATTTCTACATTCTGCAACCAGGTGACTTATCACTTTGCAGTGATTACAAAACTTTGGAAAACTAGAAATTTGAATTGCCTGATCAAAACCGCCATATTTAGATTCAACCCATATTTTGCTTGGTATTGCCTTAGTTAAATCAATCTCCACAAAAACACTGGCATAAAACCCTACTTCCTTCTTCAATGTTGTTTCATCAACCTTGATTGGCCTACCAAGAGCTTTACCCAATTGCATAATGATATTCTCCTTCCAATATTTTATACTAAGACCAGGGAAATTTACCCAAACAAAAGCTGAAGTGGATTTCTGTGCTACAGGGTTAAAGTTTGGTTCCCAACTCCTAAGAGTAAGATCATTTTTTTCAACAATCCAATTTCCAGACCAAATATACAGTTTGTCTTCTTCATTGTCTAATTTGATGATGAAAAATCCTTTTCCCAAAGGAATTAACTGAACAGAACCCTTGAGTTTCCATTGGCTTCTAAGAGTTGATTCTGCAATCTTAAATTTGACTATCACAAGATCCAATCTACCAATAAAACTAAATTTCCATTCATCAATACAATCATCAATTATATCATCTAGAATGAAAAGAGAAGGAGAAGTTCCATGTGTACCACACTCTGGAAAATCAGTAAAGCGTTTTGAAGATTCATTAAAAGATTTATCAGAAGTTTTTCCTTTCGACCCAGAAACAGAATTCGGATCATCCATTTTATTCAAGATTAAAGTTATCTAATCGTAAAATTTCCGATACCAATTATTGAAACTAATCAGAAGAAACGCCTGAAATCACCTGAGACTTATTGAATTCTTACCAGAATCGATGAAGATTGAGAAGTAAATGAACGATTCGAAGACCAATTTTTGTCGCCCTTTTCGCCGAGTCACAGACACTCTTTCACCAAATAATTCGAAGACCAACTGTTGCTTAGGGAACCGAATAATGTTCCAACAAATTTTCATTTTCTCTGTGCTCAAACTTCCTTTTTAAATTTTTGGTTCGTATATTTAGTTTTAAATAAGAATCGATTCATGGAGAGACTTAAAATTGAGTCTATCGCTGAAGAAGCTCGTGTTGAAAAAGATTCTTGGATGGACCAGTATAATAGATTAAATAATCTCTACACATACTCGATAGATCAAATAGATAATCTTACTAATGAGAATAATCAATTATCGCAAAGCCATAATTTATTAAGTAGCGAGGTTACTCGCCTCTCATTTTTGTTAATCAAGGCTAATTTGGAGACAGAATCTTTATCAGATGAAAATAGAACTTTATCTCAAGAAAAATATAGTTTTTCAAGCTTGATGGCGATTTCCTCGCAACAATTGAGTAATCTTCAAAGAATATGTGATAATCAAGAGCAATCTCTTCTTTCTCTTAAGGATGAGC
The DNA here is from genome assembly GCA_023529315.1 of Papaver bracteatum. Taxonomy (NCBI): domain Eukaryota; kingdom Viridiplantae; phylum Streptophyta; class Magnoliopsida; order Ranunculales; family Papaveraceae; genus Papaver; species Papaver bracteatum. The sequence goes on from JAJJWX010003118.1 coordinate 173,847, forward strand.
TCAAGGAAGTAATTGAATCATCTGTCGCTGAGAAGGATAAACTTATCAAGGGTAGGTTAACTCTTAGTTTAAAGGCCATCAAGCTTCAAGATTAATACTCCCAATTAGAAGAATCTTATTCTTTATTAGCAAAGGAAAACTCGTATCTCCTCTCCAAAGAAGAAAATATAAAATCTCGCCTGAAGGGTATAGTTGGGGACAAATTTGATGATGCTATGAACCAATGGGAGAATTGTTGCTTATTAATTCAAAATTTAACTTCACAGAAAGAAGGTAGTCATTTGACTGCCTTAATTGTTGATCTCTGTTAATTTTATGTGTTATATTTCTTGCATGATTTTCTTTTTCTGAATAAATTTTTATTTCTCTCGCAGAAACCGAGAAAAGCCTCCATCTTACTATTTCTGATCTGACTGATAATTTGGCTAAAGTTCGCAAAGAAAACGGGACTCTCACTTCAGACCTTGTAAAATCTCGCGACAGAGCAGAGAGAAGATATGACTATCTTGAATATTTTAAGAATATGGAGATTAGAAATTGCGACAGAGGCTTCCTTCGCAAAGTTCATCTCAGTGCAGAAGTTCTTGTGAATGATATTCTGATATCCCAATCTCTTCCCCCTGTATCTGTTCTCCTCTAGAAGTAGATGATGATGAAGTTCCCCTTCCTATGGATAAGGATCTAGAATATGAAAGTGACGAAGAAAATATCTCTCAAGAAGACCAAACAGAAGAAGAAAAAAGTCCTCCTAGAGAAGTAACCACTGGTGATGAAGCAATTGCTGGCGAAGAAGAAGAATCTCAAATCAATCGCAATGAGAAAAATGTTGGTGAATTTAATAACACTAACAAAAATGATGAATCTGGCGAGATCAATACTGAAGCCTGAGTTTTCTCTCTGTTTTCTCTTTTTTCCTCTTTCCTGCGAGTAATGTAATTTTATGCAACTTTTGAATTCAACTTTTACTTCTGTTAAATATCTTCAAGGAAGATAATGAGATTTTATTTATTCATTCCCCTACTTGCCCTTCATTATCTTTATTTTAATGGTCAATTTTTTCCAGCATTCTTCCATTGCGAATTGTGTTGCGATATTTCTCGCGAAATTATGGATGATGTTGCGATATGATGAATATGATGAATAACCCTGTTGCGTGATTCTGAATAACATTTCTGAAAAATTTCGAAGGATTCTGGGAAATCTTTCCTGCATTCTTAAAAGAAAATAGTTAATGTTTGGGATTATTCTGTTGGTCTTATCTTGCCTTCGTAGTTAAAGGTCTTACTTTTCCATTTTTTCTGTCTGCGACAAAATCGCAGGACGTCTTTACATGCGTATGCAAAAACCCATTGATCTTGCTTTATCTGTATTTTGTCAATTTCTCTGCGATAACATGACAAGTCTAAGTTCCCTTACGAGAACAAAGCCTCATGACATTGACGTCTTGCGATGAAATCACAGGATGTCTTTATACTTTCATATAAAAACCCATTGATCTCATCTTAACTTTCTCTTATGCCTTGTTGCCTTTGTATAATATTTGTCACACGACAATATGATAGGCCTAAATTCTCTTGCGAGCATAAAGTCCCATGACATTGCCGTCTATAGACACTTATCAGCTCCATAATGGAGGGTTCCGCCCTTATCTTCCCCCTGGTTGCCCCTTCAAAGAGGGCACATCGGCCATATAAGACTAGCTCCTCCCATCCGGATTTACCAAAAACCAGTTGCTTTCGCAGCCTCTTGTCATTTATGCCTATATGGCTTATAGTTATAAGACTACACCCTAAGTGGGGTTTTCTTCGGGCCGAGTGCATCATAGCCCAGACTTACCTAGAATGGCCAGGGTAGGTTCGTCCGTCCCGGGCATCCTTGGATCAACCATATACCTCGGCACCTTGGTCATACTATGCACTACTTAGAAGAGACCCTCGGTCGTCCAACAGGGGTATAACCTTATATAGTTGGAAATCCAAGGTACCTCTCCCGGATAGGTTTTATTTAACCCCAACATATTCATGACTCAGGTTCCAGCAGCAGTATAACCTTATCCATGAGTCACGCAAAAAGATACCCCCTAATATGATGTACTTTAGGTCTTACATTTGCCTCTTGCGAAATTGTATTCGCGAACTAGGGTGTACGCCATAAAGGTTCGTCCCGTTCTTTGTTTCTTTTGCGTATATCGCAATATTTCATTCTTTATGTGATCTTGAATAACTTGCGAACAAACTCGCCACTGTAAAAATTTGTTTTGCCCATTTTTTATTAAAAATTTGTTACTGATAATATATTTTTAAAAATAATATGTTCCATGGCCTACCAAGTCTTTGACCAACATCTCTTCCCTCTGGGTCTACCAACCTATATGACCCTGTTCCAACTATCTTTTTAATGATATACGGTCCATCCCATTTTCTCGCCAGCTTTCCACCACGTTCTCGCTGGTACTCTGGTGTTTCTCGCAAAACTAAATCGCCTGGTTGAAACTTACGTTTCTTAACTCGTTTGTTATATTCGCGAGCCAACCTTCGCTGGTAATTTTCCATATGTTGTAATGTTTTTTCTCTCTTCTCTTCTAGTTCATCAAGTTCTTTTAGAATCATGCTAGCATTAAGCTTTGTAGGAATAGAAACTTCTGTTGGTAGCACTGCTTCAACACCATATGTTAAACAAAAAGGTGACATCCCAGTTGCCTCTCTCCTGGTTGTGTTGTAAGCCTAGACTGCATTATGTACTTGTTCACACCATGCTCTATAGTACCCTTCTAGCTTCTTTTTCAAGATGTCAGCGATTGTCTTATTAGTTGCTTCAGCCTGACCATTAGCTTTTGGGTATAAAGGAGTAGATTTTCCACATCTTATCTTAAATGCATTGAGTAGCAATTCTATTTTTTGTCCTTCAAATTGTTTTCCATTATCATAAACCAACTGTGCTGGGATTCCAAATTTGCAGATGATATTTTCAAAGATGAATGTAAATATATCCTTATCGCGAATGTGTTGTACTGCTTTTACTTCTACCCATTTTTTTAAGTAATCTGTTGCGATAATTAAATATCTCTGATGCACTAAACCTGGCACAAAGGGTCCCACAATATCTAAGCCCCATTTTCCAAAAGGCCACACACTTTTTGAAGATGATAATGGTGCCCCTGGTGCATGTATCCTCTTTCCATATCGATGTCAATCTTCACAACGTTTTGATAATTGTTTTGCATCTTCATGCATATATGGCCAATAATAGCCTTGCATTTTTGTTCTATAAGCCAAAGATCTTCCTCCACTATGATTACCAGCATCATCGCTATGCAATATTTTAAATATTTTTTCTCCTTCTTCCCGTGTCAAACATCTAAGTAATGGCCCATTAAAAGGTTTTCGATACAATACCCCATCCCTTAATTCATAATTTGTTGCACGGCTTTTTAATTTGTGCGCCTCCAATCAATTTATTGGTGTTTCTCCTGTCGCCAATGCGTGAAGTTCTGCTCTCCAATCTGCGATAATGTCGCTGGCTGATTCTTCTATGCCATTTTCTATTATCATTGCATCCGCCTTTTCTTATTCTTCTTTATTAATTGAAGGTGATATAAGTGTCTAAATTCTTATGCATCTCGCAGCTGGGTTTGTCATCATACTTGATATGAACGCAAAAGCATCTGCGAGTCTATTATCTTTTCTTGATATATGTCTCCATTTTATTTTTGGAATTCTCGCAAACAATTCTTCAACAAATTTCTTGTATTTCTTCAGAGATGGTTCATTTATTGTGTATTCTCCTTTTATCTGACGAATAACCAATTGTGAGTCACTGGTAATCCTTGCGTTCTCCAACTTCATCTGTACAGCGAACTTTAGAGCATGCACCATAGCTTCATATTCTGTCTCATTATTAGTGGATGTGAAATCCAAACGAAATAAGAAAGCCATTTTTTCTCCTTCTGGCGGGATAAAGACCACTCCAATTCCATTTCCTTCCCCATTTGATGAGCCATCCACCAATATTTCCCACATGTTCGGTTCCTTTAATAGATCTTTTGGATCTCCATGTTCTTCTTCTATGTCCATCATTTCTTCCACAGCTTCATCATCTTCTAGAGGGAATTCTGCTAATAAATCTGCCACAACTTGTGATTTTGGTGAGGATAGGACTTCATATTTGATTTCAAAGTGCCCTACTTGTGCATTCCATCTCTCAACTCTGCCCGATATTTTTGAGTTCTTCATTACTGATTCAATGGGTACCTTTGTTAATACCTTTATTTTATGTGCTTGAAAATATATGCGTAGTTTAAAGGTTGCATAAACCAATGCCAGAATTAGCTTCTCAATTTTTGAATAATTTTTCTCTGCAGAATTAAACGTTTTGCTGATGTAGTAAATTGGTTTTTTCTACCCCTGCATCTATTCGCAATAACACTGCGCTTAAGGCATGCGATGTTGTCGCAAGATAAATCAATAATTCTTCTCTCGGCTCCGCTTTCTATAAAATAGATATGTTCATTAGATAGTCTTTAATTCCTTGAAAAGCCTTCTCGCATTCATCTGTCCACTTGAATTTTGTCCCCTTCCTGAGTGTATTGAAAAAATGCTTGCATTTATCTAAAGATCACGAGATAAATCTTCCTAGTGATGCTAAGAGCCCATTCAACTTATGTACATCATTCACTGTTGCTGGCGTTGGCATATCGCGAAATGCCTGTACTTTCTCTGGATCAACTTGAATTCCTTATTTTGATACAATATAACCTAAAAATTTCCCTGATGCTACTCAGAAAATGCATTTCTTAGGATTTACCTTGATGTTAAAGAGTCGCATTTGATCAATAATCTCCTTCAAATCTTGTACATGGTTCTTAGATTCTTTACTCTTTATTAACATGTCATCTACGTATACCTCTAATGTTTTGTGTATCCACTTTGCGAACACCTTCTCCACTATTCTTTGATACGTTGCACCAGCATTTCGTAACCCAAATGGAATTTTTGTGTAAGAGGGGTTTGATTATATCCTTTATACCCATCCAATGAAGATATTCTATCATTTCATGCTGCTGACTCAACCATTTGAGGAATATCTGGTAATGGAAAGCTATCTTTAGGACAAGCTTTGTTTAAGGTCGTAAACTCTATGCAAATTCTTATCCCTTTATTCTTCTTTGGAACCACTACCATATTTGCAATCCACTCCGGGTATTTTGCTTGCCTTATAATTCCCGCATCGAGCATCTTCTGTAATTCTTCTTCTGTAATTTGAGGGATTTGTTTGAATGGTCTCACATCTTTGTTAATCTCTAACCTATGACATGCAACTGATGGATCTATTCCAGGCATTTCATCCATACTCCACGCGAAAATATCCTTATATTCTCGCAAGAGGTTTATGGTTTGTTCTTCTTCATCTACACCCATCTTAGTTCCAATTTTCATCATTTTAGGTTCTTCTTCACTTCCAACATTTATTTCCTTTGTTGGTTCTGCTGCGGTGTAGCTGGCCTCAGGTTCTCCCATTGGCGTTGGTGTTTCCATGATTCTCGCGGGCTCATCTTCTTGCGAGATATCGCTGGGTATTCCTTTTCCTTCTTTTGCTCATGTAAATTTTAAATTCTTCTTTCTTCTTTGCCTCTTTTGCCAATTTTCTGCGAGCTTTTCGCAATTTTGGACGCTCTCCATAGTTTCTCACTTCAATTCGATAATACAGTTCCGCGAGATCAGTATCTCCCCTAATTTCTCCAATTCCACTAGGCATAGGAAATTTAATGCATTGATGTAATGTTGATGCTACATCTTTGATTGCGTGTATCCATGGTCTCCCCAATATCATGTTATATGGTGCTTCCATATCCACCACACATAATGTTACTTGTGTTTCAATATCTCCTAGCGGAATGCGTACCATTATTTCGCCTTTAGGTTTTGTTACAGATTTTCTAAAACCATTAATGTGATAATTTGAACAAGACATCTCTTCATCCTTATATCCCATCTTCTTAAATGTGTGATAAAATACAATATCTACAGAACTTCCTGCATCTACCAAAGTTCTATTCACAGTCCATTTTTCTGCAGATCTTGTTGATTTCTTCTCCTTCACTCGCATAGTAGATACCGTGATTACCAATGGAGATGTATGATCCAAATTTTCTTTTGGTATTTCTGCTGCTGTGAATGTGATTTCTTGATTTTCCCAATCTTTCAGAGGTGATATTTTTTCCATTGTTATAATTCTTTTTCCTTCAAAATCTCGTTTATGAATCTTTCCTCTAATATCTTCATGGAATTGGTTAACCATTGTTTTTGTTATCATATTGCACTCCAACTTCCTGTAATCCTCCTTTGCTCCAATTTTTTCTTCAACTGCTTCACCAATTTGTTCAATCATCTTCTTAAATCGAATATTGATCTTTTATCTTGCTTTTTCCAATAATTTTTAACTTTCAATCCCTGTTTCGGGGGCCAAAATGTAGTTGCAGGAAATCCTACACTACACCCTTGATAAGATCTTACAGTGATTAACACATATTTGAGTAATTAAAATGACACTTTATTATTTGATTCTCAGAAATGTTTATAAGTAATGGAAATAGATTAAAAATACAACCGCTCTTTTGTTTCTCTCTCCTCAAGAATTTCTCAACACTTAAAAATACATCATCCTCTCTCTGGATATATTGGGTCTCTTTATATAGGGTAGTTACATAATGGATGACAGCTAAGCTATCTTTTAATTTCGGATCTGGCTTGCGATGTTCTCGCAGTAGTTATAATCTCAATTCTCGCAAGTGTTCTAACCATCGCATAACGATCATGTTCTTCTCGTGTTTCTTCAATCGTCAGCTATTACGTCATTCTTTGGATCACTCTTTAATTTATTTTTATGACGCTCGCAAAGTGTTGTTGAAGAGCTCGCGGTGATGATCGCAGGAGTGTTGTTAATCTCGCTAGAATATTGTCATGGCGATATTCTGGTCCTACAAATCTTGTTCTATTTTATTTCCAGTATTTAAAAATTCTATATTTTTTACGTCTTCTTATTGATGACTAATTTATTTTATCTCCTATGTTTTGTTTTTACATGGATGTTTAATCTTCGGATGGCGTTTGTCATAATCTCTACAATAGTCATTGTGTTTGCTTCCATTGGTATATTTCTCATAGAAGCTAAGGATTTTTCGCGTTTGCACAATAAAATAATTGATCAAGATTGGTGGTACTGTGAATCGATTGATTGGTTTGATGAATCGCTCACAAAAAACTCTAACTCAGCGTACTCATCCAAATTTTTAGCCAATTACACGAAGCCACGTATCAGAAGGAAAATTCAAAATTCGATTTCAATATGAGAGCCTTTTTTCAAATTCAAAAAGTGACGAAACTTTCAGAAATAACTATTTCCTTAACTAATTTAGAAGACCCCGAAGAATTATCTTCAATTCTTTGTTATCTTTAGTATGATCTTTGTCTTGTTTATTCTCAAAACCCTAATTTTGTAGTCCATAAAAACCCTAGCTTCCTAGACTTTTCCATAACTCAGAGTTTTATAGTTGGTGGTTTTGATCTTCTCCAATCTAATAAAGATTCCCGTATGATATCAATGGCCTATCAATCATCTGAGAATGCAAATGCTGAAGCCAACAACAATGGTGACAATTCTGGAGTATCGCATATCACTTCTAAGCTGAACACTATTGTTCTGGATAATGAACTAATTTCTTATAGAAGAGATAGAAGATGATACCGAAAATATGGAGATTAGTCTGATTGGTATGATTATTATAGAAGGAAAGATATCTGATAAAGTTGCCCAAACACAAGTCAAGTTTACTTGGTATTTTCTTCCAGAGAAAGATTTCAAGGTGATTGAGCTTGATCTCAATGTTATGATCTTTAAGTTTAGAAATTGTGATCAATTGAAAAATGTCTTTCAAATAAGACCATGGTGTGTTAATTTTTATTTAGTTGTCCTTCATCATTATTTTCCTTCTGTGGTCTACAAGGAACTATATTGGAACAGTCGAGAGTTTAGGATTAATTTGAAGCATCTTATGCCAGAACATATGAATCAAAAAATTGTTAAGGAGATGGGACAAATAATGGGTGAAGTTACAAATATTGAACCAAAGATTGGATTACCTGAACCAGGTGAAGTTTGTAAAGTTTGTGTTAAGATCAACCTCTCCACCCCTTTAAGAAAACGAATTTTGGCAATTACTGCTGCATGATCAACTAGATGGGTGAGATTTTTCTATGAAAAACAGCCTCATAATATTTTTCCTAATTTTCTGATGAGGTAAAGAATTTGGAAGTTATCCACAAGACTCCAGTTCCCCTTTGAAAAGGAGAGGGTACCCCAGATATACCTCAATCTATAACTTTTCCTTCCTATAAGTCCTTTCCACGAAAGTGATTGTCTATAGAATGAGTCGAGACAATACAACAAATCGGTTCACACTTTGTGTGATCGTCTATGGATACTAGATCGAGACAATACAACAACAAAGTGTGTTTACTTGATACAAAGGTTCGGACTTAACCAAACTCAATAGGATTCACGTATCAAGTAAATAGGAATTAACGTTTGTGCAATTTACTTTAATTATAATAAAAATAATTATAATGCGGAAATATAAAGTATATGACACAACAAGATTTTGTTAACGGGGAAACCGCAAATGCAGAAAAACCCTGGGACCTAGTCCAGAATTGAATAATCTCAAGATTAAGCCGCTATACAAAATAAGACAACTTCGTATAGTTGAGACCAAGCAACTAAACCTATAGTTCACCTAGTTCTTTCTATATTCCTACACCTCCAACCTGTAAACAAGTCACATACTTGGACCAATTCCTTTGGTTCATTTTCCAAACAGTAAAGGAACAACAAATCTGTTTGGTATCAACTCTCTTCAACCAAGTTATATGAGTTTCACAAAGGTTCCCTTGTTTATCTTAACATAAACTCCTTTGCCAGGTTCCAAGATCTATACTACGTTTAATCACCCCAAAGGTAATCACTAATATTAAGCCAACAACACTCTTCAATCAAGTGATATGTGTTGATGCCGATCTTCCTCAATCAATCAATCCAATCTACCACAAGGATAAACCGATTATTAATTGGATCCTCTTTTTCCCAAACAAGTATTGTGCACACCAAAGATTATAAAAACACCAAATAAGAATTCTTCAATATCTTCTTTGTCTTCAAATCTTCTTACATCTTCAATAAACATCTGCATACAATCACTTGAATCTCTTATAATCAATCACACACAGAACGGAGTCTGTTAACAATGAATTATCACAAGATCATCTTTAGTTTTAACAACAGTCTAAAGATCCCTTTCGAAACCTTGAACTAGTTTGAGTGAATATTATATCAGAAGAGAAGATTCTCAAGCATAAACAAACTAGGTGCAATCAAGATTCAACCACCGTTTAGTCAATCAAATCAATACAAAAACTAAAGATAAATCGCGATATCTAGTTTCCCACCAAAGGGTCGCGCTAGAGCTTCTCAATCCCAAAGAAGACTTTAAATTGAGCGGCCGTTAGAGATTTTACCTAATTAGATTACTCTCCTCTCCGATAGGCAGCTTCACCAGTAACAAAGATGAAAGAGTAAGTCTAGGTTACGCAGGATTAGTTTGCTAGAAATGCAAACTCAAAGTATTTATAGACAATGAAGTTTGGACACCAAGGAATTTCCAAAACCGAAAATATTCTCAAGATATTTTTCCATATTAACCTAAATTGGGTTTTCATAATTCCTGTGAATACACTGTCCAAAAATAATGATCGAAATCTCCTTGGAAAATCTTTAATTAGCAAATGCACATTACTAATTCTTATTTTTCATATATAACTAAAAACCCTTAATTAAAAAGATTCTTAACTTATTTAATTCGATCTTGGGATTTACTTCCTTCTAAGCCGTTAAGGAATATCTTTGAACAAAATAGAATAAGCATTAATGCACCATGTTCAAAGAGTGTCGACATCTTACTCTTGCAAGTCTTTACCATGCTTGCTAACTTGAAACCGATTTACCACACTTCCAAACAAGTTTAGAATTGGTTCATCTGACTTTCAAGAACTATGTGATTGATCAAGTACCACTCAATCACAACTCATGGGTTTACGGTTCTACCAAATCAAGTTTCGGTTCTACCTCTATGTGAGTACTGTGCAAAGTTACACTAGCTTACCAAAGATACGGCTGACTAGGTACTAGGATCGGTTCCCCACATATATTTGGTATCTAACTTGTATGCACTGCATATGTCCATAGGATCAGTTCCCCCTTCCCCAAAACTTGTTGCACATGTTCATAGGGTCGGTTCCCCTTTCTTCCATAAACCTTGTTGCACCTCATACAAGGATCGGTTCCCCTTGTGACGCACTGCACCTCTTACTAGGATCGGTACCATCTTCCCAGTAATGAGTTCAGACATACACAACCCGATCATACCCCATGTGATTACTTAATATCGGTTTCACTAATAAAAGTCATACCAATACATAAGTCAAGCCTCATGTGAATAGTTCTACCAAAAACACAAACAAGTCATGAGCGTTTATGCTAATCACACATATTGGTCGTTCATAAGATATGCAATGAAGAACATCCCCAATAACGCCTGGCGATTTCCTTTTCGTTTCACAATACATACCATGAACTTACTTCCTTAGAACACATGTAAATATTGTTCCCTAGGATGAAATCCTCACCTCATACCCATACATAATCACAATAGCATTCATAAGATTATGTCGATGTCTTATATACAAAGTTTAATGGTTAAGCAAAAAACTTCATATTGTATTCCTTAATACTATGTCTATCTAGAGTGTTCATGCTTCGCATTTTTATGTTTTAAATATGCACGACTTGAAAGATACGTTAGGGAATGAAACAGTTCAAGTCAAATATCACTAACCTCAAGTGGAAGGATTATGTTGTCGTTGTAGCTCCGTTGTTATTCACTTCTTCAAGTCTTCGCAATACTTGTAATGTCTCATCATAATACTTTCAAGCTAACCTATATTGTAGTTGCAGGAATTCCTACACTACACCCCATACAAGAATTCACCATTATCAACACATATTTGAAGATTAAGAACAACACTTTTATTGATTAATTCTCAGAAATGTTACAAGAAATGAAAGGAATCAAGAATTCAACCGTTCACAAGAACTTTCTCTCTCCTCAAGACTTTCTCAACACTTTAAAAATTGATCTCCCTCTTCTCAATCTATTGGTTCTCTTTATATAGGGTAAGCACATAGTGGATGACGGCTAAGTTATCCTTTAATTTCGGATCTGGCTCGCGATGCTCCCGCGGTAGTTGTAATGCTAACTCTCGCAGACGTTGTATTCTTCGCAGAATCGTCATGCTCTTTTCGTGTTTCTGCTATCGTCATCCGTTACGTCATTCTCGCTCGCAGAGTGTTGTTGAGAAGCTCGCAGAAACATTGTTGTAAATCTCGCCGCAATATCTTTGTAGCGATATTCTGATCCTACATCTTTCCTCTTCTCATGTATTTTCTGCGAAGGGGAAAAGATCATGAGAAATTGAAATTTCTTGAAATGCCGCAGCTTTTTATCTTTTCACATTCTTTTGTTCTGACACGTATCTTCATCACTCGCTAGATTGACTACACGTATCTTTTTATCCATTTAACTTCTGACACGTCCTTTTCAACCGCTGCTATTCAACCGTTCATGTCTTTTCCCTGCATTAATTGCGCTTATCCTCTCGAGAACTTTTATCCCCTATATATATATCTTCTTTAGTTCTCTCTTTTCTTCTTTTTACTTTCTTCTTCTTTCTCTCTGCAATTTTACCGTTCTTCCGCAACTTCCGCATATGCTACTGCTATAATTTCTTTCTTCTTCTTTCGATCTTTTCTTCATTCCCATACTAAGGATGACTCCTCCTGGTCATAAAAATGTACTTGCCTTTGAGAAGATGCAAAAGAAACTTAAAGGTAAAGGTTTTACCTTATCCAATATTCCTGATCAAATCCCTAAGGCTGAACTCTCCATTAAATTATTTTCTGATCATCCATGTAATGGCGAGAAAATCATAGTCTAATTAGGTTAACTTGAAGCTGGCCTGCCCATTCCTCTTTATAACCCTGAACTTCCTTTATTCTATGAAATTCTTTCTCATGCGAAGTTCTCGCAGGCTATATATCAACTGAGTGGAGATTGCATTCGTCTGCGGCTTGAGTTTTCAACTCGCGGCGCTGGTAAGAAGTCTCTCTACCTTCCTGAGGCAAAGAACCCTAAGTTCAAAGATGTTCCTATTGTTCCTGCGAAGTATACTGTAGAGAATTTCTTCGCGAATTATGATGTTATTCCCATGAGGAAGGATATCACTTGTTGGGGTGTCCGTTTAGAGAAAAAAGATGACATCGCTAAAGATAAGGCTCTTATGTTAGATATTGACTGGCATCCGGGCAACAATACATCTCCTCGCTACTCTAATGATAATAGATGGTGTGTCTTCCCATTATATCTGGAAGGTCCATACATCTTTGGTTCTCATGCTGTATCTGAGAACCTCGCAGCATATCAACCATGGGTGTTCAGATAGCCTGAAAGAGAGGGAGAGGTATATCCTTGCAACTTTAAGTTTGTATTGTTATTTTCCTCATGTTTTTATATATACTCTCGCTGATCCCTCTAATTTTTCCATATTAAAAGATTGAAAGCTAGCTACCAGATATTAGGGAAACGAAGTGCTTTATTAGCTCTTCGGGAAATCGCAGATGAAGTAAGAAATATTCCTTTTTGATTCTTTAATAATATATTGTTGCCTCTATTTCTTATCTTTATCTGTGTTTGAAGGTTATTGAAGAAATAGAACCTGTTAAGGTTGCGAGGACCAAGGGGAAAGGCAAAGGTGCTGCTCGCAAGGATAAACCTGATGTTTCCCATATGGAGAAATCTAGTGTTCCTCCTTTAAAGAAAATAAAAGTACAATCTTCTCATTCTTTAACTTTTCAATCTGGCGAGAATTATAGCGATGATAACAATGATGATGATGGTGATGTTGATTTCACTTCTGCGAAGGAATCCTCCCAATCTGAGTATTCGATGTCTCAGCTTTCCAGTATATTCTCTGACACTATGTTAGGGATTGGAGATACTCCCCTTGCTGATGCTTGTAAATCCATGGAAGCTATTTCTCTTGGAGAATAATGAATCTCTCCACGGGGTTTCTAGATCCATTTCTCCAAGTTTCTTACATTCACTTGGTTCTCTGGTATGTTTTTATTTCTTCGCCACGTATGCGTATTCTTATTTCCTCGCAAAATCTTAATTTGTATTTATCTTGATAATTTTTGATAATTTTCTTTCGCAGATTGGAAGAGCTTCTTTTTCTGTTGCCTCAGACTTGGAGAGGAGACGTAAAATCTTTGAAAGGAAGCATGCTATTCTTCGCCAGAATAATGAAAAGTTAGAATATGAGTCTTCTAATCTTCGCCAAGAAAATGAAGAATTAAATCTGAATCTTCTAATCTTCGCGGACAATTGGAATCTGGATCTGCTGAGCTTCATGACAAAATCAAGCGATTGGAAACCGAGCTCTCTTCTTCACATGATAAGGTTGCTAGTCTTCAAGTTGCGAATGATCAACTTTATGGTAAGAAATTTTTCTCTTTTCCTTCCATCCCTGTATTCCTTTGTGTTTTTTATTTAGTCAGTCCTCTTCGCAGATATTTACGGCCTCTCTGATGAAGTTGTATTCCTTCGTTCTTTTCCAAATCCAATAGATGATGATACCCTCCTCAATTGCCTTATTGATTCCTTGAGCAACTTTTTAAATAATGAAACTGAATCTCTTTCCATGGATGAACTTAGATCCAAAATTCATCTATGAACATAAATTCAACTTGAGTTTAACCAATAAGTTTAAACGCCTTTATATTGACTCAAAGAAGAACTAATAAATTAAGAACCAAGTACAGTGATCTTATTGACGAAAAAGATATCATTACTAAAAATGGTGCTTAAGCTTTAGTAGATTTCCATAAGACTCTTCTCGATGTTCAAATTGAAAGAGATAGACTTGTAGGATCAGAATATTGTTACAACAATATTCCTGTGAAATAAACAACAGATTTGCGACACATCAATAATAAGCAACAGTTCTGCGATATATCAATGATATTCTGCGAACCATCTCAAGGTGACGTAAGAAATGACATGTTGGATGAAAACGACAGAAACATGAGAAGAGCGTGACATTTTTGCGATGAATCGATTAAGCCTACGAAATATTAAGGCGGTGCCACCTGCGATTTATCGCAGGAACCTAGATCCGAAATTAAAGGGAATCTTAGCTGTAAATGAGCTGTCATGAGCTGTAATCCACTATGTAAATGCATATATAAAGGAAATAAATAGTTCCATAGAGGGGGTTGAATTTTTGAGAGCTAGGAAGGTGTTTAGGAGAGAGAAAATCTTTATCAAGTGTTATGTGTTCTTGATTTTTGTAAAATTCCCTAAGATCATATTAATGAAAAAGTGTCTTTAATCTTCAAATCATGTCATAAATATTGATAAATTCTTGAATAAGGTGTAGTTGCAGGAATTCCCACACTACACCTTAGTGGATGACGGCTAAGTTATCCTTTAATTTCGGATCTGGCTCGCGATCTGGGTCTTATCGCAAAAACCCATTGATCTCATCTTAACTTTTCTCTTTAGGCTTTTTGGCCAGTTACGCGGCAATATGACGGGCCTAAATATTCTTGCGAATATAAAGTCCCATGACATTGTCATGTGTGTCGCGACAATATGACGGGCCTAAATATTCTTGCGAATATAAAGTCCCATGACATTGCCGTCTTTTTGATACACAGCTCCCTAATGGAGGGTATCGCCCTTATCTCTCCCCCCGGTTGCCCCTTCAAGGATTATACATCGGCCATACAAGACTAGCACTTCCCCATCCGGTTCTGCCAACAACCAGTTGTTTTCGCAGTCTTGTCCTTTATGCCTTATATGGCTTATAGTTACAAGACTGCACCCTAAGTGGGGTTTTCTTCGGGCCGAACACATCGTAAGCCAAGACTTGTCGTGGATGTCCAAGGTAGGTTCATCCATCCTGGGCACCCACAGCTCAACCGTGTACCTTGGTTCCTTGATCATACGTTGCATTCCTTAGGAGAAACTCTCGGGTGGATGTCTCTGTTGAGAATTCCAGAGAGGGGGTTGAATTTTTGAGAGCTAGGAAGGTGTTTAGGAGAGAGAAAATCTTTATCAAGTGTTCTGTGTTCTTGATTTTTGTAAAATTCCCTAAGATCATATTAATGAAAAAGTGTCTTTAATCTTCAAATCATGTCATAAATATTGATAAATTCTTGAATAGGGTGTAGTGTGGGAATTCCTGCAACTACAAGACTTATCTGCGAGAATAGAGCTCTTGTTGAATGGGAAAATCAAGTTTGCTCTCGCTTCCTCATTAGTAGAGAAGGTGAGTTTGCTTGGGCCGCAAAGGTTCTTGATAACGTCAGGAATAACTTAGGTGTAAATGTTAGTCTTCAATCTGATCATTCTGCCTTGATTAAAGATATTATCTCTGACAGAGAAGGTTGTTCTTCTTATTTTTTCGTTAATCCCTTTCTTAACTGAATCTCCGTTATTTTATTTAACACGTTGTCATTTTCTCGCAGTATCTGAAAAGAATTTTTGCCAAAGAATTGGAGAATTAGAAGAAGAAAAAGGATAACTCGCAGAGCTCTTATCCTCTCGCAACGAAAAATGTTCCAAGTTCAAAGAGCAACTTCAGATTACGTTGCCCAAATTTAGTAATACTCTTGTTGGTGTTCGCAATGATTCTATTAAAATGGTCTGCGATGATCATAAGATTCCTCATTCTGTGTATCCTTATCTCGCGAATGAAATACCAAAGAATGTTCCCAATCTTGTCATCTCTGATAGTGAGGCTGAAGAAGATGAAGATGAAGAGGGAAACTCTGGTAAAGATAATGAAGGACCTAAATAGATTTATCTTTTCTTGGAATCTCTTTGTAATATTTGTACATTTATTTTATCTCTTTCCCCTTGTAACACATTGTTGCGAATCTCTCCAGTTTCTCAAGTTCTTTGATATATATGTTACTTTTACTTTTATCTGCATATATTAAAAAACAATTCCTTTTTGCAATATGGTTAATCAAAATGCTTATTAATTTTTAATCTGCGTAAATCTATCATATAAAGATGAATAACAATTTCATCATTCTGTTCATTCCCATACTTGCATCTGTTATTCATCTGTAATATGAAAGATTGGGCAAATTAATCTTTAATAAGATCTGTTTATAAATTTTTGCCTCTGTCCCTGCGTAAATGTCGCAGATCATTTCTGCATAATTTCATGAACTCTTGTGGTCTTATTATGCCTTCCTAGTTAAAGGTCTTATTTAGCCACATTTGTTTTTGGCGACAAAATCGCAGGACGTCTATACATTCGCATGTAAAGACCCATTGATCTTGCCTTATCCGTGCTTTTTCAATTTCTCTGCGACAATATGATAGGCCTAAGTTTCCTTTCGAAAACAAAGCCCCATGACATTGCCATATTGCGATGAAATCGAAGGACGTCTTTACATTTTTCATGTAAAAACCATTGATCTCATCTTATCTTTTTCTCATGGATTTTTGCCTCTGTATAATTATATTCTTAAGACACTTAACAGCTCCCTAATGGAGTGTGCTGCCCTTATCTTCCCCATGGTTTCCCCTTCAAGGAGGGCACATCGGGCATACAAGACTAGCTCATCCCATCCGGTCTTAACAACATCCAGTTGTTTTCGCAGCCTCTTATCCTTTATGCCTATATGGCTTATAGTTACGAGACTGCACCCTAAGTAGGGTTTTCTTCGGGCCGAGTGCATTATAGCCAAGACTTGCCAAGGATGTCCAGGGTAGTTTCGTATGCCCCGAGCACCCTTGGATCAATTGTATACCTTGGTGCCTTGGTCATACTCTGCACTCCTTAGGAGAGATCCTCAGTCGCCCAACCATGGTATAACCTTATATAGTTGGAAATCCAAGGTACCTCTCCTGGATAGGTATCTCTCATGGAGATGGACCCCAGCTCTCCGTGACTCAGGTTCCAGTAGCGGTATAACCTTATCCCTGATCCATGCAAACAGATACCCCCTTATATGATGTACTTTAGGTCTTATATTGACTCTTGCGAAATTTTATCCGCGAACTAGGATGTACGCCATAAAGGTTCATCCCATTCTTATAGATTTCTTGCGAATATCGCCATTTCTTTTTTCTTTGATTGTCTCTTTTTGCATTTCAGCTCTTGAATAATTTTTGAATTTCATCTTCTTCATTGAATCAAAGCACATATTTTTTGTATATTTTTTCTTTGACGAATCATTCATACATCTCTTGTATTTC
This sequence comes from Papaver bracteatum, assembly GCA_023529315.1. Classification (NCBI taxonomy): domain Eukaryota; kingdom Viridiplantae; phylum Streptophyta; class Magnoliopsida; order Ranunculales; family Papaveraceae; genus Papaver; species Papaver bracteatum. The sequence continues at coordinate 191,290 of JAJJWX010003118.1, forward strand.
ACAATTTAGAAACTCTACCTTTTCTACTTACTATCTTATGCTTCTACTTTTTTTCTGCGCTTTGCTACATTTTCTCCCTTTGCGAGACGCTCTCCATCTATTGTTTGTAGCTCATGTTGATTTCGCAGTGTTCCTTCTTCTCTCCGCTCTATTGTATCAACCATCAACTTATCACCTCTTTGTTTTTTCTTGATGTTATGTTTCCAGTTTCTGCTCTTCGCAACCCTTTCCTCGCAAGATTCCATATCAATTTCATAGCATTTCTTCCCATCAACCTAGTCTCCCTTTATAACTCCAACACCATTAGGATGAGGAAATTTAATACATTGGTGGAAAGTTGACGCCACACCTAATATCCCACGTAGCCAAGGTCGGCCAATCAGGGCGTTGTAAGGTGATTCAATATCCACAACGCATAATAGGATCTTAGAAGATAACCCCTTTAATGGAATTCGCATTGTAATTTCCCCTTTGGACTTGTTGGCAGTACCATTAAAACCATAGATCTTATATATTGATGGTATCAAATCCTCGTCTCTCCCTCCTATGGTCTTGTAGGCATGATAAAACAAGATATCCACTGAACTTCCAGTGTAAATTAGAACCCTGTAAATTTCCCAAGAATCTTCAACTTCATCATCCTCATTTTCTTCATCTTCTTCTTTTATTTGCTTTGGATTTATTTCTAATCTTACCACAAGTGGATTATCATGCATCTCTCCAGGTTCAGGTATTTCTTGTGCAGTGAAAGAAACAGTCTGATTTTTCCACTCTTATAATGGCGAAGCTTTCGCAATATTCATTATATCTCTTACATCTATGTCTCTCGCGAAAACTCTACTTAGAACATTGTCGTGGAAATCCTCTACAGTCTTGTACGAATGTATGATGGAGTTACAGAATATATTCTTTGCCTTTTCTCCTACTTCTATCGCAAACTGTAGTTGCGGATTATCTCACAACTACACCCTCATAAGAATCCATTAAAATGATTCCTAAACCTAATTAATTTGATATGAAACTAAAAATTAAGGTACTAAAATTATAAAGAGACACAAAGATTTTTACGTGGTTCGATCATTGTGATCTACATCCACGGTGCTTCACTAGTGATTGTATGTGATTACATGATTTTACAATTGAGACTCCATTAATGAGAATATTTGGAGCTCTAGAATTTTGGGGAAGAAGATGATAAAGAAAATAAATCCCTCTCTAAAATTTTCTCTCTCCTCCTAAAATTATCCCCTCTCTCAAAATGTGTCTCTCCTTCCTTCTCATGCCTAAATGGCTATTTATATGATCTTACAAAATATGACGGTTGTGTTGTCCCGCCATTTTGGATTTTAGAATTATCTTGCGAAGCTTCGTAACTTCACTTTACGAACTTCTTTTGCTTTCCTCGTGATTTCTTTTGCTCGCAAAATGTTCTTTGCTCGCAAGATATCTTTTCTCTCCACAATTTCGTAAGTTATCATTTGCTGTGATATTCCGCTCCTACATCTTGCCTCTTTTTTCTTGAATATTGCTTGAAGAGCAATCTTTAAGAAAAAATCCGTTGTTGTAGTAATCTTTGATCTTTGTTGATGAAGGAACGAGCGAAAGAATACTAGTCTTGAAAAGTATATACTTGCCTCTATTCTTTTGCGAAGTCCCGGAATGTTGCGAAGTAAATAAGAAGTATCAACCATTGAAGTATAAGAAGTATGAAGTATCCTTGAAGAAGTATAAGAAGTACTTAATCCTCGAAATATATAAGAAGTATGAAGTATCCTTAAGAAGTATAAGAAGTATTTAATCCTCGAATTATATATGAAGTATAAAATATCCTTGATGAGAGTGATAAATATTGCCTATGTTCATGTGAAATTATTATTCCACTTTTGGTGAGGATTCTTGCTGAGAAGATAAAGAACATCAAATATTTTCTTAGGTATCCATAGTTGCCTCTGTTCTTTATCTAAGAAGGAGAATCCTTGAGAAAATGTTGAATAATTAAATTGCATCTCTATTCTTATCTTGCCTTTGCCTCATGTGGTAACCCTGCTAACTTCTGAATTTTTCTGTGAATTTTTGGGATTTTTGAATTTTTGGGATTTTCTGCAAATTTCGAACCTGAATAGTGCTGCGAACTTACTGTTGCGAATATAATGTTGTGAACTTACTGTTGCGAATGTACTATTGCGAACATACTGTTGCGAATGTACTATTGCGAATATAGTGTTACGAACATAGTGTTGCGAATATAATGTTACGAACATAGTGTTGCGAACTTTGAATAGTCCTGCGAATTATGAATTTTTCTGCGAAGTTTCGTGGTATTTTCCTGTAAAATTTTGTACAATACTTGTGCGAATATAATATTTATGTAATGATTATGTTATGAAATGCGTATGCGATTCTTATGCCATGAAATGTTTATGCAATGCATTTATGATGCAAATATGATGCTTGAATGATGCGAGTATGATGCTTGTATGATGCAAATATGATGCTTGTATGATGTGAATACTTATCTATTATAATGCATAGCTAATGTTTGTGTTATTTAGCTCATTTTGCTGCGGTAAAATTGATATGTCTTTGAATTGCCTCTATTCATATAATCATCTTCGCAAGTTTTACTTGTGTATTTTCGCGAATGAAATTGCCTCTTCTTGTATGACTTCGTGATATATATTCTTGTAAAAATTCTTCAATGATATTGATGGAATTGTCTTCTTTGATATATGTTGTCTTCAAAATTCTTCAATGATCTTGATGGAATTGTCTTCTTTGATATATATTCTCTTCAAAATTCTTCAATGATCTTGACGAAGTTGTCTTCTCTTCAAAACTTCATGATGTATATTCTTGTATAATTTCTTCAATGATTGTAATGAATTTCATTAGTTGCTGTGGTCTTATCATGTCTTCCTAAGTAAAGGTCTTATTTTTCCACCTCTTTTGTAGTAAACTTTTGTATTTGCGATAATATGACAAGTCTGAACATTCTTGCGAACATACAACCTCGTGACATTATCGTCTTGCGATGAAATCGCAGGACGTTCTTACACTTTCATGCAAAAACCCATTGATCTCATCTTAACTTCTTTGAATAGTATTTTAGCCTCTTCAGGAATTGTTGCGACAATATGACAGGCCTAAATATTCTTGCGAACATAAAGCCCCATGACATTGCCGTCTTGCGATGAAATCGCAGGACGTCTCTACACTTTCATGTAGTGACCCATTGATCTCATCTTAACTTCCTTATTATGTTCTACGAGTTCTTTATTCTTTTCTTTCTTTCTTTCTCTTTTTTTTTTTTTTTTTTTTTTTTTAGAAGGCTCGCAGAACTTCAATTGTTGCACAAATATGACAAGCCTTTATGTTTTTGCAAACAAGAAGCCTCGTGACATTTGCGTCTTATAGCACGTATCAGCTCCCTAATGGAGGGTGCTGCCCTTTATCTCCCCCTGATTGCCCCTTCAAGGAAGCGTACATCGACCATACAAGGTTAGCTCTTCCCATCCGGTTCTGCCAACAACCAGCTTTTGATCGCAACCTCTTATCCTTTTTGCCTATAGGGATTATAGTTACGAGGTTGCACCCTATGGGGTATCTTTGGGCCAAGTGCATCATTTGCCAAGACTTGTCAAAAATGGCAGATGTGGTTCAACCTCACCCGGCACTCTTGACTCAACCGTGTACCTCGGCGCCTTGATCGTTTTCTACACTTCTTGGGAAAGACAGTATGCCTTAGTCGCCCAACCTAAATCCTCTTACACCGCATTTTATATTGCGTAATGTCGCTAGATTAGGTGAGAATCCAAGGTGTCTAACCCGGATAGGTACCCCATTATTGGGTTGTACCCCAAAATTTTTACCATGTACTAAGGGCCCTTGGTGGTGTTCCGGTTACCCTTAGCCACGTTATAGGTACCCCCTTAAATGACGTACTTTAGGACTTTGCCTCTTACGAAATATAGATTCGCGAACTAGGGTGTACGCCACAAAGGTTTGCCTGTATAAAATTTTCTGCGGCTCTCTTTCTTTTTTGGAGGCTGATCACAGATTGCGGTCTTTTATTCGCAAGTTAATCGTAAATGGCGGTATTTTTTCGCCTTTTTTTTAAAAATTCATCGTAAATTTTCATGTATATAAAATGTTGAATATTTTCATGAAATGTTTAGTATAAGAAGTATGAGAAGTATCCATATCACATCTTTAAATCAAAATTATTCTATAGAAATATAGGAATTGAATTTTCTCTGTTTTTTGCAATTTTGAAATCTTTGAAAAAAATTTGAGATCGTTAAATTTTTGCGATAAACTCATTTTTGAATCTTGCGATTGTATCACTTTTCACCAATCTAAAAAATCTTTGAAATATTTTGAAATCTTAGAAATTATAGAAATTTTGCGAGTATATCGGTTTTAGTAAATAAAATCAAAATTCTTTTGTCTTCAGTAAATAAAGTATTCAAGGAAATGGTACTTACCTTTTTACGGCTTGTTGTTGTCTCTTGCGAAGTATATGACTTGCCATTTCTTGCGAAACAATCTCCCACTCTCTTCTTGCGAAATAACCAAAAATCTTGCGAAGTAAATCTTTGAATGAAGTAAACGAACGTCTATGAAGTGTTGGTACTGCGAACGTTCGCAAGGTAAACATTTGCGAAGTTCAAAGAATAGAAGTGTTGGTGCTGTGAATATTCGCAAAATAAACATTTACGAAGTAACAAAATTCTTTGCGAACATGTTGAAGTAATTTCCCTTGTCGTCGGTGCGTCCTTGTTTGTTTTGGAAAAAAAAATATATATGAAAAATATGAGTGGGTTGAAAATTGAACTCATGACCTCACTGTTATTTACTGCGCACATGACTATCTGTGTTGGCCGCTTGTTTGCGAAAGTAAACTAAACTTCGCGTTACCTACTCTTATGTTATCGCGTAACTGGATGATATTAATTATCTCTGGTCTTCTTCTTCTTCGCTATCAACAACTTATTCTTGGAAAATTTTATTGTTTCCTCTATAGAATTCATGTGATAAATTTTGAACCTCCTGAACTAAGTGCCCTTTTGTCAAGAGACTAATGACTTTATTGCTTTGTTGCTTTTTTGCGAAGTGGCTTTGTTTCTTCGTAATTTTAAAGTGAAGGCTATGAATCGAGGTTCTGAACAAAGAAGTTCTTGATGTACATTTTCGAACGTTACGAACTGAACGTTTATGAACTGAAATTACGAACTGAAGTTCTTGAAGTTCTGAACTGTAGGTTACGGACATTTGCGAAGTGAAGTAAAAAGTTCTGAACTCGATGCGGTTCAGGAAAATCAAGATTTGCGAAGTGAAGTGAAGTTACGAACTGATGCAGTTCAGGAGAATCAAGCTGCGAAGTGAAGTGAGAATGAAGCTTTCCAGTTCGGGAGAAGATCAATCTGATGCTGTCATTACCGATGGAGCTCAACAGTGATTTGGTTGAAGAACTTAATGAGACGTTTTTGCTAGAAATCTGTGAAGATGGGGGAAATGGCTAGCTCGAGTCTGCAATGGGAGATGGGTTTGATAGTTGAGGTCGTAAACAACAGGTTACTGCCAGTGATAGGATAAGTTGAATAACTCAAGTTTCAATGGAGTTTGGTTGTAGCTCAGCAGATGATGATAGTGTTGAAGATTAGAGTTAGATCGAGTCTCATGATTGTAATATGATGTAGTGAACTTGCATACTATGAACCTCAACTTCAACTTTAACTTTCCTCTTCGCCATGATTGTAATATGATGAAGTGAGCTTGCATACTCCATTTCTTAGTGAACTTCGCAGGACTTCTTATTTCTCAGAAAATAAAAATGAGGACCATCAAATACGAGCTGCTAAAGCTGAAAATGAGGACCATCAAATACCATCGTAGTGGGACCATCAAATACTATACATCATTTTCAAGATGTCTAAGATAATGTTATCTTCTTATTTAATTATAGATGGCACTTAACAGTTATCTACTTTACTATGGTGGATTCCATCCGTAGTAATCTTATTTTGTCATTGAAAAGTAGTTGTGGGACCATCGTTTACCACCATTTGGGACCATATTCGCAAAACTTTCTTCTTCATATACTTCACAAAAGTAGTAGTGATAATTGAATCCCGTTTCTTCGTATACTTCGCAAAAGTAGTAGGACATTTTTGTTCGTAAGATTCGAACTCATGATAACATTTATCCCGTTTCTTCGTAGGAATGACATTTCTTTGTCAGTGACGCAGAACTTTGCAAAAATTATATATTCTTCTTGTTTTTGTTCTTGCGAAATGTAAATCTCTAAATCTCTAACCAACAGAAAATCTTGAAATTTGACTTTGTCAGAAATTCTTTAAACAAATTTGTAAAATGAGATTTGGTTACTACAAATTTATAGCAAAAACATTTTTAAATTCAAAACTTCCATAATAAATCAAATTTCTACAAAAAGCAAAATTTAGATCGCAAAAAATTTATTTTTCAATTTGTGTTTTGAAATTCCCAAATTTTGAAAAATGAAACAAAGAATAAGAAAAGTGAGAAGAAATTTGTCCTTTTTGGAAGCAATTGTTGACGTAGCATGTGTAAATTTCATTTTGCTTGACGATTTCTCCCTATCTACGTCTCTCTTCCTGAACTACTACTAATGTGTTTGTTGTTTGAAGATGCCAATAAGAGAACTTCCATTTCTGTCTTCAAAACTCATAGATTCAGTACAATTCATCACCATCAATAACCAATTTTTCGAACTTTCTTGAACCAACAAGGTTAGGTCCCTGTTTCTAGCGCCAATTATGTAGTTGCGGATTATCTCACAACTACACCCTCATTAGAATCCATTAAAATGATTCCTAAACCTAATTAATTTGATATGAAACTAAGAATTAAGGTACTAAAATTATAAAGAGACACAAAGATTTTTACGTGGTTCGATCATTGTGATCTACATCCACGGTGCTTCACTAGTGATTGTATGTGATTACATGATTTTACAATTGAGACTCCATTAATGAGAATATTTGGAGCTCTAGAATTTTGGGGAAGAAGATGATAAAGAAAATAAATCCCTCTCTAAAATTTTCTCTCTCCTCCTAAAATTATCCCCTCTCTCAAAATGTGTCTCTCCTTCCTTCTCATGCCTAAATGGCTATTTATATGATCTTACAAAATATGACGGTTGTGTTGTCCCGCCATTTTGGATTTTAGAATTATCTTGCGAAGCTTCGTAACTTCACTTTACGAACTTCTTTTGCTTTCCTCGTGATTTCTTTTGCTCGCAAAATGTTCTTTGCTCGCAAGATATCTTTTCTCTCCACAATTTCGTAAGTTATCATTTGCTGTGATATTCCGCTCCTACATCTTGCCTCTTTTTTCTTGAATATTGCTTGAAGAGCAATCTTTAAGAAAAAAATCCGTTGTTGTAGTAATCTTTGATCTTTGTTGATGAAGGAACGAGCGAAAGAATACTAGTCTTGAAAAGTATATACTTGCCTCTATTCTTTTGCGAAGTCCCGGAATGTTGCGAAGTAAATAAGAAGTATCAACCATTGAAGTATAAGAAGTACTTAATCCTCGAAATATATAAGAAGTATGAAGTATCCTTAAGAAGTATAAGAAGTATTTAATCCTCGAATTATATATGAAGTATAAAATATCCTTGATGAGAGTGATAAATATTGCCTATGTTCATGTGAAATTATTATTCCACTTTTGGTGAGGATTCTTGCTGAGAAGATAAAGAACATCAAATATTTTCTTAGGTATCCATAGTTGCCTCTGTTCTTTATCTAAGAAGGAGAATCCTTGAGAAAATGTTGAATAATTAAATTGCATCTCTATTCTTATCTTGCCTTTGCCTCATGTGGTAACCCTGCTAACTTCTGAATTTTTCTGTGAATTTTTGGGATTTTCTGCGAATTTCTGAACTTCTGAATAGTGCTGCGAACTTACTGTTGCGAATATAATGTTGCGAACTTACTGTTGCGAATGTACTATTGCGAACATACTGTTGCGAATCATACTGTTGCGAATGTACTATTGCGAATATAGTGTTACGAACATAGTGTTGCGAATATAATGTTACGAACATAGTGTTGCGAACTTTGAATAGTCCTGCGAATTATGAATTTTTCTGCGAAGTTTCGTGGTATTTTCCTGTAAAATTTTGTACAATACTTGTGCGAATATAATATTTATGTAATGATTATGTTATGAAATGCGTATGCGATTCTTATGCCATGAAATGTTTATGCAATGCATTTATGATGCAAATATGATGCTTTAATGATGCGAGTATGATGCTTGTATGATGCAAATATGATGCTTGTATGATGTGAATACTTATCTATTATAATGCATAGCTAATGTTTGTGTTATTTAGCTCATTTTGCTGCGGTAAAATTGATATGTCTTTGAATTGCCTCTATTCATATAATCATCTTCGCAAGTTTTACTTGTGTATTTTCGCGAATGAAATTGCCTCTTCTTGTATGACTTCGTGATATATATTCTTGTAAAAATTCTTCAATGATATTGATGGAATTGTCTTCTTTGATATATGTTGTCTTCAAAATTCTTCAATGATCTTGATGGAATTGTCTTCTTTGATATATATTCTCTTCAAAATTCTTCAATGATCTTGACGAAGTTGTCTTCTCTTCAAAACTTCATGATGTATATTCTTGTATAATTTCTTCAATGATTGTAATGAATTTCATTAGTTGCTGTGGTCTTATCATGTCTTCCTAAGTAAAGGTCTTATTTTTCCACCTCTTTTGTAGTAAACTTTTGTATTTGCGATAATATGACAAGTCTGAACATTCTTGCGAACATACAACCTCGTGACATTATCGTCTTGCGATGAAATCGCAGGACGTTCTTACACTTTCATGCAAAAACCCATTGATCTCATCTTAACTTCTTTGAATAGTATTTTAGCCTCTTCGGGGAATTGTTGCGACAATATGACAGGCCTAAATATTCTTGCGAACATAAAGCCCCATGACATTGCCGTCTTGCGATGAAATCGCAGGACGTCTCTACACTTTCATGTAGTGACCCATTGATCTCATCTTAACTTCCTTATTATGTTCTACGAGTTCTTTATTCTTTTCTTTCTTTCTTTCTCTTTTTTTTTTTTTTTTTTTTTTTTTTTTTAGAAGGCTCGCAGAACTTCAATTGTTGCACAAATATGACAAGCCTTTATGTTTTTGCAAACAAGAAGCCTCGTGACATTTGCGTCTTATAGCACGTATCAGCTCCCTAATGGAGGGTGCTGCCCTTTATCTTCCCCCTGATTGCCCCTTCAAGGAAGCGTACATCGACCATACAAGGTTAGCTCTTCCCATCCGGTTATAACAACAACCAGCTTTTGATCGCAACCTCTTATCCTTTTTGCCTATAGGGATTATAGTTACGAGGTTGCACCCTATGGGGTATCTTTGGGCCAAGTGCATCATTTGCCAAGACTTGTCAAAAATGGCAGATGTGGTTCAACCTCACCCGGCACTCTTGACTCAACCGTGTACCTCGGCGCCTTGATCGTTTTCTACACTTCTTGGGAAAGACGGTATGCCTTAGTCGCCCAACCTAAATCCTCTTACACCGCATTTTATATTGCGTAATGTCGCTAGATTAGGTGAGAATCCAAGGTGTCTAACCCGGATAGGTACCCCATTATTGGGTTGTACCCCAAAATTTTTACCATGTACTAAGGGCCCTTGGTGGTGTTCCGGTTACCCTTAGCCACGTTATAGGTACCCCCTTAAATGACGTACTTTAGGACTTTGCCTCTTACGAAATATAGATTCGCGAACTAGGGTGTACGCCACAAAGGTTTGCCTGTATAAAATTTTCTGCGGCTCTCTTTCTTTTTTTGGAGGCTGATCACAGATTGCGGTCTTTTATTCGCAAGTTAATCGTAAATGGCGGTATTTTTTCGCCTTTTTTTTTAAAAATTCATCGTAAATTTTCATGTATATAAAATGTTGAATATTTTCATGAAATGTTTAGTATAAGAAGTATGAGAAGTATCCATATCACATCTTTAAATCAAAATTATTCTATAGAAATATAGGAATTGAATTTTCTCTGTTTTTTGCAATTTTGAAATCTTTGAAAAAATTTTGAGATCGTTAAATTTTTGCGATAAACTCATTTTTGAATCTTGCGATTGTATCACTTTTCACCAATCTAAAAAATCTTTGAAATATTTTGAAATCTTAGAAATTATAGAAATTTTGCGAGTATATCGGTTTTAGTAAATAAAATCAAAATTCTTTTGTCTTCAGTAAATAAAGTATTCAAGGAAATGGTACTTACCTTTTTACGGCTTGTTGTTGTCTCTTGCGAAGTATATGACTTGCCATTTCTTGCGAAATAATCTCCCACTCTCTTCTTGCGAAATAACCAAAAATCTTCATGATAAAGTAAATCTTTGAATGAAATAAACGAACGTCTATGAAGTGTTGGTACTATTGAACGTTCGCAAGGTAAACATTTGCGAAGTTCAAAGAATAGAAGTGTTGGTGCTGTGAATATTCGCAAAATAAACATTTACGAAGTAACAAAATTCTTTGCGAACATGTTGAAGTAATTTCCCTTGTCGTCGGTGCGTCCTTGTTTGTTTTGGAAAAAAAAAATATATATGAAAAATATGAGTGGGTTGAAAATTGAACTCATGACCGATTGTAAAAGCAAAAACCCCAAAAGCGATGAGTTTGCCTCAAAAAAAAAACCCAACGAATTTGAAAAAAAAATTTCCGTAGCACCTCAGATTTATTTGAAAAATGAAGTTGAGATTGGGTCATTGAAAAAATGATCAAAAACATGAACAAAAATGACCTCACTGTTATTTACTGCGCACATGACTATCTGTGTTGGCCGCTTGTTTGCGAAAGTAAACTAAACTTCGCGTTACCTACTCTTATGTTATCGCGTAACTGGATGATATTAATTATCTCTGGTCTTCTTCTTCGCTATCAACAACTTATTCTTGGAAAATTTTATTGTTTCCTCTATAGAATTCATGTGATAAATTTTGAACCTCCTGAACTAAGTGCCCTTTTGTCAAGAGACTAATGACTTTATTGCTTTGTTTCTTTTTTGCGAAGTGGCTTTGTTTCTTCGTAATTTGCGAAGTGAAGCTGCGAACTGAGGTTACGAACAAAGAAGTTCTTGATGTACATTTACGAACGTTACGAACTGAACGTTTATGAACTGAAATTACGAACTGAAGTTCTTGAAGTTACGAACTGTAGGTTACGGACATTTGCGAAGTGAAGTAAAGTTACGAACTGATGCAGTTCAGGAAAATCAAGATTTGCGAAGTGAAGTGAAGTTACGAACTGATGCAGTTCAGGAGAATCAAGCTGCGAAGTAAAGTGAGAATGAAGCTTTCCAGTTCGGGAGAAGATCAATCTGATGCTGTCATTACCGATGGAGCTCAACAGTGATTTGGTTGAAGAACTTAATGAGACGTTTTTGCTAGAAATCTGTGAAGATGGGGGAAATGGCTAGCTCGAGTCTGCAATGGGAGATGGGTTTGATAGTTGAGGTCGTAAACAACAGGTTACTGCCAGTGATAGGATAAGTTGAATAACTCAAGTTTCAATGGAGTTTGGTTGTAGCTCATTGAGATGATGATAGTGTTGAAGATTAGAGTTAGATCGAGTCTCATGATTGTAATATGATGTAGTGAACTTGCATACTATGAACCTCAACTTCAACTTTAACTTTCCTCTTCGCCATGATTGTAATATGATGAAGTGAGCTTGCATACTCCATTTCTTAGTGAACTTCGCAGGACTTCTTATTTCTCAGAAAATAAAAATGAGGACCATCAAATACGAGCTGCTAAAGCTGAAAATGAGGACCATCAAATACCATCGTAGTGGGACCATCAAATACTATACATCATTTTCAAGATGTCTAAGATAATGTTATCTTCTTATTTAATTATAGATGGCACTTAACAGTTATCTACTTTACTATGGTGGATTCCATCCGTAGTAATCTTATTTTGTCATTGAAAAGTAGTTGTGGGACCATCGTTTACCACCATTTGGGACCATATTCACAAAACTTTCTTCTTCATATACTTCGCAAAAGTAGTAGGACATTTTTGTTCGTAAGATTCGAACTCATGATAACATTTATCCCGTTTCTTCGTAGGAATGACATTTCTTTGTCAGTGACGCAGAACTTTGCAAAAATTATATATTCTTCTTGTTTTTGTTCTTGCGAAATGTAAATCTCTAAATCTCTAACCAACAGAAAATCTTGAAATTTGACTTTGTCAGAAATTCTTTAAACAAATTTGTAAAATGAGATTTGGTTACTACAAATTTATAGCAAAAACATTTTTAAATTCAAAACTTCCATAATAAATCAAATTTCTACAAAAAGCAAAATTTAGATCGCAAAAAATTTATTTTTCAATTTGTGTTTTGAAATTCCCAAATTTTGAAAAATGAAACAAAGAATAAGAAAAGTGAGAAGAAATTTGTTGTTTGTTGTTTGAAGATGCCAATAAGAGAACTTCCATTTCTGTCTTCAAAACTCATAGATTCAGTACAATTCATCACCATCAATAACCAATTTTTCGAACTTTCTTGAACCAACAAGGTTAGGTCCCTGTTTCTAGCGCCAATTATGTAGTTGCGGATTATCTCACAACTACACCCTCATAAGAATCCATTAAAATGATTCCTAAACCTAATTAATTTGATATGAAACTAAGAATTAAGGTACTAAAATTATAAAGAGACACAAAGATTTTTACGTGGTTCGATCATTGTGATCTACATCCACGGTGCTTCACTAGTGATTGTATGTGATTACATGATTTTACAATTGAGACTCCATTAATGAATATTTGGAGCTCTAGAATTTTGGGGAAGAAGATGATAAAGAAAATAAATCCCTCTCTAAAATTTTCTCTCTCCTCCTAAAATTATCCCCTCTCTCAAAATGTGTCTCTCCTTCCTTCTCATGCCTAAATGGCTATTTATATGATCTTACAAAATATGACGGTTGTGTTGTCCCGCCATTTTGGATTTTAGAATTATCTTGCGAAGCTTTGTAACTTCACTTTACGAACTTCTTTTGCTTTCCTCGTGATTTATTTTGCTCGCAAAATGTTCTTTGCTCGCAAGATATCTTCTCTCCACAATTTCGTAAGTTATCATTTGTTGTGATATTCCGCTCCTACACAAACGTTTCGCCTTCCTTAATTGTATTCACTCTGCGAATATCTGGAGATGGGGGTAGTTGCTGAGGTTGTGGATGTCTTATTAAAAAATGGTTTAACTTTCCCTAATCTATCATCTTCAAGATAATTCTTTTTACATTCCTGCATTCATTTATTGAATGACCATGAAACTGATGATAAGTGCAAAATTCTGAACTTTGATTATTTGAGTGTGGCTCTTTTCCCATATTCCATGGTATAGGTATGTCTTCCATCAGAATTACAGCCTCCCAAATTTTCTCTATGCTAGCATTTAGAGGTGGCAGCTTAATTTCTTCCCATATTATCTTCTGACTTCCTTGCCCTCTATAATGATTTTGCCTTTGACCTCCATAAGTCTCTTGTGGCTGATCAAGTCTCTGAACCTTATTATTTCCACCTCTACTGAAGAATTTTCTTTCCCTTTCAAACTCTTCATAATCTCTGCTTCCCATAGATACTAATTTTTGTTGATTATCATTCCCATTCTTTTCTTGCTTCACCTGCGAAGTGCTCACCACTGTATTTATTAACCTTGGAAGTAGACTTGCGTTTGCTGCAACTGAACTGGTGTTCGCGGTGGGATATGATTCCATCTCATTTTGCCTCTCCTCCAATATAATGTATTCCCCTTGTAATTCTCACAGCTCTGTCATGGTGATTGTATTTTTGATTCTAAATTTTTTTATGTACAACAGATTGGTTGCAAACATTTCATTAATGAAAGATAAAATGAGGTATCTCTCACCCACCCTTCCTGCCATTTCACTGCACATTGTCTTCCATCTTATGGTTAGGTGTTTCAGACTCTCGCTAATTTTTTGTTTTGACCCAAATACATCTTCAATACCGGGTCGCGAAGAATTGTTGCTTATATATGCTCCCAAAAATGTAGCTTGCAAATGGTCGAAAGAAGTTATAGTATTTTTGGGTAAGCCTTCGAACCATTTTAGCGCCTCGCCAGTTAAGCTGGATTCATAATATTTGCATAATACAGCATCATGGTTTTCCCATTGTAGCATACACCTAACATAAGCCTTGACATACTGAACATCACAAGTGGTCCCATCAAAGATACTGGCTAACGTTGGTAAATTGCATTTTGAGGGTATTCCTTATAATTGTACTTCTTGAGTGAATGGGGTTCTCTAAGCTTCTTCAATGGCTTCATCAAGTTGCCTTCTGCCTCCTCTCTTCTGTTCAACATTCCCCTCATTTCTGCTAACTCTCTTAAAATTTGTTCATTCCCAGCTGAATTTTGCTCCATTGGTCTTTTCAGTGCAGCTTCTCTTCTTCTGCGTTCATGTCTTTCTTGTCTTGCGAGATTTTGTGTATCTTCATTCAGTCTTCTTCTGCGATTTTCCTCTTCACCTCCTTCTTGAATTCGCAACTGATTATGCCTTCCGATTTCTTCTCTGCGAATTTCTTCATTTCTCATCGTTTCTCTTCGCTATCTTTCTATTCTTCTTTGTATTCTATCATATTCCTCATTGATATTATTGTTATGGTGATTTTTTGTGCGTCTCCTTTCTCGATTGTCATGATTGTTCTGCCGTATTGCTTCTTGAAACTCTTGTTCTTCCACTTCTTCTCTTAATCTTTCTCTTTCGCAAGCTAGACGTTCTTGTTCAGCATAATGCCTCTCGATTTTGTCCTCAATTATTCTTTGATTTCTTTGGATTTCTCGCCCATGTAATATTCTTCTACCTTGTTCTCGATTTTCTTCACCATCTTGGTTATTTCCACCCTCTTGATTTCTATTATTACGTCTACCATTCACAGTTTCACCGCGTGGAATGTAGCGATCATTAATCATTTCTTCTTCTCTATGATGCTGCTCTTCATTTGGATTTTGCATTTATTCTCGGATATTTGCTCCAGTATTTCTCATAGGGGAATTTCGCCTTGGTTCTTCTCTAAATGATTTTTTTTTTTGGTAAGTCTTAGTTTATTGAAACCAAAAAAAGGTAATTACAAGAATTACAAAATGGGAGGCTCGAGGCCTCCCCACCCCCATAAACCAAACTTCTCTAAATGATCTTGAACTTGATCTAGCAGTACTTCTTGATCTCCTACTTTATAATCTCAAATTCTCCATTCTTAACTCGTGATTCTGCCTTGTTAGATTCGCACGTTCTTCCGCTTCTAATCTTCTTTCCTCTTGTATTTTTTGTCTTAAATCATCTACTGCTTCATTTTCTCCTTCTCCATGAATTAATCCTTCAACCACTTCTTGATTTCTTTCCTCTTTCCTTTCATTTCTTAATTGTCGATCTTTCGCTTCTTCCATTGAATCCGATCACCAAGTATGCACGCTCATTCTATCATAATCCACAACTCTATTTTGTATTGGTGTTTGCTGATTTGGTTGTTGAATTTGATTTCCTCCATTATTCCTTGTTCTATTGCTCCTTTTTCTCAATCTTGAAGATTCTCCTATTTCACTTGTCTCTTCCCCAGCAATTCTCCTACTCCTCCTTACGGTTGTTGGTTGTTCTGATGTGTTTCTTCTTCTAACTATTCCTTCAATTTTGAGATATTGCTGTAAATCACATAAAAATCTTTTCCAATTTCTTCAAAAAAAATCAAATTATCACTGTATATCCTTTCTTCTTCTTATCATCCATGTTTCTAGCGCCATTATGTAGTTGCAGGAATTCCTACACTACACCCCATACAAGAATACACCATTATCAACACATATTTGAAGATTAAGAACAACACTTTTATTGATTAATTCTCATAAATGTTACAAGAAATGAAAGGAATCAAGAATTCAACCGCTCACAAGAACTTTCTCTCTCCTCAAGACTTTCTCAACACTCTAAAAATTGATCTCCCTCTTCTCAATCTATTGGTTCTTTTTATATAGGGTAAGCACATAGTGGATGACAGCTAAGTTATCCTTTAATTTCGGATCTGGCTCGCGATGCTCTCACGGTAGTTGTAATGCTAACTCTCGCAGACGTTGTATTCTTCGCAGAATTGTCATGATCTTTTCGTGTTTCTGCTATCGTCATCTGTTACGTCATTCTTTGAATTATTCTGCGACGCTCGCAGAGTGTTGTTGAGAAGCTCGCAAAAACGTTGTTGTAAATCTCGCAGGAATATCGTTGTAGCGATATTCTGATCCTACATATACGAAGTTGACTCTGGTACATTTAAATCAAGCGACTCTTAAATGAGTTTTGCTTCACTAAAATATGACAACCAAACTTGACATACCAACCGAGCAATGCTCTAACAATCTCCCCCTTTGTCAATTTTAGTGATAAAATTCTTACATTCATATGGATAAACAAATTAGAATAATTCATTACAGATACGCTTGATTCCTGAATCATCAGCACATAACCTGCATTAATTAAATCCTCAAAAATGCAGTAACTGCACTATAATAACAAAGCTTATACTCCTCCTAAAGGTGATCTAGGTGGATATTCAATCCGCACATCTTTGTTATCCCATTCATATGACATGTTACTCCCCCTTAGTCTATGCTTTTCTTCATTCGTTAGATAAACGTTCAAGCACCATTGTCCTCTTCCCTAGTAATACCAATCAATCATAAATTGATACCAGCATCACTTGTTTACTTCATATATTTCTCCCCCTTTTTGTTACAAAAATGACAAAGCAAAGAACAAATAATGGACAACACGAAAAGGATCTTACAAGTCTCAAAAATAGACTTGCAAACTGTTGAGTCAAGCACGAGGGTTTTACACACCATTTTTGATAACCAATATCAAAACCGAAACTACAAGTAATTACGTTTTGATATGTTATCATGGAAATAGTTCCCCGAAGCAATTTTCCCAACTAGTTTAGTAAACCAAAAATCAACTAAGCAACTTAGTTCCTTTGCTAAACCGATTGTATAAATACAACCGCTTCATTCGATCAGACCAAAACAAAGATAAACTCTATTTTTCTCATCAGGTTCTAATTATACATATAATTTAGACCTTTAGATTTCAAACAAGCCAAATACTAGGTTAGTTAACTAGCATTTTCTTGTTTAGGCTTTCGGCTAGACTTGAATAACCGAAACCTCCACTTTGATAAGTCTAACTAAGATCAGAATTAACTTAGCTTAGCTTATCCGAAATCGAATTGGAATAAACAACTCATCCCTTCAATATATTCATTCGTTAAGCCATAAATAATTCATACAAACCAATAAATCAACTTGAATAATTATTCACCTCAACCGGATACAATAGAAACAACATATATAAACCACAGTTTCACTATTGCACCGAAATTTTGTAAGCTTAAACAATTCATACTACACAATAAAGCAAAGTAACAATTATTTCACTTAACTAGAAGCAATTGAATTAACATAAACATTAAAGCACCGCAATTGCACCAAATTTTGTAAGCCTAAACTATTGATATCACACAAAAAATCAAGATAACAAAAGTTTTACTTAACCGGAAACAATTGAATAACACACACATCCGGGTTGGGATCACCTATCCCCTACTTCCATGTCTCTTCATGTCCCTATGAATCAGAGTACGCCATGTATTTTTGCTCTAAAAATGCAAAAAATAATTGTTAACGACGTTAAATATGAAACTACCCTGGTTGTCTTCGTCATTATCATGAGACAATGTCAATTAAATTTTCTGTTCATATGGTTATAGTTGATCTTCAATAACGGTCCAGAAAATTGATCTTCAATAGCGGTCCAGAAAATATATGATAAAATCCCAAGCCAACATTCCATGGATTATGGATTTTACTTTTGCTCCTCATTTTACTATCTAGAGTCATACGCAATTGTAATGGTAGATTTTTGGGGACCTAATTTTTTGTGCAGAAATCTGTGGATGATAATTTTAGTTCTGGACATGAAGACTCTTAATCCCTCTTTTTCAGTTTTGAGTTTTTCTTAACTACACAAAACCCTTTTGTTTTTGGTAATTAATTAAAACAGAATTGAATCTTAATCAGCTCTCCACTTATTTTCTTCCTCTTCCGACTCTTTTGGATTCGTCGTTCTTTGAGCTTAAACGGGTCTTCCATGAACTTAAATTTATTTAGATCGGCCGCTACCAGCATCATCAAACCCGGGTTTGTGGCTCTGATCAAGATTTTTATTTTTCCCAAAACATTGAAATTGTTATACAAAAATCCTATATTTGAGATCTTTGATATATGTTATTAAACTTTATCAGAGGGATTGAATAGAAATTCTTCTTTAAGAAGATGAATTGCCAAGAGACGAAGAACAATGACGGAATACATTAAGATATTTTAAATTAATGATCAATTTAACCACGACGTTAGGGTTAATTAATTTTACACCAATTTTGCCGTGAATTACTAATAAAGAAACATAGCAAAGAATAGGTGGCGAACTCTGATTGGTAGGGACAAGAAGGGATATGGAAGTAGGGGACAGGTGATCCGGAGCCCACACATCCATACATATATAATGGAATAAACACATCAATTGTACCAACAATTTTTTTTAAGAAAAAGCAATATATATATATCAAATAAAAATAGCCTTTTCTTAAAATAGGAAAACAATTAACTAACAAGATTGTTACCTCAATTTCGCATCTAACTTCTCCAAATATGATTCCATCGCTTTCTTCTTCCGAGAGAATTGATATCGAAATACCATCATGTTGTGATTCTCATGCCAAAAACAAAAGAATAACAACCAACCTTTACCAGAGAACAGTTGAAAATCGGTTTTAACAATTGCAAGCAAAAGTTGAAAACCGTCGAAACACATATGCTTTTATGCTAAACCAAAACCGATTCAACATATTGTGACTTTTTCACATATTGTTTCTACATGAACCCCTCATGATCCTTTGATAAATCCTACCAACTTGGGCTAGAACTTAATCCCACTAAATCAAAAAGTCACCCAAACCATAAGGGTACACAACATCATATGAGATCGAATATTAGGGACATGAAAACCGTAATCAAGCATCCCATAAACACTTTGCAATACACTATAAATATTTAACATAAAATAAAGTATTTCAGTTACCTCAATCTTTTAAATAATTAAATTTTTAAACCAACGCAAAAAGAATGAGGTCATTCCGAGTTCGGACACAGAAGTTATATGCAAAACAGTTTTACACTCCTTCGTATTGTACCTCTCACTAGGATCGGTACCCCCATATGTTGCACCTATCACAAGGATCGGTTCCCTTGTGTTGCACATCTCATAAGGATCGGTTCCCTTGTGTTGCTAGTGAAATATCACAATACTAAATTGTTTTCGACATAACTTTTGCATACGATGTCCGAATTTAGTGATTTTGGGCTCGTTTTAATCGTAAAAACAAGAGCTACACATATATGATCAGTAGATATCAACATCATAATCTCACAATTACCGTTTCTATCAAAACTCAAATATATATATAGAAAGTATGAATATAGAAGAAAAGAAATCTCATAAAGATGTTAATTAGTCATATAATAATCGAGAGACCATGTGCTCAGATTCATGTGCTTCCTCACCTTTAAAACATGAGAACCAAGGTGACCATGCACATTCTAACACAACTAGGTTGTGTTAAGTTCAGTCTTGTCTTGTTCGTCACGAGTGACTAAGACAGAATCATTCTTGACCTCTTGCTTGGTTTGTTTTCTCTTGTTTTTCTTATTTTAATTGTGATGAAGAGTGTCATTATCACAACCTTTATTAGTACAAGAAATTTCATACATGATGTCTATCTTTAGTCTTTCAAAAAGACTTTTGTAATTATTGTCACCAACAATTAACAGCTGAGAGTCATTCTTGTGACTAACTTTTGGTCCCTTCTTGGCTATGGAGGACTTAGGAACCCATTTAGAGTTGGGTTTCGCATGAGCAGCTTTCTCCTTCATACCTATATGATCAATGTCCTTTTGAATATTTTGCGAAACATCCTTTCTCCAATTTGGAACATCAGATCTTTTTTTTGCATTTAAAAAGTTATCTTTCTTTGTATAATTGGGTCTTTTATGAATTGACCTTGACGAGTGATATGCAAAATTTGAACTATCATTATAATAATTCTTTTTCCTTTACTTAGGGAAATACCGATCTGAGTTCTTATGAGGAGAAAACTTAGCCAATTCGTTTGATACAATAGAAAGTGCATCTTGCATCTTACGAACTTTGCATCCCCATTGCAAGTGTCCTTTATTACCACGATAATAAAAATGCTTAGTATAAATATACGAAGTATGAGTTTTAGTGTTACCTTTTTATGGATCCTCTTGCATTGGAGCTTGACGAGTTTTCTTCTTCTTCTTCTTCTTCTTCTTCTTCTTCTTCTTCTTCTTCTTCTTCTTCTTCTTCTTCTTCTTCTTCTTCTTCTTCTTCTTCTTCTTATCCTTCTTCAACGTTGTAGCTTTCTTGACATTAGCATAAGTGCTCTCGTTGATTGCTGCTGGTTGAACACAATTCTTAGGCTTGACTAGATTTACTTCTTTACAAGAAATAATATCATTTTTGACAACAGAGGAAGCCTCTGGTTGATAAGAATTAATAGCTTTAACAAATTTTACCTCTTTGTTAATATTTGAAGCATCTATTCCCTTATAGCCCAATCATCGTGTATCACGATGATTTCTACTTGCTTCTAACATTGAGGTTAAACTTTTTAAGCTAACATTGAACTTTTTAAGTTTCAAAATTTCTTCTTCCAACATCTTGATTTTATCAAGAGCACCAGCTAAATCAGCCTCAAGGTGTTTTTCTCATGAAAGATATACACCTTCTTTCTCTTCAAAAATCTTTTGTTGAGTGTTAATCCTTGCATTAGATTCAGCAAGTTTTTCTTCAAGACCCTGTATTTGTTGAGAAGTATCTTCCCTAAACTTCTTGTGATCTTGATGCATCCTTTCACGTTCAATCTTAATTGCTTTAAAAACATCCTAATTTTCTTCAATTACCTTTTTGTAACTAAGCAATTTTTGTGAGTATTATGTTTCCAGCTTGTTATGCTCTTCATTGAGATTTTCAAACTTTAAAGTTAAATCTCGTTCTCTTTCAAGTGTTGAAAGAAGATCATTAGAACAAATAAGAAATTGTTTTCTCAATTCCTTTAGTTCAAATGTTTTTACACTTGATCTTTCATCAGAAATCTCTAGTATAGAACTCAAAAAGTTCTCGTTATCAAAAAGATATTTTTCAGAGTTTGAATCATTGCTTTCGAATACAGGGCTCAAATTAGTCTCGTCTAGAGAACATTCATACTTATTCTCAGAAGAGCAAGTAGAACTAGAAGAAGCTCCTTTTAAGCATTTCTTAAAATCAAAACTTGAAACGTCTTGTGATACGTTGAATGAGTCTTTCTTTCGTTTTCGCTCTCGCTTAACTCTAATTTGACTCATATATTATAGGTTGGATCGCATCAAATACAGATTGTTAGATCTTTTCGTGTTTGCCTGCTCTGATACCAATTTTAAAAGGCGAGGGTACCCCAAATATACCTCAAGCTATAACTTTTCCTTCATATAAGTCCTTTCCCCGAAAGTGATTGTCTATAGACTGAGTCGAGACAATACAACAAATTGTTTCACACTTTGTGTGATCGTCTATGGATATTAGATCGACACAATACAACAACAAAGTGTGTTCACTTGATACAAAGGTTCGGACTTAATCAAACTCAATAGGATTCACGTATCAAGTAAATAGGAATTAACGTTTTTGAAATTTAATTAAATTATAATAAAAATAATTATAATGCGGAAATATAAAGTAAATGACACAGCAATATTTTGTTAACGAGAAAACTGCAAATTCATAAAAACCACGGGACCTAGTCCAGAATTGAATACTCTTAGGATTAAGCCGCTATACAAAATAAGATAACTTCGTATAGTTGAGACCAAGCAACTAAACTTATAGTTCACCTAGTTCCGTCTGTATTCCCACGCCTCCAACCTGTAAACAAGTCGCATACTTGGACCAATTCCTTTGGTTCGTACTCCAAACAGTAAAGGAACAACAAATTTGTTTGGTATCAACTCTCTTCAACCAAGTGATATGAGTTGCGCAAAGGTTCCCTTGTTTATCTTAACATAAAATCCTTTGCCAGGTTCCAAGATATATCTTATGTTTAATCACCTAAAGGTAATCACTAAGATTAAGCCAACAACACTCTTCAATCAAGTGATATGTGTTGATGCCGATCTTCCTCAATTAATCAATCCAATCTACCACAAGGATAAACCGATTATTAATTGGATCCTCTTTTTCCCAAAAAAGTATTGTGCACACCAAAGATTATAAAAACACCAAGTAATAAATCTTCAATATCTTCTTTGTCTTCAAATCTTTTTAGATCTTCAATAAACACCTGCACACAATCAATTGAATATCTTGTGATCAGTCACACACCAAACGGAGTCTGTTAACAATGGATTATCACAAGATCGTCTTTAGATCTAACAACAGTCTAAATATCCCTGTCGAAACCTTGAACTAGTTTGAGTGAATCTTATATCAGAAGAGAAGATTCTCAAGCATAAACAAACTAGGATCAATCAAGATTCAACCACCGTTAGTCAATCAAATCAATACGAAAACTAAAGATAAACTGAAATATCTAGTTTCCCACCAACGGGTCGCGCTAGAGATTCTCAATCCCAAAGAAAACTTTAAAATAAGCGTCCGTAAGAGATTTCACCTAATTGGATTACTCTCCTCTCCGATAGGTGGCTTCACTAGTAACAAAGACAAAAGAGTAAGTCTAGGTTACGCAGGATTAGTTAGCTAGAAATGCAAACTCAAAGTATTTATAGACAAGGAAGTTTGGACACCAAGGAATTTCCAAAACTGAAAATATTCTCAAGATAATTCCATTACTCCGCCAGATTCAGTTTTCATAATTCCTGTGAATGCACTGTCCAAAAATAATGATCGAAATATCCTTGGAAAATCTTTAATTAGCAAATGCACATTACTAATTCTTATTTTTCATATATAACTAAAAACCCTTAATTAAAAAAATTCTTAACTTATTTAATTCGATCTTGGGATTTACTTCCTTCTTAGCCGTTAAGGAATATCTTCGGAAAAAATAGAATAAGCATTAATGCACCGTGTTCAAAGAGTGTCTATATCTTACTCTTGCAAGTCTTTACCATACTTGCTCACTTGAAACTGATTTACCACACTTCAAAACAAGTTTAGAATTGGTTCATCTGACTTTCAAGAACTATGTGATTGATCAAGTACCACTCAATCACAACTCATGGGTTTACGGTTCTACCAAAATAAGTTTCGGTTCTACCTCCATGTGAGTATTGTGCATAGTTACACTAGCTTACCAAAGATACGGCTGACTAGGTACTAGGATCGGTTCCCCAAATATATTTGGTATCTAACTTGTATGCACTGCACATGTCCATAGGATCGGTTCCCCCTTCTCAAAAACTTGTTGCACATGTTCATAGGATCGGTTCCCCTTTCTTTCATAAACCTTATTGCACCTCATACAAGGATCGGTTCCCCTTATGATGCACTGCACCTCTTACTAGGATCAGTTCCCTTCTTCCAAGTAATAATTTCAGACATACACAACCCCAGGTGATTACTTAAAATCGGTTTCACTAATAAAAGTCATACCAATACATAAGTCGGGCCTCATGTGAATAGTTCTAACAATATCACAAACAAGTCGTGAGCGGTTATACTAATCACACATATTGGTCTTCCATAAGATATGCAATGAAGAACAGCCCCAATAACGCCTGGCGATTTCCTTTTCGGTTAACAACACATATCATGAACTTACTTCCTTAGAACACATATAAACATTGTTCCCTAGGATGAAATCCTCACCTCATACCCATACATAATCACAATAGCATTCATACGATTATGTCGATGTCTTATATACAAAGTTTAATGGTTAAGCAAGAAACTTCATATTGTATTCCTTAATACTATGTCTATCTAGAGTGTTCATGCTTCGCAGTTTTATGTTTTCAATATGCACGACTTGAAAGATACGTTAGGGAATGAAACCGTTCAAGTCAAATATCACTAACCTCAAGTGGAAGGATTATTTTGTTGTTGTAGCTCCGTTCTTCTTCATTTCTTCAAGTCTTCGCAATACTTGTAATGTCTCATCCTAATAATTTCAAGATAACCTATACGAAGTTGAATCTAGTACATTTAAATCAAGCGACTCTTAAATGAGTTTTGCTTCACTAAAATATGACAACCAAACTTGACATACCAACGCTTGGTGGGTTCAACCGAGCAATGCTCTAACACACTTAAAACTATGAAAATGATCAAGAAGCCAAATAATTCTCAACAAAGAAAGATTACTCCTATTATGCGAAAAACTGCAAAGAAATCTCCTAAGAATGCGCATTTTATCCCTCCAGCTGATGGTTTCATATTTCCTAAATTTGCTCCTAAATTTTTAGAAAGTGTTGAATCTTGAAAGCACGGGGTGATATGTGTCATAAAATAATTGTTTATGCTTTATTTGCTAATTTTCGTGTGAATTATGTGTATTATGTTTGTTTTTGATTTTTATAGGGGTTATGAATGGAGAGAAATATGATCAGGGAATCCTTCTTCATTACTAAACCGTCATCAAGTTATTATATTCATCCACTAAAACAATTAATCACAGATTATTACCAACCGTGGAATAACAGCTAGCTCAATGCTATCCCCTAAATTCCTTATATCACTGGGCACGGAAGCTCTCCACTACCAGATTCTATTCTTCGAAACCACCTAATAGTAGCTCACTCAAGGTGTAATTTGGTCAAATGCTTTATCTTTTGTGAATTATAGATTGATCCTAGTAGTTAGACTCTTAGCTCAAGGTCCACTTTTTAGTGTTGTTTATACACACAATCGCTACAAAACTATCTCCTAACTCAATACTTTTTTAGGAATTATTCGACTGTTCTCTACTTCGAAACCACCGAGCAATGCTCTAACACCCTTAAAACTATGAAAATGATCAAGAAGCCAAATAATTCTCAACAAAGAAAGATTACTCCTCTTATGCGATAAAATGCAAAGAAAGCTCCTAAGCATGCGCCTTTTATCTCTCCAGCTGATGATTTCATAGTTCCTAAATTTGCTCCTAAAATTTTAGAAAGTGTTGAATCTTGAAAACGCGGTATGATATGTGTTATAAAACACCTTAATATTAATATATTGTTTATGCTTTATTTGCTAATTTTCGTGTGAATTATGTGTCTTATGTTTGTTTTTGAGTTTTATAGGGGTTGTGGAGTCATTTGAGCGAAAGAAGAGAAACACAGGTCCAATGCATCACTCGGAGTCACTGCGCAAGGATGGATGCGAAGCTAGCAAGCACATTTGATGCATGTCGTAGGTGCTCAAATTAATTCACTTATATTCTACTTTACTAATGAATAATATAGCAGTAAATAAGGTTCGTTCCTGTTAGAGCACTGCTCGGTCGAACTCGCATGCGTTGCTATCTCAAGCATGTTTTTCAATGTTAGTGATCAAAACTATAAAGTCTTGATTTCTAGTCTACAATAGCTAAGGCCTCGGACTAGGATAGAAAGTGTAATTGAGCTCAAGAACTCAATGGCAATCATCATACAAGACGAAGGACTACTCAAGGAACCAGTGGATCTTCATCGACTAAAAGGCATGTGGAGACTTGAACTTATCTATCACTCAAAAGTCTATCTACTCTATCTCATATCTTGAGACTAAAGTCGTTTTACTATATAGACTAAAGATATGCACATGTGACATTTCGAGCTGAGTATATCTCGCTTATCTATTTCTCGAAATATGTGTTGGTAAAGCTTTCGCTTTAGCCAAGTTCATCTTTGCCTAGTGACGAAAATCATGTTATATTTCAGTCGCTTTGGAAATTGCTCTTACGAAAACTAGTTTGTGAATAACAACTATATGACGTCCTCTGAGAATGTTTCAATGATTGAAATGAGA
The DNA here is from genome assembly GCA_023529315.1 of Papaver bracteatum. Classification (NCBI taxonomy): domain Eukaryota; kingdom Viridiplantae; phylum Streptophyta; class Magnoliopsida; order Ranunculales; family Papaveraceae; genus Papaver; species Papaver bracteatum. The sequence goes on from JAJJWX010003118.1 coordinate 217,471, forward strand.
GTTTAGACAATATAACCATTGGGGGATATAAACATTGTTGTGGTAACACATATATGTATAAGTCCTTAGCACTTGAACTGAAGTTTACGAACTTTGTTGATCAAGTAAAAACCGGAACTTGAGCAGTCAACCCAGTCCGTGAACGCAGTCCGCGAACGTGCATAGTTCTTGAAAACGAGAATTTCTGCTGGAGTTGTAGCTCGGTTTCAGTCCGTGAACTGACGGAAGTTCTCGAACCCAAGAATTTCTGCTGGAGTTTGTGAACTCCAACCGGTTATGTGAGTCCGCGAACCCAGTCCTCGAACTTGAGTGGTGTAGGACCAAAATATCGTTACAACACTATTTCTGCGATATTAACAACACTTTTGCGAGCGTCAAAGAAGATTCTTTAACAACATTTCGCGAGCGTCACAGAAGAATCCAAAAGAAGATGATGATAGAAGAAATACAAAGAGAGTATGTTTATCCCGCGATGGTTATCAATTTTGCGAGAGAGAATATTATAACAATCGCGATAAGATCGCAAAGTATATCCGAAAAAGGAGGAAAACTTAGCTGTCATCCACTATGTAAAACCTTATATAAAGGGTTCGTTAGGTTCAGAAAAGGATGATGTCTTTTGGAGAGTTGATAAGATTTTGAGGAGAGAGAAACTCTGGAAAGAAATTTGTACTTCTGAGTTCTTATGTCTTTTGTAAAGAATTAAAAAGTTAAAATAATAAAAAAAGTGTCGTAATTCATTCTCAAACATAATTCAATATCTGTAGATTCTTACTAGGGGTGTAGTGTAGGAATTCCTGCAACTACATTTTGGCGCCTAGAAACAGAGAGAATCAAGCTAAGAAATCTCTAATTACAACTTGAAGATTTGAAGAAATTGTTAGAGTTGAAGAAATGGCTAGAAGAAGAAGAAATACATCAGAACCACCGACAACAGTGAGGAGAAGTAAAAGACTTGCATGTGAGGGAACATGTGAATTGGAAGAATCTTTAAGGATAAGATCAGGAAGAAATAGAATAAGAAATGAAACAGAAAATTCAATTCAGCAGCCGAATCAACAAACACAAAAACGAGATAGGAATGTGGATTATGATAGAGTGAGTGTGCATACTTGGAGGTCGGATTCGGTGGAAGAAGCAGAAAATCGACAATTAAGAAATGAAGAAGAAGGAGAAAGAAATCAAGAAATGGTTGGAGGATTAATTCATGAAGGACGTGAAAATGAAATAGTAGATGATTTGAGACAGAATACAAGAAGAAAGGAGATTAGAGGCAGAAGAGCGTGCGAATTTAACAAGACAAAATCATGAGCTAAGAATGGAGAATTTGAGGTTACAAAGAAGGAGATCAAGAAGTACTGTTAGATCAAATTCAAGATCACTCAGAGAAGAACCAAGGCAAAATTCCCCAATGAGAAATGTTAGAGAAGAAGTGCAAAATTTAAATGGGGAACAATGTCATAGAGAAGAATAAATAATTGGATATCGCTATAATCCACATGGCGAAGCATTGGATAATAGACGTAACAATAGAAATCAAGGAGGACGAAACAACCAAAATGAAGAAGAATATCCAGAAGAAGGTAGGAGGATATTACATGGGCGAGAGAATAAAAGGAATCAAAGAATAATTGAAGAAGAAATTGAGAGACATTACACCGAACAAGCATGCCTGGCTTGCGAGAGGGAAAGATTAAGGGCATAAGTAGAAGAACAAGAATTTCGAGAGGAAGTACGACAAAATAACCATGAAAATCGAGAAAGGAGACGTACACAAAATCACTACAATGATAATATTCAGGAGGAGTATGATAGAATACAGAGGAGATTAGATAGGCAACAAAGAGAAATAAGGAGGAATGAAGAAATCCGCAGAGAAGAAAGTAGACAGCTACGATTTCAAGAGAAGGGTGAAAGAGAAAATCGCAGAGAAAGACTGGATGACAATGAAGAAGAAGACACACAAAATCTCGCAAGACAAGAAAGGCAAGAGCACAGAATAAGGGAAGCTTCATTAAAAAGGCAAATGGAGCAAAACTCAACTGAGAATGAGCTAATATTGAGAGAATTAGTAGAAATGCGAGGAATGATAAGCAATAGAAGAGAAGGAGGAAGAAGGCAGCTCGATGAAGCTATTGAAGAAGCTGCGAGAACTCCATTTACTCAAGAAGTACAATTAAGAGGAATACCTCCAAAATGCAACTTACCAGCATTAACCATCATCTTTGATGGGACTACTTGTGTTGTTCAACACGTCAAGGCTTATGTTAGATGTATGCTACAATGGGAAAACCATGATGCTGTACTATGCAAATATTTTGTGTCTAGATTAACTGGCGAGGCATTAAAATGGTTCGAGGGATTGCCAAAAAATACCATAACTTCTTTTGATCATTTACAAGCTACATTTCTAGGAGCTTACATTAGCAACAATTCATCGCGACCAGGTATTGAAGATGTGTTTTGGTTAAAACAGAGGTTTGGCGAGAGTCTGAAACATTTAACCATAAGATGGAAGACAATGTGCAGTAAGATGGCAGGAAGAGTTGACGAGAGATATCTTATTTTGTCTTTTATCAATGCAATGTTCGCGACCAATCCACTGTACATACAAATTTTCAGAGTCAAGAATACAATCGCTATGACTGAACTACGAGAACTACAAGAAGAATACATTTCTTTGGAGGATAAACAAAATGAGATGGAATCATATCCCATCGGGAACAAAAATTCCGGAGCAGCAAATGGGAGTTTACTTCCTAAAATGATAAACAATGTGGCGAGCATCTCGCAAATGCAACAAGAGAAGGTAGAGACTGGTAACCAGTAAAAGTTAGTAGCTATGGGCAGTAGAGATCAAGAAGAGTATGAATGGGAGAAGAATTACTACAATCGCGGTGGAAATAATAAGATTCAAAGGATTGATCAGCCGCAAGAAATTTATGGTGGACAGAGGCAAAACAATTTCAGAAGTCATGGGAATCAGAAGATCATATGGGAAGAAATTAAGATGCCTCCTCTCAATGCTAGTATAGAAATATTTTGGGAAGCTATCATTTTAATGGAAAATATACCATCTCCATGGAACATGGGAAAAGAACCACATCCTAATAATCGCAGTCAAGAATTTTGTCCTTACCATCATTTTCATGGCCACACAGTAAATGACTGCAGGAATGTAAAGAGTATAATTTTAAGGATGATTGAACAAGGAAATCTAAATCACTTTTTAGTAGGACATCCACAATCCCAGCGATTGCCTCCTGCACCAGAAATTCGCAGGGTAAATACTGTAAAAGGAGCCGAATCATTCGTAATAGAAGTTGGGGCTAAAACAAAGAATTTGTTTTGTAATTCCATTGTACATTCACATAGAACAATAGAGGATTTCCATGATAATGTTTTAAGAAGAGTCCTCGCGAGAGACACAAATGGAAGAGAAATAATAAATATCGCGAGAGCCTCGCCATTAGAAAAATGTCAGAAACAAATTATATCTTTTAGTGCACAAGAAGTACCAGAACCTGGTGAGCATCATGATAACCCATTGGTAGTAAGATTAGAGATAAACCCAAAGAAAATGGAGGAAGAAGATGAAGAAAATGGTGATGAAAATGAAGATTCTTGGGCTATCAATAGAGTTCTAATAGACACATGCAGCTCCGTTGACATACTATTTTATCATACCTATAAAACAATGGGTGGAAGAGACGAAGATCTAATTCCCTCAACATATAAAATCTATGGTTTTAATGGTACTGCCAATAAACTAAAAGGGGAAATTGAGATGCGGATTCCTTTGAAAGGGATAACTTCCAAGATCATGTTATGTGTTGTTGACATTGAATCACCTTACAATGATCTGATTGGTCGACCTTGGCTACACGGAATATTAGGTGTGGCATCTACTTTCCACCAGTGTGTTAAATTTCCTCATCCTAATGGTGTTGGAGTAATTAAAGGAGATTGGGGAGAAAGAAAGAAGTGTTATGAAATTGATATGAAGACTTGCGAGGAAAGATCTGAGAAGAAAAGCAATTGGAAATACAAAATCAAACAACGACAGAGATGTGAAAGTTAATGATTGATATGATAGAGTGGCATGAGGGAATTGATGGCGAGCGTCTCGCGGATGAAGAAACAACAAAACGTAGCAGAACCAAAGAATAGTAAGTAGAGAGGTAAAGTGATGAACTTTAAAGAACTCTATGAATGATTTGTTTGAAGAGTTATATAATTGAACAGAGTATTCAGCTTGAAAGAATTGCAAAATTTTACGAAAAAAAAGAAGATCAAAGTTATGAAATTTTATCAGAGTTACAACACTAGCGAGAATCGCGAATAAAATTTCGCAGAGATTAATAGAATGGGATGAACCTTTATGGCGTGCACCATAGTTCGCGAATAAAATTTCGCAAGAGGCAAATGTAAGACCTAATAGCGCGTCATAGGAGGGGGTATCTCTTGACATGATTTAGGGGTAAGGTTATACCGCTGCTGGATCCTGAGTCATGCAGATGTTGGGGTTAAAGAAAACCTATCCGGGAGAGAGATCTTGGATTTCCAACTATATAAGGTTATACCCTGGTTGGAAGACTGAGAATCTCTTCCAAGAAGTGCAAAGTATGACCAAGGCGCCGAGGTACACGGTTGAGCCAAGAGTGCCCGGGGCGTACGAAACTCCCTTGCCATTCTTGGTAAGTCTTGGCTATGATGCACTTGGCCTGAAGAAAACCCCACTTAGGGTGCAGTCTTGTAACTATAATCCATATAGGCATAAAGGATAAGAGGCTGCGAAAACAGCTGGTTGTGGATGGGAGGAGCTAGTCTTGTATGGACGATGTGCCCTCCTTGAAGGGGCAACCAGGGGGAGATAAGGGCGTCACCCTCTATTAGGGAGCTGATAAGTATCTTAAGACGGCAATGTCATGGGGCTTTATGATCGCAAGAACATTTAGGCCTGTCATATTTTCGCGTGACGTAAATGATACAGAGGCAACAAGCCACGAGAGAAATGTTAAGATGAGATCAATGGGTTTTTACATGAAAGTGTAAAGACGTCCTGCGATTTCATCGCAAGACGACAATGTCATGAGGCTTTGATCCCGCGAGGGAGCTTAGACTTGTCATATTGTCGCAATACAATCAAAAGAATACAGATAAGGCAAGATCAATGGGTCAATACATGCAAATGTAAAGACGTCCTGCGATTTTGTCGAAGAAAGAAAGAGCGTGGAAAAATAAGACCTTTAATTAGGGAGGCGTAATAAGACCACAAGATTACTGCTATAATACTCGCAGATGTTATGAGAATTGCGATTTCACGCAATTATTGCTGGCGATAAGATCGCCAATATTAAGGAAAATTTTATTTACCACTAATATCTAATTTTTAATCAATTTTTTCATATTGCAGATGAATAATAGAGGCAAGTATGGGAATGCATGGGAATGATGAAATTATTATTCATCTATCATATAAAAAATTGCATAGATAAGTGCACGCATATAATTAAAGGATAATAATTATATTGATTGATTGACTTGCAGAAAAAGAACTGTTTTCTAATTCGTACAGGTAGAAGCAAAAGAAATTCATAAAATTGGAGAAACTCACAACAATGTTTATAGAAAGAAGAAAATAAATATACAAAGAAGATAGAAGGAAAAAGAGGAACTAGCTAGATCCATCGCCATCCTCTTTATCAAACTTCTCTTCATCACCAGATTTCTCCCTTTCATCATTATCATCACCATCTTCATTCTTATCAGATTCTTCTCCTCCACCAGATTTTTCTCCTTCGTCATTATCACTATTATTTTCATCCTCGTCAGAATCCTCAACTTCGCTATCAGAGATGTTAAGATTTGGGATTATTACGGGGATTTCCTTTGCAAGATCAGGATATATAGAAGGAGAAATTCCATGATCATTGCAGACCAACTTAACGGAATCATTACGAACAAAAATGAGAGATCTATTGAAATTCGTGATGGTAATGTCAAACTGCTCTTTCAATCTGAATATTATTATTGCGAGCAGTAAGAGTATTTGCGAGCTGATTCTTCTCATTTTCAAGTTCCCCAATTCTTTCAAGATATCTTTTTTCAGCTCCTGCGAGAATATGACAACAAGTTAGAAATTTTGTAAAGAAGAATAATAAAAACAAGAAACTAGCGAGAAGAAGAACAGCTAAACAACCTTCTCTTTCAGAAATCATATCTCTAATTAAGGCCGCTTGTTCAACTCGAAGGCTAACATTTACACCTAAGTCATTCCTGGCATTGTCAAGAACCTTCGCAGCCCAAGAAAACGCATCATCACTATTTATAAGGAGACGAGATCGAACTTGAGTTTCCCTCGCAAGAAGATCTTCATTCTCGCAAACAAGTTTATCTCTTTCCATTTGAACATTAAGAAGAGTCTTATGGAAATCGGCTAGAGTCTTGGAACCATTTTTAATAGCAAGATCTTTCTCGTCAATAAGATCGTTATTCCTCTTTCTTAATCTATTTATCTCTTTCTTTGAATCAAGATAAAAGCGTTTATATTTGTCAGTCAAACCAAAATTGAATCTGTGTTCAATTTTTAAGAGATTAAGTTTGGATCTAAGTTCATCTATGGAGAGGGAGTTAATCTTATCATCTGAGAAATTACTTAAAGAATTATTAAGGCAAGCAAGAAGAGTATTATCGTCTACAGGTTCAGGGAAAGATTGAAAGAGTATAGCCTCGTCAGTAAGAACATAAATATCTGCAAGTTAAAAGTGGTTGCTTGAATAAGCCGCGATAGAGTAAGAAGAATTAAAAGAGAAGGGAAATCAGTCATATCATAGAGTTGTTGGTTAACTCTATCAAGATCAGAGATCTTTTGCTTGTCAACTGAAGCTTCAGTCTCCAGCTATTTATTCTTCTTGCGAAGCTCAATAACTTCAGATTCTAATTCTTCTTTATCCTGGCGAAGTTTAGCATCCTTCTTTTCAGAGTTGGCACGTCTTTTATCTAAATCAGAAGCAACATCAAAAGAAGCTCTTCCAACCTGCGAAAGAATAATATAAATCAAGATCTAGCGATAGAGAAAATATATAAACAAATTGAAGAAATGAAAACATACCAAGGTACCAAGAGAATTTAAGAGACTAGGAGTCAGCGATCGTGAGACTCCTTGGAGAGAATCATTGTCCACCAGTATGGGAGCATCGCAGACTTTGGAAAGAGCTTGGGATATCTTGTTAATGACTTCATCTTCATCATTGCAAGTTATGTTGTGGGAAATATCGCTAAAAATTCTGGATAAATGGGCCATTGAAGAATCAGATGAAGAAGAGTTCTTTATAGAATGGAATCTGCTATTATTATTATTAAAATTTTCATCATATTTATCCTTATCAAATTCAACATTCGGGGTTTCTAGAATAGGTTGAGGAGTTGAAGAAGAAGAGGGTTGGGTTTTCCTTTTCTTCAAAGGAGGATCGCTAGAATCTTCACCACAACGGGCAGAAGGTTTCCCTTTGAGAGGAACAATATTTTTATCCCGATCGCCAGATTCTCCACCGCTAGGGGCAGAAGATTTTCCTTTAGAAGGAACATCAGATTTATCCTTTGAAGGCTTCTCCTTAGTTCTCACGGGTTTTATTGGCGGTAGTTCTTCAATTTCCTACGAGCACAGATGAAGATAAGAAATAGGGGCAACAATATATTGTTAAAATTTATGAGGAAATATTTCTTACTTCATCCGTGAAAGATTTAAGAGCTAAGAAGGTGCTGGATTTCCTAAAAGTTTGATAGCTGAGTTTCATTCTATCAATCTGAGAAAGATCAAAACAGTTAGCGAGAATATAAAGAAGACATTAAATGATAATAATGAAAAAGTTAAGAGAATATACCTCTTTAGATCTCTCAGGCCAATTAAAAACCCAAGGTTGATATTCTGAAAGATCCGCGGGTAATTCGCGAGAGCCAGAAATATAAGAACCTTCAAGACATAACGGGAAGATAAACCATTTATCATCGTTGGAGTGGCGAGGGCCTTGATTGGTAGGTGTATGCCAATCAATGTCTAACATAAGAGCCTCATCTTCAGCGGTTTTTTCTTTCTTCAAGCGGACACCCCAGCATGTACTATACCTTTTCATGGGGACTATCTTGTAATTTTTGAAGAAATTCTCCACAGTATAATTTGCGGGGACAATAGGAATATCTTTAAATTGAGGATTCTTTGGAGCTTCAGGATAGCGAGTTCCTTTATTAGCACCGCGAGAAGCATATTCAAGAAGCAATCTGATACAATCTCCACCTAGTTGATATATCGCTCGCGAGAACCTCACATCAGATATTATTTGATAAAATAAGGGAAGTTATGGATCATAGAGGAATGGGAAGACCTTCCTCAAGTTGGCCTAGCGATACAATGATTTTCTCGCGAGAACATCGATCATCGGTGAATAACTTAAGAGAGAGTTCAGATCTAGGATCTTGATTTGGAATTGTAGACAAGGTAAAACCTTTATTTTTGAGCTTTTCTCGCATCTCATTAAAAGCAGTCAAGTTTTTAGCACCAGCAACAACCATTTTTGAGTATGGCAATGAAAGAAAAATTTGAAAGATAAGAAAGAAATCACAGCGATAACAGAAGCGCAATTCGCGGAAGAACAGTAAATTTGCAGAGAGGTTATGTAGAGAGAGAAGAAGAAAGTAAAAGAGAGAAAGAAAGGAATGAGAGAAGTATTTATAGAAGAAGAAATTTCTCGAAAAAGATGAAGGCAATTAACGCAAAGAAAAGACGTGGGTGGTTAGATCGCATCGGTTAGAAGGGACGTGTCAAAAATTTATTAAAAGAAAGAATACGTGAAAACAGCTGGCGAAGGACACAGAAACGTGTCAGAACAGAGAAGTCTGAAAATATAGGCAGTTATGGTATTCTAAAAGATTCTCATGATCTTCTCTTCTTCGCAGAAAAGACATGAGAAGAGGCAAGATGTAGGACCAAAATATCGCTACAACACTATTGTTGCGATATTAACAACACTTTTGCGAGCGTCAAAGAAGATTCTTTAACAACATTTCGCGAGCGTCACAGAAGAATCCAAAAGAAGCTGACGATAGAAGAAATATAAAGAGAGTATGTTTATCCCGCGATGGTTATCAATTTTGCGAGAGAGAATATTATAACAATCGTGATAAGTTCGCAAAGTATATCCGAAAAAGGAGGAAAACTTAGCTATCATCCACTATGTAAAACCATATATAAAGGGTTCGTTAGGTTCAGAAAAGGATGATTTCTTTTGGAGAGTTGATAAGATTTTGAGGAGAGAGAAACTCTAGAAAGAAATTTGTACTTCTGAGTTCTTATGTCTTTTGTAAAGAATTAAAAAGTTAAAATAATAAAAAAGTGTCGTAATTCATTCTCAAACATAATTCAATATCTGTAGATTCTTACTAGGGGTGTAGTGTAGGAATTCCTGCAACTACAAGTGGTTATGTCTAAAAACGATGTTCATGAACCTATTTAAATTATCTAATGAATGCTATTGAAAACCGTGGCTTTATAGTTCATGAATCGATTCGAGTGAATCACAACGTTTTTGCTTCCACTGTGTCTTGTGTAGTACATAAGATCTCATAGCAATTGAACAACTCTCTAACTAGTTCATTTGAGTCATTTGGACTAGTTATGGTGAAGAAGAATATGGTTGATATGAAAGTTATCATTTGGCTAACCATTTGGTTGACTAATATTGAACCAACTATTGTACACATTTAGGTACGGTTACACAAACCCAAAATCGTCAAGTACATGTGTGTATGGCAAGCTAAGTTTTCGATCTAACGGTTGAGAGATATCAGCTTGTATCTAATCAGGTTTTCATCTAACGGTGAATATTGAATGCTTTGTTACTAAGATAATATTGATTGCAAACCCTGATTTGAAAGACTATATAAGGGAGAACTCTAGTAACTGGGAAACCTAATCGTCCGGTTGTCAGCCGAGCAAAAATAATTTTAATTTCTCACTTAACTAAAATAAATACAGTATGCGATAAGAAAGAGTTCGTATCCACAGAGAGGCAAATGTTGTTATGCAATTTTCAGATTCTTAAGTAACCAAGGGGGGGTTTTTGATTTATCAAAGCAATAAAACTCAATGGAAAGCAAAGTAATAATAAAAATAATCAATAAGGAAAAGATATTGGTCACGGATTAATATCATTCACAAACATGTATTCTCAACAATGACTAAAATTGGAATTTTAATCTCTCATTTACTAAAATTCCTAGGATACCTTGATCGCAAGAATATCCCGCTAATTCCCTGATTTCATCACAACCACATTAAAAGATGTATATGTGAATTCTTCCTAGAAAGCAACCTAAAGTGTAAAAGCACAATTAAGTTGAACTCCCTAAAAGCAGTAAAATCTATGGAATAAGACAAATCAAGGCAATCAAATGTGTAAAAGCACTAATTCGATTTAACCAAGGTCATGATTCATTTGTGAATAGTAGGATATATCACTACAAGCACTACCCACAATTATGCTACTTAGAATCAGGGATTAACAACGTTTTTGTATTGAAAACCCTAATATAGCTCTAGAAATGAATGTAAATCGGATTGATTCCAGACTCAACCAAACAAATAATCAAATCATATAACAGTATTAATAATGAATCATAAACAATAAATTACTGAGACAAAACTAATACATTGAATCAAATAACATTTGTGAAATCCACTTTATCCCATAACCAATAATATGTTTAGCTACTCTAAGCTTTTGGGTTCATCATATTCATAATCAATAATAAAAATGAAATGAAGAAGATGAAAAATAAAATAAAAGTAAACCCTAGTCGTTGCTCTCCTCCAAAACTCCAGAAGAAAAATAATGTCATCGAAGAAAAATTGAAACTTTCTCCTTTTATAGCTTTTCATCTTTCCAAAATTAGGTCTTCAAAGCCCAAAGTCCAAATGATCCAATAATAAGATGTCCACCAAGCCCACACAAAAGAAATACCCATGTAAGAATTCTGACAAAAATATGTCGCAATTTGGTTTCTTTTGAAAAGCCCATATCTCAGACTTGGTGATATGCCGGAAGTTAGCCGAATCTGAACCGAACATGTAGAAAAATATCTCAGAGGAATTTGAAAACGCTCCTTCAAAGTCCACCGGTCACCTTGCTCAAATCAAACTATCATCAACCAGTCAAAGCCAGAGAGGTTGTTGATAGAAGTCATATGGGTGAGTCGTTTTTATCATTAAGTCATCTCTCGGTGAGTTAGGTAATCAAGTAAGAATAGTAGCTAACTCAGCTGACTTTAGCCTTTGTTCTAGGCCATTGCACATGCCATACCTCCTCTAATATTTCGAGCATCAGCAACAATACAATCACTCAAGGAACCTCCTCCATAATAAATTTTACTTTTTGGCGGCAAAGTTTGATTGCAGCTTGATACTTGCTGCCCAATAAGTTCTCAGGTGTGTAAACTTTTATCTGAGAAAATCATAATGTCATCCGCAAAAAACACATGAGTAGGAGAAATTCCCTTCCTAGTAACCATTGGAGTCATTAGCTTATCCGAAAGAGTGATATTTCTCGCTAAGAACATCCTCAATCAAAACAAAAATGCTCATGACTTCCAATCTCTGATCCTGTTTTAGCCGAAGTTTATATTGCCAAAAACATTTAGGTTCCAATCTTTCATCTCAACCTTCAATCTCTTCATCTTGTAGGTGAAAATAAAATCGGAGAGCCATGAGCCGGGCATTCCAACCTGTCTTTGACCATACGGCTGAAATCAACGGGGCTCGCTTTGGTCTAGGCACCACAAACTAACCAAGAAGCGTAGAATGGTCGGAAACTCCCTAGGAAGAGCTTTACACCGCCAATTCTAACTTTGCTAACCATGCTCCATTTATAACAGCTCTATCTAGCTTACTAATGATTCTGCTCATGCTGATTGCTTATTAGTCCATGTATATTTATGAGCATAAAACTCAAGAGATTATTATCCTCCAATCACTAAATTCGTTGATAACGAAGTTTTAGTGATCAGACCAATCTCCACCATTTTGAGCGACATATTAAAGAACTTTCTTCAATTGCATTACATAACGGTGTGGACGAAGATGTAGAAGTAATCCTAGCAGGTGGAGGAAGTTTAGTTCTTGCCAATTCAACATTTCCTCCTGCCTTAGCTGGTAAGCCCGAGGTACTCATCGACCTTGCTTTACTAACTAACACTTGAATGCGTAAGAATGGCTTGCCTGTCTTTCAACCTCAGCGAAGCCATACGCAAAACAGTTTCGATTGAGCTAAACCATCTTGGAGTTGTTCCAAACCAATATTGATACTCATTTCATGACTTGAAAACCCTAAAATCAATCTTAATCTCCACCACATTGATACTCATTTCAGCATCAACAATTCTAATCCACTACCAACTCCAACAGTAAGCCACCAATTAACCAGAACCAATCTCAACTACAACACTTCAGCTGCAACTTGAATCATTCACAATCAACACCAACCCTGTAATGCAACATCCTCCATAATTAGATGTTGCTTCAATCCTTCTTACACCAGATTTAACTTGCCACCAGACCTGAAGTAACACATCATCTGCAGTAACCCATCTAAACTTTCTCAATTCCTGTAACACAATACTTCTTAACAACTCAGTTCAGTCTTCTTCCCAGTTCTTACAACTCTAGTCCTTGCAGCTGCAAAACTCCTGTCATTGCTTCTTAATACTCATCACAGCCATCTTCCAATGTTGAACTCACAACTATTGCAATGACCAGCAACAATACTTGTCTCTCAACCAACACCACCAGTTCATCTTATCCTTCCGGTATTCTCCTATACTTCAGTGCAGCACAACCAGTTGATGCTTCTGCTTTCAATTCAACCATAAACTTCAATCCATTTCCCTGTAACACCCATTAGCAGCTGCAACTCATACAATTCATTACCACCAATGATAGCACATTCCATGTGGACCTAACATACATCTATACTTCACTCTTGAGCCAACATAATCAGCATAACTGCACCAACATCTCAGGTAACACCCTCTCATACAAAGCTTGAATACCCCATCTTCTAATTTATCACCCCACCAAACTCCATTTATTGTCATCCACATCTTCAAAGACCACCAACTACAATACCATCTCAGCTGCTCCTCTTCTTAGTGCAACTGCAACTGTAACTCCAAGCCATACATTCCCTGCAAATTCTGAGTCCCATACATTCATTCAAGCTCCACATCACACATTCAATCAATTCATTGTTGTAGATTCTCTGCCACACAGAACAGCACCAGCTACTCAGCCCATAATAATCACCTGACTCATGTGCACAACCTCTATCCAATAACACACAACACAACCATTCTCTGCATTATACATAATCACCACCTATCTCCTGTAAAAGCTGTAGCTGCACTCCTTCTACAATTTCGACTCCAACTCAGTCATAAACCATCATCCCCTTCATACCATCTCCTGCAACTCATTGCAACCAAACAACACCACCTAAATCATCTCTTCATAGCTTTCAGCTACAACTTCAATAGCTCTCTTGCAATCACCCATGGAAACCCATTTCCCTGAGCTTCCATATCATCACAACACCAACAGCTCACCAGGGTCTTCTCCTTCATCACAAAATCAACCTCAAACCCCATCTGGTACCTACAATCAACAACAGTTCTTCTTAATCTCATGACTATAATTCAACCACATCCTAATCTTCCATTCATCCACCAGATTTGAGCATTTTCAGTTTCAACTCTAGATTCAGATTCAAAATCATGAAACCCTAATCTTTAGCAGCAACAACATTAGATTCCATACGAACCCTAGCTGAGCTTCTTCATCATTTGCAACAGAAACCACCACCACAAACATCTGTGATAAATCCATATCAAACCCAGAACATCAAAACCATCGAACTGCTCAAAACCCAGTTCATAAAGCTTCGATTCACTCTTGATTTCTTCTTCAAATATCTACATGAGCAACAAAAACCAAACCCTACCTTCAGAATCCTTGATTTCTTTTGATTCAAACCGAACTCCATTTCATTCTCTAGTTTATCCAGCAACTAAGATGTTTCTCCTGTTAAAATCAGATCATCAACAGCGCCTCCATCTTCTATTCTCTCGATTTCTCTCAATCTCTGATATTTTTCTAACTTTCAGACTCACAGCCAACACAGCTGCACAAAACATGATTTAGAAGATATTTTCTCTCAAATTTAGGTGTAGGAAAGGAAATTGATATAGACACCCCCACTGACTTGGATAAGGGATGCCCAGGTCTCATTTAACCTGTCAGTTTCGCCAAATCGACAGCCTATTCACTTTCTTGTTACGCAAATTCTTGCTCCAAATATCGCCTGTGAACTCTTCTTTTTCTTTTCCTCTCCAAATGAATGATTTCATCTTCTTTTGATCCAATGACTTCATTGCATCTAGTGAACTCAAAAGTCAACATAAGATACATAAATTATAAGAAAACTCGCAATGAAAGCATACATACTAGATATAAAATTAGGTGTTTTACAACACCTATCAAATTCCCCCACACTTAGACTTTTCTAGTCCTCGAGCAAATGAAACAAAACTTATTCTAAAGGATACATACAACTCATGTGAGTGTTTACTAGAGAAATACCCACAAAACCTACATTTCCAACTTACAAGTTCTCTGAAATGATACTATCCAACGCGCTAAGGAGACATAAAGATTTTGCACACTATTCATAAGAAGTTAGGCACATATATGAACACAATCTCATCCTTAAAAGTTGAGAGAGAAATAACCATCCCTTATCGAAAGAAATTCGGGTTCGGAGTGATCAAAAGTCTTGATTCTGCCTCACAAGAAAGGATTTTATGAAATTGCTCTCAATAATAAACAACTCTTTATGGGTCACACATGTGTCCAAGTAGGAATGAAGAGAGAATCATGTGACACGTTGAATAGTAGGAAGGCAAAAACCTTATGAATTGTTTTGAAAACCCACATCTTTTATTCATTTTGGAAAACCTTTTTTTCTGACGATCTCTAAGAAAGGAAATCAATCACTTAACGAAGGTGGGAATATGCTTACTCACCTCGTTATCCGTTCGGTGTGCAGTTAGCACCACTCTCACAGCATCCATAGAAATGTCTTCGGTCTTCAATCCTTGTCTCCGGTCTTCAACTCTTGATGATGAAATCTTGAACTTCGTAGAATCTTGACAATGTAACTCTTTCCTCTAATTCTTGTTGCTTGAAACTTCATTATGAATATTCCTTCTTTCCATTGGCTTTATTGAAAGAATACAAAACCAAATATGAAATAAACAAACCAAAATATGATGCAATGAATTTTTTTAATTTTTTTCTTTCCTTTTTTTTATGCAAAATAAATAAAGTATATACAAAATAAAAACAAACAAAATAAAATAAAAACTAATGATGAACCTAATGAACTTTTCTCATCTCTTTTTTTTTCTTCTCCTTTTTTTTCATTTTCTTTTAATATGGGAACTAGCATAATGATAACTATATCCCAAATTATTTATTTATTTTTTGTGACAAGATAATATAATACAAATAAAAATAAAGTTAAAAATAAAAAGTACAAAGGCCACGGTGTAAGTACTTTACCGCTTGATTCTTCACAACTTGTATGTCTTGATATCATAAACTTCTTGAATTCTCATCTTGATAATTTTCGCTCTTGTACATAAGTTTCCAACTTGTAAAAATTCTGCTCCTTGTCTTGTTGCTTTACTTGAATCTGAAATCTGCTCATTTCTGTACCGTTGCTTGTAAACCTTGAACGTCTTCAACTTTCCTTCGAATTTGTGATGCTCCTCTTGTTGATGATGATGGTGTTTCTATGGACCTGTTGGCGTAGAGAGAGATAAAGTGGATGGTGCTAACTGCGAACAAGATTACAAGTGATATGTAAGTTAGCAATTCGATGTCACCATCATGATTGATAAAATAGCACTCAAGAGATCAAAATAGTGCTTCTATTGGTGGGAGGTTAGTTAGCTCACCATTCTACCCAGAGTTTACGTACGGTGACACACACTCTAAAAGCACATATTTAGACAGGTACAAAAAATTGAAGGTCGGTGCCTCTCATGATGTAACATGGGTAGTCTCCACTATAGGGGACCACTACTCTACTACTGAATTCAGTCTGCACCTTATTTGCCACTGGCATGGTTAAATCCAACTTTAACTCTCATACAAGTAAGAAACCTGATCATGTTCTCTGTCATCTCTAAGTTCAGTCACTCTTATGAGAATCTCGATGTAATCTTAGCGACATGTATACTATGTGACTCTAAACTAACTACAAGTTAGAGTTTTTCATTCACTAATTTACACAAAAGTTGAAAATTTTGAAAAATTTACAATGCAAATGCTTAACCACTCCCCCACACTTAAACTTTATATTGTCCTCAATGTAAATTGAGTCATCCAAAGTACTTCAAGGTGGGGAAATCATTCTTGAAACATGACAAAAAAAAATATAAATAAATAAATTAACACAAGACAAGACAAGAAAACAAGAAAATGAAAATAAGACAAGAAATACTCATCCTATGGGTTGCCTCTCATTTAACGCTTGGTTTAAAGTCGTCAGCCCGACTATCTCCTTGATTGCAAAGCCTTAGCTAGGGTCCCAAATGTTATGGACACCTGAATGAACATCACTAGGATATTGCATGACTTCAAACATGTTGAAGCGAATTATCTCATCATCAAACCTTATTGTGAGTATTCCTTCGTCCACATCAATGACGGTTTTAGCCGTCTTCATGAAAGGTCTCCCAAGCAGCAGGGGTATGGAAACATCTGAGCCATCATCCATTTCTAGAACATAAAAATCAGCTGGAAAAACTAGTTGGTTCACCTGCACAAGGATATCTTCAATAATACCCCTAGGGTAGACATTAGTACGATCCGCAAGTTCAAGCAAAATATTAGTTAGTTTCAATGGACCCAAATTTAAAGACTCATAAATAGATGCCGGCATGATATTCACGGATGCTCCTAAGTCAAGCCTAGCCTTTCCAATTCTTGTATTACCAATCTCTACGGGTATAGTGAAACTACTTGGATCCTTGCATTTGGGTGGGAGTTTCTTTTGCAAAACCGCCGAATCTTTTTCCCCCACACTCATAACCTCATTACCGGTTAGCTTTTTTTTCTTGGTACACAACTCCTTCAAATCCTTTACATATTTTGGCACTTGCTTGATAACATCAATAAGTGGAATGTTTACATGAAGCTTCTTGAAGATATCTAAAATCTCCTTTTCTAGTTCTGCCTTCTTAGAACTTGCAAATCTGCGAGGAAAAGGTATATGAGGAACATAAGTAGAAATAGGAGTTTTAGAGTTGGAAGTAGGTACCTCAGAAGTTTGGGGAAAATTATCATTTTTTCCTCCAAAACAGGTTCCTCTTTTGACTTCATATCACCCATATCAATAATTTTAGGTTGCACAAGTTGTGTACCGCTTCTCAATGTAATAGCGCTAACATTCTCTCTTGGATTAATGGGTGGAGAAGGGAGTTTCCCACTATTTTGTGCCTTCAATTTGTTCATATCAATCACCATGGAGCCCACTTGTGTCTGCAACTCCTTGATTGCACTCTTTGTCTCTTGTTGTCTTTCTTTAAACATGGTAGAAATACCTTGCATCATTGCTTGAAGCTTTGCATCGATATTAGAACCTTGGTTTTTCATTGGTTGTTGTTGTGGTTGCTGAAATGGTTGTTGTTGTGGTTGAAACCCGCTTGGATGGTTGAAAGTAGGTTGTGAAACCGCACCTTGCTTGTTGGCATAACTAAAGTTGGGATGATCTCTCCATCCTGGATTGTACGTGTTTGAGTAGGGATCATACCGTTTTTGCTGATTTGGGAAGACCGCATTATCTTGCTCCAACTCTTCGTCACAAGAAGGTAAAATAACCGCAGCCATCCTTTGCATCATTCGCTCCATATTATCCATCCTTTGATCACGGTGTGATGATGATGAATCACTAAATTCTTGCACTCGCCTAACCATTGGTTCACTTCTAGTGTATAATTGTTGCGAGTTTGCAGCCATGCTTTCAATCAACTCGGTAGCTTAGGCCACCATCTTGTTCACTAGTACACCACCACCCGCAGCGTCAAGAAGATATCTATCACTTGCTTGGAGGCCTTCGTAGAAGTATTGAATTAGCATAACATCACTGAATCGGTGGTGTGGATAGCTTGCCACCAATCTCTTATATCGCTCCCAACATTCATACAAAGATTCTCCCATATGTTGCTTTATCCCACAAATATCTTTGTGAATTTGAGTAGCCTTTGATGCAGGAAAATACCTCTCTAGAAAGAGTTTCTTCAACCCGTTCCATGTAGTGACACTCCCGGAAGGCAAGTAATACAACCATTCCTTAGCATTGTCCGCCAAACAAAATGGAAAAGCTTTCAACATTGCTCCATCCGCATTAGTATTCTCTAGAAGCATGGCCATGATAACGTGGTGGAAATCCATGAGATACTTGTTTGGATCTTCATGTACCATGCCATGAAATTTCGGCAACTCTCTAATCAACCCCGGCTTAATCTCGAAGGTTGAGTTGGTTTGAATACACCATCGTTGTGCATCAAGCCTGTGAGAAGCCAAATCCTTGAGTGTATGATTTGCATCACCCATTGCTTCTTGTTCTTCAACTAGTGGTTCTTGTACAAATAGAACCTCTTGTTCTCCTTCTAGTTGTAACTCTTCTTCCACTTCTAACTTTATCTCTTCCGTTGTGTCTTGACTTGGTTGGAGTATTGTGCCTCTTCGAGTAGCTATCCCGCACCTTGGATAGTTCCAATCTTTAGAAGCCAAGGATTAGGTACCTGAAAACAATTCTCGCAAACAAGTAAGAAACAAGACAAAAAAACAAAAAGCAATAAAAGCAGAAATTATAAAAAGAAACTAAAAACTTAATAACAAGCCGTATGCCTCCCCGGCAACGGCGCCAAAATTTGGTCGGTTGTCATCCGAGCAAAAATAATTTCACTTTCTCACTTAACTAAAATAAATATAGTATGCGATAAGAAAGAGTTCGTATTGTTATCCAATTTTCAGAGTCTTAAGTAACCAAGGGAGGTTTTTTTATTTATCAAAGCAATAAAACTAAATGGAAAGCAAAGTAATAATAAAAATAATCAATAAGGAGAAGATATTGGTCACGTGATAATATCATTCACAAACATGTATTCTCAATAATGACTAGAATTGGAATTTTAATCTCTCATTTACTAAAAGTCCTATGATACCTTGATCGCAAGAATATCCCGCTAATTCTCTAATTTCATCACAACCACATTAAAAGATGTATATGTGAATGCTTCCTAGAAAGCAACCTAAAGTGTAAAAGCACAATTAAGTTTAACTCCCTAAAAGCAATAAGATCTATGAAATAAGATTAATCAAGGCAATCAAATGTGTAAAAGCACTAATTCGATCTAACCAAGGTTATGATTCATTTGTGACTAGTAGGATATATCACTACAAGCACTACCCACAATTATGCTACTTAGAATCAGGGATTAATAACGTTTTCGTATTGAAAACCCTAATATATCTCTAGAAATGAATGCAAATCGGATTGATTCCGGACTCAACCAAACAAACAATCAAATCATATAATAGTATTAATAATGAATCATAAACAATAAATTACTGAGACAAAACTAATACATTGAATCAAATAACATTTGTGAAATCCACTTTATCCCATAAACAATAATATATTTAGCTACTCATAGCTTTTAGGTTCATCATATTCATAATCAATAATAAAAATAAAATGAAGAAGATGAAAATAAAATGAAAGCAAACCCTAGTCGCTGCTCTCCTCCAAAACTCCAGTAGAAAAATAATGTCATCGAAGAAAAATAGAAACTTTCTCCTTTTATAGCTTTTCATCTTTCCAAAATTAGGTCTTCAAAGCCCAAAGTCCAAATGATCCAATAATAAGATGTCCACCAAGCCCACACAAGATAAATACCCATGTAAGAATTCTTCCAAAAATATGTCACCGGAAAACTGGTGATATGACGGAAGTTAGCCGGAATCCGGCACCGGAAAATATCTCAGGTGACCGGCAAAGTCCACCCGGTCACCAGTCAAACTATCAGTCAACCAGGTCAAAGCCACTGAGTCATATGGGTGAGTCAGTAAGTCAGCTGAGTTAGGTAATCAAGTCCGAGTCAGAGGCTAACTCAACTGACTTGGTTTTAGCCTTCTAGGCCATTGCACATGCCATATCTCCTGTTGCTGAGCATCAGCAACAATACTATCTGCTCATGACTTCCAATCTTAATCTCCAGCACATTGATACTTATTGCAGCATCAACAATTCTAATCCACTACCAACTCCAACAGTAAGCCACCAACTAACCACAACCAATCTCAACGGCAGCACTTCAGATGCAACTTGAATCATTCACAATCAACACCAACCCTGTAATGCAACATCCTCCATAATTAGTTGCTGCTTCAATCCTTCTTACACCAGCTTTAACTTGCCACCAGACCTGAAGTAGCACATCATCTGCAGTAACCCATCTAAACTTTCTCAATTCTTGCAACACAATACTTCTTAACAACTCAGTTCAGTCTTCTTCCCAGTTCTTACAACTCCAGTCCTTGCAGCTGCAAAACTCCTGCCATTGCTTCTTAATACACATCACAGCCATCTTCCAATGTTGAACTCACAACTATTGCAATGACCAGCAGTTGTACTTGTCTCTCAACCAACACCACCAGTTCATCTTATCCTTCTGGTATTCTCCTATACTTCAGTGCAGCACAACTAGCTGATGCTTTTGCTTGCAATTCAACCATAAACTTCAAGCCATTTCCCTATAACACCCATTAGCAGCTGCAACTCATACAATTCATTACCACCAATGCTAGCACATTCCCTGTGGACCTAACATACATTTATACTTCATTCTTAAGCCAACACAATCAGCATAACTGCACTAGAATCTCAGGTAACACCCTCTCATACAAAGCTTCAACACCCCATCTTATAATTCATCACCCCAGGAAACCCCATTTGTTGCCATCCACAGCTTCAAAGACCACCAACTGCAATACCATCTTAGCTACTTCACTACTTAGTGCAACTGCAATTGTAACTCCAAGCCATACATTCCCTGCAAAGTCTGAGTCTCATACATTCATTCAAGCTCCACAACACACATTCAATCAATTCATTGTTGTAGCTTTTCTGCCACACAGAACAACACCAGCTACTCAGCCCATAATAATCACCTAACTCATGTGCACAACCTCCATCCAACAACACATAGCACAACCATTCTATGCATTCTACATAATCACCACTTATCTCCTGCAAAAGTTGTAGATGCACTCCTTCTACAATTTCGACTCCAACTCAGTCATAAACCATTATCCCTTTCATACCATCTCCTGCAACTCATTGCAACCAATCAACACCACCTAAATCATCTCTTCATAGCTGTCAGCTACAACTGCAATAGATCTTTTGTAATCACCCAAGGCAACCCATTTACCTAAGCTTCCATATTATCACAACACCAACATCTCATCAGGGTCTTCTCCTTCATCACAAAATCCACTTCAAACCCCATCAGGTACCTATAATCAACCGTAGTTCTTCTTAATCTCATGTCTGTAATTTAACCACTTCCTAATCTTCCATTCGTCCACCAGATTTGAGCATTTTCAGGTTCAACCCCAGATTCAGATTCAAAATCGTGAAACCCTAATCTTCAGCAGCAACAACAATAGATTCCATACGAACCCTAGCTAAGCTTCTTCATCATTTGCAACAGAGACCACCACCACAAACATCTGTGATAAATCCACATCAAACCCAGAACATCAAAACCATCGATCTTCTCAAAACCCAGTTCATAAAGCTTCGATTCACACTTGATTTCTTCTTCAAATATCTACATGAGCAACAAAAACCAAACCCTAACTTCAGAATCCTTGATTTCTTTTGATTCAAACCGAACTTCATTTCATTCTCGAGTTTATCCAGCAATTGAGAAGTTGCTCCTGTTAAACTCAGATCATCAACAACGCCTCCATCTTCTACTCTCTCGATTTCTCTCAATCTCTGATATTTTTCTAACTTTCAGACACACAACCAACACAGCCGCACAATACATAATTGAGAAGAAATTTTCTCTCAATTTTAGGTGTAGGAAAGGAAATTAATATAGACACCCCACTGACTTGGATAAGGGATGCCCATATCTCATTTAACCTGTCAGTTTCGCCAAACTGACAGCCTATTCACTTTCTTGTTACGCAAATTCTTGCTCCAAATATCGCCTGTGAATTCCCTCTTTGTCTTTTCCGCTCCAAATGAATGATTTCATCTTATTTTGCTCCAATGACGTCATTGCACCTAGTGAAATCAAAAGGCAACATAAGATACATAATTTACAAGAAAACTCGCAAAGAAAGCATAAATACTGGATATAAAATTAGGTTTTTGCAACACCTATCACTAATCCTTACACATTCTGTGTGATACTAGTTTTCTAAGCTATAATTGATTCTCCTTTAACCTTTGGTTTTCTTCTTCTAAAACTAGGTTAACGACTTAAAGACTTCATTGGGATTGTGAAGCCAGATTGATACTACTTTTCTTGTAGTTGTGTGATTTGATCTTACTGTTTCTATCGTACGAGTACAATTGTAATAATTGGCTTGAGGTTTCTATCTTCGATAGGCAAGATATAAAAGTAATCACAAACATCTTCGTCCCATCGTTTGTGATTGCACAATATCTTTTTTCGTTGCGTCGATGTAGGACCAGAATATCGTTACATCTATTTTCTGCGAGATTAACAACATTTCACAGCGAGCATCACCACAATATTTTATATCAACATTTCACGAGTGTCACAAAAGCCTTCAAATGAGAGACGTAATACCTGGCGACTGAAGAAAACTTGAGAAAAGCATGTTAGTTCTGCGATGGTACAAAACTTGCGAGATTTAACATTGTAACTATCGCGGTACAATCGCAGAATCAGCCCGTAATAAGAGGAAAACTTAGCTGTCATCCACTATGTAACTACCCTATAAATATAGACTCAATGTATCCAGAAAAGGATGATGTATTTTTGAAAGTTAAGAAAGTCTTGAGGAGAGAGAAATTGTTGTAATCTTGAATTCTTCCATTTATGTAAACATTTTTGAAACCAAAATAATAAAGTGTCGTTTTTCATCTTTAATTATGAGTTTATTATAGCAAAATCTTAACAAGGGTGTAGTGTGGGAAATCCTGCAACTACATTTTGGAGCCCGAAACAGGGAGAATCAAGATAAAAAATCTCTAATTACAATTTGAAGATTTGAAGAAATTGTCAGAGTTGGAGAAATGGCTAGAAGAAGGAGAAATACGTCAGAACCACCAATAACTGTAAGGAGGAGTAAAAGACTTGTAGGATAAGGAACAAATGAATTAGGAGAATCTTCAAGGATAAGAACAAGAAGAAATAGAACAAGGATTTAAGGAGAAGATCAAATTCCAAAACCTGATCAAGAAACACCGATACAAAATAGAAATGTGGATTATGATAGAGTGAGTGTGCATACTTGGAGATCGGATTCGATGGAAGGTGTGGAAGATCAACAATTAAGAGACAGAAGAAGAGAAGAAAGAAATCAAGGAATGGTTGAAGGATTAATTCATGGAGAAGGCGAAAATGAAGCAGCAGGTGATCCAAGACCAAGAATACAAGAGGAAAGAAGATTAGAGGCGGAAGAACGTGCAAATTTAACAAGACAAAATCATGAGTTAAGAATGGAGAATTTGAGGTTACAAAATAGGAGATCAAGAAGTACTGTTAGATCGAATTCAAGATCATTAAGAGAAGAATTAAGGAAAAATTCTCCAATAAGAAATGTTAGAGAAAATATCCAGGAGGGAATGCAAAATCCAAATGAAGAACAACGTCATGGAGAAGAAGAGGTAATAGAAGATCGCCATGATCCGCGTGGCGAAAATTTGGATAACAGATTTAACAACAAAAATCAAGAGGGAAGAGACAACCAAAATGATGAAGATAATACAGAAGAGGGTAGAAGGATATTACACGGGCGAGAGATCCAAAGAAATCGAAGAATAATTGAGGAAGAAATTGAGAGACATTATGCTGAACAAGCACGACTAGCTCGCAAGAGAGAAAGATTAAGGGCTGATAGGTGTAAAATACACCTAATTTACTATCTAGTAGTTTATGCTTTCTTTGCTATTTTTTCTTGTAAATTATGTATTTTACGTGTGTTTTTGAGCTATTAGGTACTCTGGAGTCGCACGGACGAAAAGAAGAAGGAATCACCAAAATCGAGCAAAAAGGGCATAATCATCATTTTATAGGGCAAGCACTATCTAGAGTCCAGCTAAGGTTAAATGGAATACACTATTTGGAGGAGTACTAAACAAAGATCAGTTGTGGTTAAGGGGCTTCTATTAGGGTAACCCTTATCAGTTATCCAAGGGTGTAATTATCACTGGGTGCCCCTTATCCAGAAAACATGTGTGTTAGCACCCAGTTTGGGTGGATCTTATCTTGGGCGTTAAATCCACACCAAGGATCGACTTAGCCCTAAATCGAGAAAAGTTCATTCATCCCAAATCAATTTCGTCTCCCCCTGATAAAATTAAAGGAAGAACAGCAGCTGACCAAAACTAGATCGAGAAATCGAAAAGGAGATCAAGAACAGAAGTTTTAGGGTTCGAAATGGTTGGTGTTATTATTAAGATGAAATTCGAGATGCAGCGGTGGATTGAAGCAACAAAATCAGAAAAGGGTTTGATTTAAATCTGTTGATGTATTAATGGGTTTTCGATTTGAATGGGTTCTGTCTGTTGGTGATCGTGAGTTGATATCGAGAAGTTGTATTGTGGTGGTTAATTAGGGTTCCAGTGATGGTCTGATGAATTGAATTGAAAGATTTTTCTGTTAAGCCACAGATCGAGACGGGTTTCGGTAGAATTGAATTAGGGTTTGTTTGATCATTGAAGATGCTACTGTTGTTGGTTCAGAGGCAGAGAAGTGAAGAACCCAAATGATACTGTTGAATTTCATGGGTATGAGGATGAAGATTTGTTGCTGTTCAATAAAAGAAAAATAGAGATGGTGGTGGTACCGGACACAGTGGATTAGATGGATGATGAAGTGTTAATGGGTTTGTAAAGGTGGTGATGATTGAAGCAGTTGTTGATGAAGTCGAATGGATGAGATTCAGGGGAATTGCTGTTACAGGGTAGCTGGTAATGCCGAGCTGCAACTGTAGCTGTTGTTGGTTAATCCGATAATGAGTGAATCCCTGTTGTTGAATGAATGTGTGCTTGAAATAATTTGGTAGATGAATGCTAGGAATTCTTGAGAGAAGACCAAAGAAAAAGGCCTGAAGTTGGCCTGGAAAATCCTGTAATCAAACGGAACTCGGATTTCTATTAACGAGTTAACTCGATGAGCCGATGGGACCGATCCAGACGTCCGATGATCGATCCAGCGATTTGACTCGGATAAGTTAGATCCAAGAAGACCACGACTAGACGAACTGATCTCGCTGACTTACTTCTCCCTTTGACCTTTGACTAACAGTTTGACTGATGGTTGACCTCTTTGACCGTTAATCATAATTGTTGACTGACAGAATATTCCTTACCGGAGTAGAATTTTCAGGTTGCCTTGGCGACGGATTCGGCCTATTTCGCCAAAAACCCGTTTTTTCAGCGAGCTAAAAATACAGAATTTTGTGTGGATTTTCTCGTGGGATGTGAAGAGTTGGACTTGGAATTGAATGAAGAATTTGGTGGGAATATGGAAAGAGGAGATGGAAGATTTGAGAAAGGCTTGGATTTGGAAATTGAGCTACAAAAGGAAAGGGATTCTATTCCTTGGAAGATATGGAGAACATTGAAGCCTATAAATAGAGAAGTTCTCTACTTTTCTATACACACTTCCATACACATAGATATAGATGCACTTAGATACACACATCTTTTACAATACTTTTGCACACTTTTACACACACAATACTTTTCTCTTTGTGTGAACTCTTTAATATGAGTAACTAATTTGATTGAGGATGAATTCCTAGTTCTTAACATGTTTTGAGTTTATTTTAAATCTACTTTGAAGTTTTCACATGATTATCGTTTGTTTTTACTAATAGGAGTGATCTTAAAGACATTCATGATTGATTGATAGATTATCTAGGTGTACAACTAGATTGATTTGTTAGTCTAATCTAAAGCTAGTGTAAGTTAGGGGATAAGTAATCGTTTCTTGACTTTTCACATAAGTAGCAAACACGAGACCTTGCGGAGGGATTCCGTGGAGCAATTGTGTGTAAAAACAACGTTAGCAAGTGGACCTTGATCTAAGAGTCTAACTACTAATATCAACCTAATAAATTCATAAATCTTAATGCGTTTAACTAAATTACATCTTGAGTGATCTACTACTAGGTGGTTTGGTGAATAGAATCCGGTAGTCGAGAACTTCCGTATCCGGTGATATAAGGGATTTTGGGGTTAGCACTGATCTAGCTGCTATACCCACGGTTGGTGATAATTTGTGACTAATAAGAAGTGGAAAAGAACATAACTTTAATCATTGTTTTGCAGCGAAGAAGGATTCCTTGATCTATTCTCTCTTATCGATTTCTTTTTAATTGCTTTGTTTATTTTATTTACTTTCTTAAATTCTTAATCAATACCCCCCTTTGTGTGACAAATTTACAACTAGAATCTCGTGCTCCTCGTGGGATCGACCTTGACTACCCTATATTACTTGTTAATTAGGTAGTAAAGTATTAATTAATTTGTTGTGGTAACGACACGCATACAAGGGCATAGGTAGAAGAACAAGAATTCCAAGAGGCATATTACAACAAATACGACAAAATAATCATGAAAATCGAGAAAGGAGACATACACAAAATCGTTATAATAATAATATCCAGGAAGAGTATGATCGAATACAAAGGAGAATAGAAAGATAGCGAAGAGAAATGATGAGAAACTCTATACATATCAACAACCTTATGACGGTAATGTGCAGACGGAGAGTTGGGAATATACTCCTCTTCATCGTGTTTTTCCTTCACTTTTTAAGGATATACAATCTAGAAACTCTATACACGGTGGTAAGCGTGTTAATATCCGTAAACTTGCACAAAAGTTATACAAATTGGAAGATGATGGAGACTCGGAAGAGCTTGTCGCAGAAATTAGTAAGACCATTCATATGGAACTTAAACGACGTCGGGATAAAGGTTATGAAACCGATGAAGATTCTTATTATGGTGATTCCGATAATGAAGATGATTGTGTTGAAAAGGACCAACCTTTGGAAACTTTTGATGACGCTAGTGTAGATTACTCGAGCCTTGATCTTAATAATGATCAATCACCTATTCAAAAGGTAGAGCTTGAGGAAGATTCATTTAGTGCTTGGAAAAAATTCCTTAGGGAAAATTATGAGTCCGCGGAAGTGTATGAAAGTTGCAACCATGAGGAAGTTATTCCAACTCCGGATCATAATAACGATCCTTCGCCTATTCAAAAGGAGGAGATTGGATGAGATTTTCCTATTGTTGTAAACGGTATAACACCCTCACAAGAAGATCTTACAATTTTTACCGACGAAAATCACTTTAGTGAATGGCCCGATTCCGATGATGAAGATGTTGAAGAGGTGATGCTCGATAATGGAACCGAATTGAATGATATTGTGGAAGACCCAATTGAACTTGCTAATGATTATGATGATGTCGAGACTTTGGTTAAGGTAGAAAATGATGAAGAATGGTTGCAAAGTTTGATAGAGGACCACGATATACAAGAGGTAAGTAGTTCACTTGAATTTTTTAA
Organism: Papaver bracteatum; assembly: GCA_023529315.1. NCBI lineage: Eukaryota > Viridiplantae > Streptophyta > Magnoliopsida > Ranunculales > Papaveraceae > Papaver > Papaver bracteatum. The sequence goes on from JAJJWX010003118.1 coordinate 245,442, forward strand.
GAACGAAGAAGATACCGTAATACAAGAAATTGTGCAAGGTTTGTCTAACCCTTTGCATGTTAATTCTTCTCCTTTACCTCTTATTGGTTTGAATGTATGTGCTTCGAAAGTATTTTTGAATGACTTTGTTTCTCGATATCCACCATTGGAAACACGTGATGCTAATACTATGCAGGTTTGCCAAGAGGAAACCATGGAAGTTCCCAAATTCTATGTTCTTTATACACTTCCGAGTGTGGACAAGAATAAGTGTGGGGGAAATTTCTATCGAGCTATAACTTTACTATTATTTTCTTGTGCTAATATTTGTATGAAGCTATTGTTTGCAAAACAGGTACTATGGGAGGATCCCCAAATTTTCCGATTGCTAATATATGGGGAATGAATCTTACAAGAGCCATGTCGGGCCGTCGACTTTAAAACAAGCGCTAAGTGGGAGGCAACCCACCGGTTTTGTATCTCTTATCCTTTTGCTCTTATCCTTTTGCTTTTATTTTTATTTTTGTTTTGTTTTGTTTATTTATTTTTTATTGTTTTCATATCATATTTGCATCCCCATATTTAATTTCATTAAGTCCATAATCTATCTTAGAAGAGAATTATGATGAATACCTTTTCGTCAGAAAATTTCAGACTGCGCGTAGTTCAGTCCAGAGACCATAACTGTCAGACCGTTTATCAGAACACTATGAAATTTTGACACTGTGTAGAAAACACGTAGGTGAACAACTTTTGTGAAATGGAGTTTTTCCAAATTCCTTACCAATTTGCACAGTTTTTGCGTTTTATCTGCTGTTACGTCAGAATTCAGAACTTTCGGTTTTACACATTGAGGACAATGTGAGGTTTAAGTGTGGGGGAGTGGCTAAGCATATATTTTTGCATAAAAAAAAAAAAAAAAAAAATTGCATAAAACTTTCAACTTTTAGAGATTTTTAGAGTCACTAGCATGCTTCTAGGTATGATTACATAGAGAATTCTGACCGACATAATTGAACTTGGAAGTGTTAGGGAACTACGTTCGATTTCTTGCTTGTTAGAGTGTTAAATAATGGATTTAATCATGCCGGTGATGCAAATTTGGTGCAGGGAGAAGTGCGTTATTAGAGTTGCTGATCAATCATTAGTGGAGACTACCCATTTTCATATCATGAGAGGCACCGACCAAAAATTCTTCCTTTACTAAAGAGCTTCTTTTGAGTGTGTGTCACCGTACGTTAATTCCGGGTAGAATGGTGAGCTACCCAATTTCACACAAATTTCAGCACTATTTTGATCTCTTGAGTGCTAATTTTTGTCAATCATGAGGGTGACGTCTATAGATGAAAGCCTCCTTCTTGTAGTTCGATTTGCAGTTAGCACCATTCTCTCTCTCGACAACAACGGGTCCATAGAAACATCATAATTATCAACAAGGAGCTACATCAAAATCTACAAGGAAAGTTGAAAAGGTTCAAGGTTTGCAAGCAACAATGGAACAAGAAAAAGAGAAAATATTATATCCAAGTAAAGCAACATACAATGAGCAGATTTTTACATACATGTTGAAGACTTAAAATGCAATAAGGTAATTCTATATCCAAGTATTAAGACTTATTTACAAAAGCGAAGAAAAGCAAAAGGTGAGAATTATTGAAGTTTATGATTTCAAGGCAATACAAGTTGTGAAGAATCAAGCGGTAAAGTACTTTTCCACGTCCATGGTTGTTTTATTTTTCACTTTTGATTTGTATTATGTTTCTCTTGTCTAAAAAAAAAAAAAAAAAAAAAAAAAAAAAAAAGAAAGAAAAGAAAATATATATGAGACAAGAGAAATATCTATTATTGTTTTGTTTTGAATAAGCCGTGGGGAAGGAAAATCTATAAGGAAGTTTCAAGCGACAAGGATTTTGAGGAAAAAGGTTACAAATTGTTAAGGATTTATGAAGTTCAAGTGTTTATCATCAATAGTTGAAGCCGATGACCAAGAAGATGAAGACAAGGAGCGGAAGACGTTTCTATTGGATTCCGTGAGAGTGGTGTTATCATAATTGGCAATCGGATGTGAAGGTAAGTAAGTAATCTCATCCTCAATATAAGTGGTTGATTTCCTTTCTTAGAGATCGTTAGAAAAATGGTTTTTCAAAATGATTAAAAGATGTGGGTTTTTCAAAATTTCGGAAGTTATACTTCCCACCATTCAACGTGTTGCAGGAATTCTCTCTTCATTCCTACCTGCACACATGTGAGACCCATAAAAAAGCCGTATTTTTGAGTGCAATTATCATAAAACCCTTTTAAGTGAGGTAGAAGTCGAGGCGAAATACTTATTGATAGTTTCTCAAACACGTGTTCTCTCATTATGGTGTGGTTATTTCTCACTCAACATTTAAGAATGAGAATATGTTCTTTAGTATTTCTAACTTCTTATTACTAGCATGCAGAAACTCTATGTCCTCATAACTTTTAGGATGCTTGGGACGCTGGAACGCTTTGAAGTTGTAAGTTTTGGTTTGATTTGCTCGATGACTAGCAAAGTCTAAGTGTGGGGGAATTTGATAGGTGTAAAGTACACCTAATTTACTATCTAGTAGTTTATGCTTTCTTTGCTATTTTTTCTTGTAAATTATGTATTTTACGTGTGTTTTTGAGCTATTAGGTACTCTGGAGTCGCACGGACGAAAAGAAGAAGGAATCACCAAAATCGAGCAAAAAGGGCATAATCGTCATTTTATAGGGCAAGCACTATCTGGAGTCCAGCTAAGGTTAAATGGAATACACTATTTGGAGGAGTACTAAACAAAGATCAGTTGTGGTTAAGGGGCTTCTATTAGGGTAACCCTTATCAGTTATCCAAGGGTGTAATTATCACTGGGTGCCCCTTATCCAGAAAACATGTGTGTTAGCACCCAGTTTGGGTGGATCTTATCTTGGGCGTTAAATCCACACCAAGGATCGACTTAGCCCTAAATCGAGAAAAGTTCATTCATCCCAAATCAATTTCGTCTCCTCCTGATAAAATTAAAGGAAGAACAGCAGCTGACCAAAACTAGATCGAGAAATCGAAAAGGAGATCAAGAACAGAAGTTTTAGGGTTCGAAATGGTTGGTGTTATTATTAAGATGAAATTCGAGATGCAGCGGTGGATTGAAGCAACAAAATCAGAAAAGGGTTTGATTTAAATCTGTTGATGTATTAATGGGTTTTCGATTTGAATGGGTTAAATCGAGTTGGTGATCGTGAGTTGATATCGAGAAGTTTGTATTGTGGTGGTTAATTAGGGTTCAGTGATGGTCCGATGAATTGAATTGAAAGATTTTTCTGTTAAGCCACAGATCGAGACGGGTTTCGGTAGAATTGAATTAGGGTTTGTTTGATCATTGAAGATGCTCTTTTGTTGTTGGTTCAGAGGCAGAGAATTGAAGAACCCAAATGATACTGTTGAATTTCATGGGTATGAGGATGAAGATTTGTTGCTGTTCAATAAAAGAAAAATAGAGATGGTGGTGGTACCGGACACAGTGGATTAGATGGATGATGAAGTGTTAATGGGTTTGTAAAGGTGGTGATGATTGAAGCAGTTGTTGATGAAGTCGAATGGATGAGATTCAGGGGAATTGCTGTTACAGGGTAGCTGGTAATGCCGAGCTGCAACTGTAGCTGCTGTTGGTTAATCCGATAATGAGTGAATCCCTGTTGTTGAATGAATGTGTGCTTGAAATAATTTGGTAGATGAATGCTAGGAATTGCGCAGGAGAAGACCAAAGAAAAAGGCCTGAAGTTGGCCTGGAAAATCCTGTAATCAAACGGAACTCTGGCCGGATTTCTATTCCGGCGAGTTAACTCAGTAGCCGATGGGACCGATCCAGACGTCCGATGATCGATCCAGCGATTTGACTCGGATAAGTTAGATCCAGTAAGACCCTGACTAGACGAACTGACTCAGCTGACTTACTTCTCCCTTTGACCTTTGACTAACAGTTTGACTGATGGTTGACCTCTTTGACCGTTAATCATAACTGTTGACTGACAGAATATTCCTTACCGGAGTAGAATTTTCAGGTTGCCGGCGGCGACGGATTCCGGCCTATTTCCGGCCAAAAACCCAGTTTTCTGGCGAGCTAAAAATACAGAATTTTGTGTGGATTTCTCTCGTGGGATGTGAAGAGTTGGACTTGGAATTGAATGAAGAATTTGGTGGGAATATGGAAAGAGGAGATGGAAGATTTGAGAAAGGCTTGGATTTGGAAATTGAGCTACAAAAGGAAAGGGATTCTATTCCTTGGAAGATATGGAGAACATTGAAGCCTATAAATAGAGAAGTTCTCTACTTTTCTATACACACTTCCATACACATAGATATAGATGCACTTAGATACACACATCTTTTACAATACTTTTGCACACTTTTACACACACAATACTTTTCTCTTTGTGTGAACTCTTTAATATGAGTAACTAATTTGATTGAGGATGAATTCCTAGTTCTTAACATGTTTTGAGTTTATTTTAAATCTACTTTGAAGTTTTCACATGATTATCGTTTGTTTTTACTAATAGGAGTGATCTTAAAGACATTCACGATTGATTGATAGATTATCTAGGTGTACAACTAGATTGATTTGTTAGTATAATCTAAAGCTAGTGTAAGTTAGGGGATAAGTAATCGTTTCTTGACTTTTCACATAAGTAGCAAACACGAGACCTTGCGGAGGGATTCCGTGGAGCAATTGTGTGTAAAAACAACGTTAGCAAGTGGACCTTGATCTAAGAGTCTAACTACTAATATCAACCTAATAAATTCATAAATCTTAATGCGTTTAACTAAATTACATCTTGAGTGATCTACTACTAGGTGGTTTGGTGAATAGAATCCGGTAGTCGAGAACTTCCGTATCCGGTGATATAAGGGATTTTGGGGTTAGCACTGATCTAGCTGCTATACCCACGGTTGGTGATAATTTGTGACTAATAAGAAGTGGAAAAGAACATAACTTTAATCATTGTTTTGCAGCGAAGAAGGATTCCTTGATCTATTCTCTCTTATCGATTTCTTTTTAATTGCTTTGTTTATTTTATTTACTTTCTTAAATTCTTAATCAATACCCCCCTTTGTGTGACAAATTTACAACTAGAATCTCGTGCTCCTCGTGGGATCGACCTTGACTACCCTATATTACTTGTTAATTAGGTAGTAAAGTATTAATTAATTTGTTGTGGTAACGACACGCATACAAGGGCATAGGTAGAAGAACAAGAATTCCAAGAGGCAGTACGACAAAATAATCATGAAAATCGAGAAAGGAGACATACACAAAATCGTTATAATAATAATATCCAGGAAGAGTATGATCGAATACAAAGGAGAATAGAAAGATAGCGAAGAGAAATGATGAGAAATGAAGAAATTCGCAGAGAAGTACAGTTGCGATTGTAAGAAGAAGGTGAAGTAGAAGATTGCAGAAGAAGGAATGTGGGTGTAGATGAAGACACACAAAATATCGCAAGACAAGAGATACATGAACGCAGGAGAAGGGAAGCTACATTAAAAAGACCAATGGAACCAAATTCAACGGCGAATGAGAAAATTTTAAGAGAATTAGCAGAGATGAGGGGAATAATAAATAATGAAGAGAAGGAGGTAGAAGGCAACTTGATGAATCTATTGAAGAAGCTGCAAGAACTCCATTCACTCAAGAAGTACAGTTAAGAGGAATACCTCCAAAGTGCAACTTACCAGCATTAACCAGCATTTTTGATGGAACTACCTGTGATGTACAACATGTTAAGGATTATGTTAGGTGTATGCTGCAATGTGATAATCATGATGTTGTATTGTGTAAATATTTTGCATCTAGATTAACTGGCGAGGCGCTAAAATGGTTTGAGGGATTTCCAAAAAATACTATAACTTTTTTTGATCATTTACAAGCTACATTTCTGGGAGCATATATAAGCAACAATTCATCGCGGCCAGGTATTGAAGATGTGTTTGGGTTAAAACAGAGGGTTGGCGATAGTCTGAAACATTTAACCATAAGATGGAAGACAGTGTACAGTGAGATGGCAGGAAGAGTTGACGAGAGATATCTTATCTTGTCCTTTATCAATGCAATGTTCGCGACCAATCTTCTGTACATACAAATTTTCAGAGTCAATAATACAATCACTATGACTGAACTACGAGAACTACAAGAAGAAAACATTGCTTTAGAGGAGAAAAAAAAAAGAGATGGAATCCTATCCCATCGCGAACACCAATTCAGAAGCAGCAAATGGGAGTTTACTTCCTAAAATGATTCACAATGTGGCGAGCAGCTCGCAAGCACAACAAGAGAAAGTGGAGACTGATAACCAGCAGAAATTGGTAGCAATGGGCAGTCGAGATCAAGAAGAATATGAAAGGGAGAAGAATTATTACAATCGTGGTGGGAATAATAAGATTCAAAGGATTGATCAGCCGCAAGAACCTATGGTGGACAGAGGCAAAATAATTTCAGAAGCCAAGGAAATCATAGGATAATATGGGAAGAAATTAAGATACCTCCTCTAAATGCTAGTATAGAAAAAATCTGGGAAGCTATCATTTTGATGGAAAATATACCCTCTCCATGGAATATGGGAAAAGAACCACATCCTAATAATCGTAGTCAAGAATTTTGTCCTTACCATCACTTTCATGGTCACACAGTAAATGATTGCAGAAATGTAAAGAGAATAATTTTAAGGATGATTGACCAAGGAAAGCTAAACCACTTTTTAGTAGGACAACCACAATCTCAGCGATTGCCTCCAGCACCAGAAATTCGCAGGGTAAATACTGTAAAAGGAGCAAAATCATTCGTAATAGAAGTTGGGGATAAAGTAAAGAATTTGTTTTGTAATTCCATTGTACATTCACACAGAACAATAGAGGATTTCCATGATAATGTTTTAAGCAGAGTCTTCGCAAGAGACAACGATGGAACAGAGATAATGAATATCGCGAGAGCCTCGCTATTAGAAGAATGGCAGAAACAAATTATATCTTTCACTGCACAAGAAGTACCAGAACCTGGCGAGCAGCATGATAATCCATTGGTGGTAAGATTAGAGATAAATCCAAATCAAATAGAAGAAGAAGATGAAGGAAATGATGATGAAAATGAAGATTCTTGGGATATCAATAGAGTTCTAATAGACACAGGCATCTCAGTTGACATATTATTTTATCATACCTATAAGACCATGGGTGGAAGAGACGAAGATATAATTCCATCAACATATAAAATCTATGGTTTTAATGGTACTGCCCATAAACCCAAAGGGGAAATTGAAATGCGGATTCCATTGAAAGGGATAACTTCCAAGATCTTGTTCTGTGTTGTCGACATTGAATCACCGTACAATGCCCTGATTGGTCGACCTTGGCTACATGGGATATTATGTTTAGCATCTACTTTCCACCAGTGTATTAAATTTCCTCATCCTAATGGTATTGGAGTTATTAAGGGAGATTGGGGAGAAAGCAAGAAATGTTATGAGATTGATATAAAATCTTGCGAGGAAAGAGCTGAGAAGAAGAGAAATTAGAAGTACAACATCAAGCAACGAAAGAGATGTGAAATATTAATGATTGATTCAATAGAGCAGCGGGAGGAAGATAATGGCGAGCATCTCGTAGATAAAGAAAAAACAGCAAAACGTTACAGAAAAGCAGAACCAAAAGATAGTAAGTAGAAAGGTAAAATGATGAAATTTAAAGGAACTTACGCAGAATTTGTTTAACGAAAATGCAATTGAAAAAAGTACTTTGTTTGAAATAATTGCAAAATTTTACAAGAAAATCAAAGAAATGAAATTTTATCAGAGTTACAATGCTCGTGAGAAACGCGAATAAAATTTCACAGAGATTAATAGAATGGGACGAACCTTTATGGCGTGCACCTTAGTTCGCGAATACAATTTCGCAAGAGGCAAATGTATGACCTAATAGTGCGTTATATATGGGGGTATCTCTTGACATGACTCAGTGAAAAGGTTATACCGCTGCTGGAACCTGAGTTATGCAGATGTTGGGGTTAAAGAAAACCTATCCAGGAGAGGGATCTTGGATTTCCAACTATATAAGGTTATACCCTGGTTGGACGACTGAGAATCTCTTCTAAGAAGTGAAAAGTATGACCAAGGCGCCGAGGTACACGGTTGAGCCAAGGGTGCCCGGGGCGTACGAAACTACCCTGGACATTCTTGGTAAGTCTTGGCTATGATGCACTTGGCCTGAAGAAAACCCCACTTAGGGTGAAGTCTTGTAACTATAAGCCATATAGGCATAAAGGACAAGAGGCTGCGAAAACAACTGGTTGTTGGAAAATCTGGATGGGAGGAGCTAGTCTTGTATGGCCGATGTGCCCTCCTTGAAGGGGCAACCAGGGGGGAAGATAAGGGCGGCACCCTCCATTAGGGAGCTGATAAGTGTCTAAAGACGGCAATGTCATGGGGCTTTATGATCGCAAGAACATTTAGGCATGTCATATTGTCGCGTGACGAAAGTTATACAAATGCAACTACCCAAAATAAAAAAAGTTAAGATGGGATCAATGGGTTTTTACATTTAACAAGTGTAAAGACGTCATGCGATTTCATCGCAAGACGGCAAAGTCATAAGGATTAATTCTTGCAAGAGAGTTTATACTTATCATATTGTCGCAGAGATGTTGAAAAAGTATTGATAAGACAAGATCAATGGGTCAATACATGCAAATGTAAAGACGTCCTGCGATTTTGTCGCAAAAAGAAAGGATGTGGCAAAATAAGACCTTTAATTAGGAAGGCATAATAAGACCATAAGATTATTGCGATAATGATCGCAGAATTTATGAGATTTGCGATTCTACGCAAAAATCATAAAATTATGCAATTATTTCTAGCGATAACATCGCCGATAATGAGGCAAATTTAATTTGATTCACAACTAATATCTAATCTCTACTCAATTTTTTCATATTGCAGATGAATAATAGAGGCAAGTATGGGAATGCATAGAATGATGAAATTATTATTCATCCATCATATGATAAAATTGCATAGATGATACATTTATACAAATAATTAAAGGATAATAATTATGATTGATTGATTATGTTGCAGAAAGAATTGTTTTCTAATTCATAACAGGTAAAAGCAAAAGAAGTTTACACATCAAGTTGGAGAAGCTCGCAACGATGTTACGAGAAGCAAAAAATAAATGTACAAAATTTACAATGAAGAAACAGAGAAGAAACAAGACTAAGTAGATCCATCACCACCTTCATCATAGCTCTTTTCTTTCTCTTCATTACCGGATTTATCTTCCCCATCATTATCATTATTATCTCTATCCACGTCAGATCTCTCTTCCTCGTCAGATAATTCTTCATCGTATTCGCTAGACTCCTCAGCTTCGCTATCAGAGATAACTAAATTTGGGGAATCAGCTGGAATTTCCTTTGCAAGATCGGGATATATAGAATGAGGGATACCATGATCATTACAGACTAGTTTAACAGCGTCATTATGAACACGGACAAGGGTATTGCTAAAATTTGAAGATGAGATTTTCAATTTTTCCTTCAATCTAGAATACTTTTCATTGCGAGAAGATAGATTTCTGGCGAGTTGGTTTTTCTCTTCTTCTAACTCATCAAATCTTTTACGATAGTTCTTTTCGGATGCTGCGAGCAAATGACAACAAAATTAATACATATAAGGATGATTCAATTAGGAAATAATTCAAGTAAATCATAAGAGTGATAACCTTCTCTTTCAGAAATCATGTATTTAATTAAAGCCGCTTGATCAACATGAAGACTAACATCTACACCTAAATTAGTTCTGGCGTTATCAAGAATCTTCGCAGCCCAAGCAAACTCATCATCGCTATTAATAAGGAGACGAGATCGAACTTGAGTTTCCCTCTCAAGAAGATCTTCATTCTCGCGGATAAGCTTATCTCTTTCCATTTGAACATTAAGAAGAGTTTTATGGAAGTTTGCTAAGGTCTTGGAGCCATTTTTAACGGCAAGATCTTTCTCGTCAATAAGATCACTATTCCTTTTTCTTAGTCTATCTACTTCTTTCTTCGAATCAAGATAAAAGCGCTTATACTTGTTGGTTAAACCTAAATTGAATTTGTGTTCAATTTTTAAGAGATTAAATTTGGATTTAAGTTCATCTATGGAGAGGGATTTAATCTTATCATCTGAGAAATTACTTAAAGAATTATTAAGGCAAGCAAGAAGGGTATTATCATCTATAGGGTCAGGAAAAGATTGGAAGAGTGTAGCCTCATCAGTAAGATCATAAATATCTGCAAAAATGGTTGCTTGAATACGCTGCGATAGGGTGAGAAGAATCAAAAGAGAAAAGAAATAAATCATACCATAGAGTTGTTGATTGGATTTATCAAGATCAGATATTTTTTGCTTGTCAACTGAAGCTTCAGTCTCCAGCTGCTTATTTTTTCTGCGAAGTTCAATAACTTCAGCTTCTAGTTTTTCTTTATCTTGACGAATATTAGCAGCTTTCTTTTCATAAATAATACGCCTATTGTCTAAATCAGAAGCAACAACAAAATAAGCTCTTCCATCCTGCGATAGAATTATATAAATCGATGTCTTACAAAAATATCAATAGATACACAAAAAGGATGAACAAGTGAAAACATACCAGGCTTCCAAGTGAATTTAAAAGACTTGGAGTCAGCGATATTGAAACCCCGCGAAGGATATCACTGTCAGCTAGTATGGGAGCATCACAGACATTGGCGAGGGACTGGGATATTTCATTAATAGCTTCATCTCCAAACTTATTTGGGATACCAAACATATTCTTGCCAAAAAAATTGGATAAATGAGCCATCGAAGAATCAGAAGAAGAATAATTCTTTATAGAAGGGAAGTTGTTATCATTAAAATCCTCGTTATTATTATCCTTGTCAAAATCAACACTTGGATTTTCTGGAGTGGGTTGAGGAGTTGAAGAAGAAGAAGGTCGGGTTTTCCTTTTCTTCAAAGGAGGATCGCCAAATTCTTCACCACGAGGGGGAGAAGGCTTCCCTTTGGGAGGAACATCAGATTTATCCTGTTCGCCAGATTCTTCAACGCGAGGGGCAGAAGACTTTCCTTTGGGAGGAATAGTAGATTTATCCTTTGAAGGTTTCTCCTTAGTTCTCACGGGTTTTATTGGCTCTAGTTCTTCAATTTCCTGCCAGCACAGATGAAGATAAGAAATAGGGGCAACAATATATTGTTAAAATTTATGAAGAGATATTTCTTACTTCATACGTGAAAGATTTAAGAGCTAAGAAAGTGCTGGGTTTCCTAAAATTTTGATAGCTGAGCTTCATTCTATCAATCTACGAAAGATCAAAATATTTAACGAGAATATAAAAACAGGAAGAAGACAGTAAATAATAACAATGCCAAAAGTTGAGAGGATATACTTCTTTAGATCTTTCAGGCCAGTTGAAGACCCGTGGCTCATACACTGAGAGATTCGCAGGTAATGGGAGAGAACCATATATGTAAGGACCTTCAAGACATAACGGAAAGATAAACCACTTATCATCACTGGAGTGGCGAGGGCCTTGATTGGTAGGTGTATGCCAATCAATGTCTAACATAAGAGCCTCATCATCAGCGATCTTATCTTTCTTCAAGCGAACACCCCAGCAAGTACTATCCCTCTTCATAGGAACTATCTTGTAATTTTTGAAGAAATTCTCCACAGTATAATCTGCAGAGACAATGGGAACATCCTTGAATTGAGGATTCTTCGGAGCTTCAGGATAGCGAGATCCTTTATCAGCACCGCGAGAAGAATATTCAAGCAGCAATCTGATACAATCTCCACCTAATTGATATATTGCTCGCGAGAACCTCTCATCAGATATTATTTGATAGAATAATGGGAGTTCTGGCTTATAGAGAGGAAGGGGAAGACCAGATTCAAGTTGACCTAGCGATACTATGATTTTATGGCGAGAGCATTGATGATCAAAAAATAGTTTGATAGAAAGTTCAGATTTAGGGCTTTGACCCGGAATTGTAGACTAGGTAAAACCTTTACTTTTGAGCTTTTCTCGCATCTCATTAAAAGCAGTCAAGTTTTTAGCTCCAGCAACAACCATTTTTGAGTATGGGAATGAAAGAAAAGGTTGAAATATAATAAAGAAATCACAGCGATGACAGACGCGCAATTTACGGAAGAACGGTAAACTTGCAGAGAAGTTACGCAGAGAAAGAAGAAGAAAGTAAAAAGAGGAAAAGAAAAGAATGAAAGGAGTATTTATAAAAGAAGAGGTTTCTCGAGAAGATGAACGCAATAAATGCTAAGAAAAGACATGAACGGTCAGATCGCAACGGTTAGAGAAGACATGTCATAAATTCATTAGAAGAGAGAATATGTGAAAACAGCTGGCGAAGGGTACAGAAACGTGTCAGAACAGGGAAATATGAAAAGATAAATAGTTGCAGCATTTTAAAATTCTCATGATCTTCTCTTTTTCACAGAAAAGACATGAGAAGAGGCAAGATGTAGGACCAGAATATCGCTACATCTATTTTCTGCGAGATTAACAACACTTCACAGTGAGCATCACCGCAAGATTTTATATCAACATTTCACGAGTGTCACAAAAGCCTTCAAAAGAGAGATGTAATACCTGACGACTGAAGAAAACTTGAGAAAAGCATGTTAGTTCTGCGATGGTTACAAAACTTGCAAGATTTAACATTGTAACTATCGCGGTACAATCGCAGAATCAACCCGAAATAAGAGGAAAACTTAGTTGTCATCCACTATGTAACTACCCTATAAATATAGACTCAATGTATCCAGAAAAGGATGATGTATTTTTGAAAGTTAAGAAAGTCTTGAGGAGAGCGAAATTACAAGAGAATAGTTATAATCTTGAATTCTTCCATTTCTGTAAACATTTCTGAAACCAAAATAATAAAGTGTCATTTTTCATCTTCAATTATGAGTTGATTATAGCAAAATCTTAGCAAGGGTGTAGTGTGGGAAATCCTGCAACTATAGTCGATTAAGACTATTGTGAGGTGATTGATAAAACTGAGTTGTTATTCGGAAATATAAGTCTGGTTTTATTGATTGGTTCATGTTTGTAGTAGCAGGATTTCCCACACTACACCCCTATTAAGATCCTATAAAAATCTAAGTGAAACTAGTTGAAGATTGAAGAATTAAACGACACTTTTATTATTTAGATCTCAGAAAATGTTTACAGAAAATATTCAAACTCAGAATTACAACTTTCTTTTCTGGAGTTTCTCTCTCCTCAAGATTTTCTCAACTCTAAAAAATACAACTCTCCTTTCTGGACTTACTTGAACCCTTTATATAGGAAATTACATAGTGGGTGACAGCTAAGTTTTCCCCTTCTTTCGGATATATTCTGCGATCTCATCGTGGTATTTGTAATATTAATCTTTTCCAACTTTTTTAATCCTCATGAAACAACACTCTCATAACATGTCTCTTCAATTGTCAGCTATTATGAAGCTTACTTGTGACGCTCGCCAAATGTTGCTGAAGAATCCTTACGACACTCTCGTGAACAATGTCATTTATACTTATAGGAATATTTGACCTTCTCGTGAAAGCATTGTTCTTACTACGAGAATATCGTTGTGGCGATATTCTGGTACTACATCTTGCCTATTCTCATGTCTTTTCTGCGAAGAAGAGAAGATCGTGAGAATAAATTGTCGTAATCTCCTATCTTTTCACCTCCACCTTTATTCTGACACGTCTCTAAACCTTTCACCAGCTGTCTTCATATAATTTTATCACCCATATATTTTTCGACACGTCATCTTAAACTGCTGTTATTTTACCATTCACGTCCTTTCATTGTATTAACTATTTTATTTTCTCGAGAAACTTCTTCTTCTATAAATACCTTCTCTCATTCTTCTCTTTTTCTTTCTTCTCATTCTCTTTCCTTCTTCTTCTCTGCAAATTTCATTGCTTTCCCACAAATCGCGCATCTAATATCTTTCGCCATTTTTTCAATCTCCTTTCATTCCCATTCTCTCAAAATGGTTGTTGCTGGTGCTAAAAATCTTATTGCTTTTAATTTGATGCAGGAAAAACTTAAAAATCAAGGATTTGACTTATCTTTAATCCCAGATCAAAGTCCCAAATCTGTTCTTTCTCTTGGATTATTTTCTAACTTCCAGTGTTCTCGTGAAAAAATTATAGTTTCATTAGGTCAACTTGAAGCTGGTCTTCCACTTCCTCTCTACAACCCTGAACTTCCACTCTTTTATCAAATAATTTCTGATAAGAGATTTTCACGAGCGGTGTATCAACTTGACGGGGATTGTATTAGATTATTACTGGAATATGCCTCTCGTGGTGCTGGCAAAGGATCCCAATATTCCGAAGAACATAAAAGTCTTAAATATAAACATATTCCGATTATCCCTGCAAAGTATACTGTAGATAATTTCTTTCGAAATTACCAATTAATCCCCATGGTAAGGGATAGTACCTGTTGGGGTGTTCGTTTGCATAAAAGGAAGGTCGCTGCTAAAAATACTCTTATGAAAGACATTGATTTTCATACCAATACAAATAATGGCCCTCGTCATTCTAATGACGATAAGTGGTTTATTTTTGCCTTAAAGGTCCTTATATATCCGGTTCTCTCCAACTTCCTGCGAATCTTTCTCACTATGAACCATGGACTTTCAACTGGCCTAATATGTCTTCTGATGTATATTCTCTCATCTTCTCATGCTATTATTATTTATTCCTTCACACTCTCGCTAACTTTTCCATTATCTTGCAGGTTGCCAAAATGAAGCTTAATTACCAGAAATATAGGAAACCCAACACTCTTCTAGCTCTTAGATCTTTCACAGATGAAGTAAGAAATATTCCTTTATTAATTAACAATATATTGTTTCCCCTATTTCTTATCTTTATCTGTGTTTGTAGGTAATTGAAGAATTACCACCTTTAGAGCCAAAATATAAGGAGAAACCTTCAATTAATCGTAAAGGGAAATCTACTGCTTCAAGTGAAGGAAGACGCTCTGCCCCTCGTGATAAAGAACCCAGTGAGCCTCCTTTGAAGAAAAATAAAACTCAGCATTCTTCTTCTCAACATACCCAATTGGAATCAATCGTTAGTAATAAATCTAATGATAAATTTATCGAAGAATTTGACGATATTAGAGAAGTTCCTTCTGTGAAAAATTCTTCTTCCTCTGATTCTTCCATGACCCAACTGTCCATGCTTTTTGGCGATTCTTCTCGTGGAACTGCGAATGAGTATGGCGATGAGACTCTTAATGGGCTAGCTCAAGCGCTCGTCAAAGTGTGCGATGCTCCAATCTTATCTGATAATAATTCTCTTCGTGGAATTTCTGGAACTCTAACTCCAAGCTTCTTAAATGCACTTGGTATTCTGGTATGTTTTCTTAGTTGTTTTTAATTCGCCAGATTTATCTCGTCAAATTTTTTGTACTTATAAAACTCTGTTGCAGGTTTGGAGAGCTTCTTTTGCTGCTGTTGATGATTTAGATAATAAATGTGCTTCATTTAAGAAAAAGGTTGTTAACCTTCGCCAAGATAAAGAGAAACTAGAGGCTGAAATTGCTGTGCTTCGTGAGAAAAATAAACTGTTGGAAACTGAAGCTTCAGTTGATAAACAGAAGATTTTGGATCTTAACGATGCCAACAAACAACTTTATGGTATGATTTACTTTTTCTTTCTTTTAGATTTTTTATTTTTCTTTTATATAGCTTATCCAAGCAATCATTTTTGCAGATGTTTATGGTCTAACTTACGAAGCTACGTTCCTTCAAACCTTTCCCGAACCTGTAGATGATAATACTCTTCTTGCTCGCCTTAATAATTCCTTAAGTAATTTTGCTGACGAACAAATTAAATCCCTCTCTATAGAGGAACTTAGATTTAAGTTTAATCTCCTGACCATTGAACAGAAACACAATTTAGGATTATCTAATAAATTTAAGCGTCTTTATCATGAATCAAAAGAAGTGATCAATGGATTAAGAAGTAGAATTAGTGATCTTGTTGACGAGAAAGATCAAGCAATTAGAAACGGCAGCGAAACTCTAGCAGATTTCCATAAAATTCTTCTCGAAGTTCAAAAGGAAAGAGATAAACTCTTCTGAGAAAATAAAGATCTTCTTGCAAGAGAAACTCAAGTTCGTTCTCGCCTTCTTATTACTAGCGATGATGAGTATTCTTGGGCAGCATAGGTTCTTGATAATGCTAGGAATAATTTAGGTATAGATGCTAGTCTTCATGCTGATCAATCAGCCTTAATTAGGGACTTGATTTCTGAAAAAGAAGGTTGTTAACCACTATAGTCTATTAACCTTTTGCTTTTTATTATTCTTTCTTATAACTTCTATCTTATCGATGCCTTATTCTCGCAGATTCTGAAGACAGATGCCGTGTAAGGATGAGAGAACTAGAAGATATTAATCATCAACTCGCGAACGATCTTACTGCTCGCAACAATAAATACTCACGATTAAAATCTCAATTTGGGATTACTTCTGCAAATTTTAACAGGTCCCTCCTCATTACTCGTAATAATACTACTAGCCAGGTTTGTGATGATCATGGAATTCCTCATTCTCTGTATCCTGATCTTGCAAATGCAATACCATCAATGGTTCAAGATCTTGATATATCTGATACTGATGAAGATTTTGACGAAGGTGAAGAAGAGAATAATGACGAAGAAACAAATTCTGGCGATGATGAAGAACCCAACAAAAATAATGAAGAAGAGAAATCTGGTGAAGAAGAAGAATCTGATAAAGATAACAATGTTGATAAGTGAAACAATGTATCTGTCTAACTTCTTTCTTTGATGTAATCAATCGTGAGTTTCTTCAATTTGCTGCAAATTTCTTCAATTTAATGTGTAAATTTCTTTGCCCCCTTATCTGTATGAATGAAAGAACAACCTCTTTTTTGCAATATAACTTGGTCAATATAGTTTGCATCTGCTAATTATCTGTGCCTTAATATCCATATAAATTTCTCATATGGTGATGAATAATAATCTTTATCATTCTATTCATTCCCATACTTGCCTCTATTATTCATCTGCAATATGAGAAAGTTAATAAACGAATATTTTGATGAATTTCGTAATTTCCGCGATATTGTTGCAAACCCTGATATTTTTGCGATCTTATGGTCTTATCATGCCTTCCTACTGGAAGGTCTTACTTTGCCATAACATTTTCTCCGCGACAAGATCGCAGGATGTCTTTACATTTTCATGTATTGACCCATTGATCTTGTCTTATCTGCATTTCTTTATTGTATTGCGACAATATGACGATCCTAAGTTTTCTCGCGAAAACAAAGCCTCGTGACATTGCCGTCTTGCGATGAAATCGCAGGACGTCTTTACATTTGCATGTAAAAACCCCTTGACCTCATCTTCACTTTTTTCTCTTATGGATTTTTGCCTCTGTATAATTTACGCGACAATATGACAGGCCTAAATGATCTTGCGATCTTAGAGCCCCATGACATTGCCGTCTTAAGACACTTATCAGCTCCCTAATGGAGGGTGCCGCCCTTATCTTCCCCCTGGTTGCCCCTTCAAGGAGGGCACATCGGCCATACAAGACTAGCTCCTCCCATCCAGATTTACCAACAACCAATTGTTTTCGCAGCCCCTTGTCCTTTATGCCTATATGGTTTATAGTTACAAGACTGCACCCTAGGTGGGGTTTTCTTCAGGCCAAGTGCATTGTATCCAAGACTTACCAAAGATAGCCAG
Organism: Papaver bracteatum; assembly: GCA_023529315.1. Classification (NCBI taxonomy): domain Eukaryota; kingdom Viridiplantae; phylum Streptophyta; class Magnoliopsida; order Ranunculales; family Papaveraceae; genus Papaver; species Papaver bracteatum. Next base: position 263,248 of record JAJJWX010003118.1, read on the forward strand.
GGTAGGTTCGTCCATCCCGGGCACCCTTGGCTAAACCGTGTACCTCGGCGCCTTGGTCATACTCTGCACTTCTTGGAAGAGACTCTCAGTCGTCCAACCAGGGTATAACCTTATAAAGTTGGAAATCCAAGATCTCTCTCCCGGATAGGTTTTCTTTAATCCCTACATCTGTATGACTCAGGTTCCAGTAGCGGTATAACCTTATCCTTGAATCATATAAAGAGATACCCCTTTATGACGTGCTTGTAGGTCTTACATTTGCCTCTTACGAAATTGTACTCGCGAACTAAGTTGCACGCCATAAAGGTTTGTCCCATTCTCTTAATCTCTGCGAAATTTCATTCGCGTTTCTTAAAATTTCTTGCGAGCTTTAAATCTCAATAATTTTTTTTTTTTCTTTTTTTTTTAACTTTTCAATTTCATTTTCTTCACTCAAATAGAAAAAACAACTTTACCTTTCTACTTCTAGCGATCTGCTCGTCATATTTCATCTTTCTATCACTTTATTTTTCTCATCTTCCTTATCATCTGTTCTTTTACTTAGTGTTTTCCCGCAAGTTGCTTGTCATTTCTTCCTTTTATGCTTTTTATACCTGTATCTTTGCTGCGTTTTATTTTTTTCTTGATTTCTGCGAGGGACTCGTTAGTTATTTCTTCATGCTTTTCTATTAAATCAACCATTAATTTGTCACTTCTCTGTTGTTGCTTAATTCTGTATTTCCAATTGTTGTTCTTCCCTGCTCTTTCCTCACAAGATTTGATATCTATCTCATAACATTTCTTACTTTCTCCCCAATCTCCTTTAATTACTCCAACACCATTTGGATGAGGGAATTTAATGCACTGATGAAAGGTAGATGCAACACCCAAAATCCTGTGTAGCCAAGGTCGACCAATTAAGGCGTTATATGGTGATTCAATATCAACAACACAGAATAAAATCTTGGAAGTTATTCCTCTTAACGGAATTCTCATTGTGGTCTCCCCTTTAGGCTTGTTAGCAGTTCCATTAAAACCATAGATTCTATATGTCGATGGTATCAAATCTTCATATTTCCCACCCATGGTTCTGTAGGTGTGGTTGAACAGAATATCTACAGAACTGCCAGTATCAATTAGAATTCTATCAATGGCCCAAGACTCTTCCATTTTGTTATTGCTTTCTTTACCTTATTCTTCTTCTTCTGCTTGTTCTGGTTTTATTTCCAATCTTACCATCAATGGGTTATCATGCAGCTCGCCAGGCTATGGTACTTCTTGTGCTGTAAAAAAAAGGACTTGTTTCTGCCACTCTTCTAATGGCGAGATTCTCGCTATATTCATTATTTCTTTTCCATCCATATCTCTGGCGAAGACTCTACTTAAGACATTATTGTGGAAATCTTCTATGGTTATTAGTCATTCTGCGATCGTCTGGTGGTGGTGGCAATTGTTGCGATTGTTGATGCCCTTTTAGAAAATGATTTAGCTTCCCCTGATCGATCATTCTTAAGATTATTCTTTTTACATTTCTGCAATTATTTATCGAATGCCCATGAAAATGATGATAAGGACAGAATTCTTGATTACGAGTGTTAGGATGTGGTTCCTTCCCCATGTTCCATGGCGAGGGTATATTTTCCATTAAAATGATAGCTTCCCAGATTTTTTATATACTAGCATTCAAGGGTGGCATCTTAATCTCCTCCCATATGGTTCTCATGTTCCCCTGATTTCTGAAATTATTTTGCTTTTGTCCACCATAAGTTTCTTGGGGTTGGTCAAGCCTTTGGATTTGACTATTTCCTCCACGATTGTAATAATTCTTCTCTCTTTCAAATTCTTCTTGATCACGACTTCCCATATCCACTAGCTTTTGTTTGTCATTATTCGCCACTTTCTCTACTTGAACTTGCGAGGTGCTCGCCACGTTATTAATCATTTTGGGAAGCAAACTTCAATTAACCACTACAGAACTGGTGTTTGCAATTGGGTATGACTCCATTTCGTTTTGTTTTTCTTCCAAAGCAATGTACTCTTCTTGTAGTTCTCTTAGTTCAGTCATTGTGATGGTGTTTTTGATTCTGAAAATTTGTATATAGACCAAATTGGTCGCAAACATTACATTAATGAAGGATAAAATAAGATATCTCTCATCTACTCTTCCTGCCATCTCACTGCACATTGTCTTCCATATTATGGTAAGATGTTTTAGACTCTTGCCAATTCTCTGTTTTAATCCAAACACATCTTCGATACCTGGTCGTGAAGAGTTGTTGCTTATGTATGCACCTAAAAATGTAGCTTGTAAGTGATCAAAAGAAGTAATAGTATTTTTCGGCAATCCCTCAAACCATTTTAGTGCCTCGCCAGTCAAGCTGGATGCAAAGTATTTGCATAAAACAACATCATGATTCTCCCACTGCAGCATACACCTAACATAAGCTTTAACATGTTGAATAGCACAAGTAGTCCCATCGAAAATACTGTTTAATGCTGGTAAATTGCATTTTGGAGGAATTCCTCTTAGTTGTACTTCCTGTGTGAAGGGAGTTCTAGCTGCTTCTTCGATTGCTTCATCAAGTTGCCTTCTTCCACCTTCTCTTCTATTATTTATTATTCCTCTCATTTCTGCTAATTCCCTCAAAATTTGCTCATTTGCAGTTGGGCTTTGTTCTATTGGTATTTTTAACGCACTTTCTCTTCTTCTGCGATTTTCCTCTTCATTTCTATCCGAAATTCACAATTGATTTTGTCTCCTAATTTCTTCTCCACCAACTTCTTCATTTCTCGCCAATTCTCTTTGTTGTCTTTCTATCCTTCTCTGTATTCTGTCATACTCTTTCCAAGCATTACCATTTTCGCGATTTTGTGCACGTCTTCTTTCTCGATTATCATGATTGTTTTGCCTTATTGCTTCTTGAAACTCCTGTTCTTCCATTTCTGCCCTCATCATTTCTCTCTCGCAAGCTAGGCGTGCCTGTTCAGCATAATGTCTCTCAATTTCATTCTCAATAATTCTTTGATTTCTGACGTGCTCTCGTCCATGTAATACTCTTCTACCTTCTTCACGATTTTCTTCACCATCTTGATTACCTTCATTTCTTTGATTTTCAATATTTCGCCTTCTATTTAAAGTTTCTCCTTGTGGATCGTTACAATCATTATTTACTCTCTCTTCTCCCTGACGTTGTTCTCTATTTGGATTTTCAGTTTCTTCTTGTACATTTTCTCCATCATTTCTTGTGAGAGGATTTCGCCTTGGTATCTCTCTAAATGATCTTGAACTTGATCTAGTAGTACTTCTTGATCTTCTTCTTTGTAACCTCAAATTCTCCATTCTCAATTCATGATTTTGTCTTGTTAAATTTGCACGTTCCACTGCCTCTAACCTCCTTTCTTCATGTATTCTTTGCCCTAATTCCTCTGTTGTTTCATCTTCATCTTGATGAATCGACCTTTCTTCTACCTCCTGATTTCTTCCTACTCCACTTTCTTCTCTTAATTGTCGATTTGTTTCTTCTCCCATTGAATCCGATCTCCATGTATGCACGCTTATTCTATCATAATCCACTCTTCCATTTTGTACCGATGTTGATTGGTTTGGTTGTTGAATTGGATTTTCCCTTTCATTCCTTGTTCTATTCCTCCTAGCTCTCATCCTTGAAGATTCTCCTAATACACTTGTTTCTTCACCTGCAAGTCTTTTACTTCTTCTCACTGTTGTTAGTGGTTCTGATGTATTTATTCTCCTTCTTCCAGCCATTTCTTCAATTTCTCCAGATCTTCAAATTGTAATTAGAGATTTTGGATCTTGAGATCCCCTTAGTCGGCGCCAAACTGTAGTAGCAGGATTTCCCACACTACACCCCTATTGAGATCCTATAAAAATCTAAGTGAAACTAGTTGAAGATTGAAGAATTAAACGACACTTTTATTATTTAGATCTCAGAAAATGTTTACAGAAAATATTCAAACTCAGAATTACAACTTTCTTTTCTGGAGTTTCTCTCTCCTCAAGATTTTCTCAACTCTAAAAAATACATCATCCTCCTCTGGACTTACTTGAACCCTTTATATAGGAAATTACATAGTGGGTGACAGCTAAGTTTTCCCCTTCTTTAGGATATATTCTGCGATCTCATCGTGGTATTTGTAATATTAATCTTTGCCAACTTTTGTAATCCTCGTGAAACAACACTCTCATAACATGTCTCTTCAATTTTCAGCTATTATGAAGCTTACTTGTGACGCTCGCCAAATGTTGCTGAAGAATCCTTACGACACTCTCGTGAACAATGTCATTTAAACTTATAGGAATATTTGACCTTCTCGTGAAAGCGTTGTTCTTACTACGAGAATATCGTTGTGGCGATATTCTGGTACTACAATGTTCACCTTGATTTATCAAAAGATGGAACAAAACTCATAGGTTTATTCGTGGGAGACGAATTTATATATCTTGTAGAATTTTCTGTGTGAGACAGGTTTATTTGTTAAAGTCTTCGACTTTGAGTCGTAGCAACTCTTGGTTGTGGGTGAGATCAGCTAAGGGAATCAAGTGCGAAGTATCCTACTGGGATCGGAGGCGTAGGAGCATAACTTTACCTTGGATCAGTGTGATATTGATTGGGGTTCAACTATAGTCTAGACCGAAGTTAATTTGGAGTAGGCTAGTGTTTGTAGCGGCTTAATACAGTGTATGTTTAATCCGGACTAGGTCCCGGGGTTTTTCTGCATTTACGGTTTCCTCGTTAACAAAATTCTGGTGTCTGTCTTATTTCTTTTCCGCATTATATTTTTATATAATTGAAATAATACAGGTTGTGCGTTATTCAATTGATTAGAATATCCGACCTATTGGTTGTTAATTTAAATCGATTGACACTTGTATATTGGTCTTTAGTACCATCCAAGTTTTCTCTCTTTGATTAGACTCGCGAATCATATTTGCTTGAGTAAATCAAATCGAGAGATTGAGATAATAAGTCCTTGAGATATTTTATATTGATTGAGTCTAGTTGATTATCTAGAATACAACTCGGAGTTATCCATACAGATTGATAATCGAAATATTGGGTGAGGTTGTTAGACCCCCGCTTTTTCAATTGGTATCAGAGCAAGCAAACACGCTTAAGACCTTACAAGTCTGTGTTTGTATCGATCTGACTCTATGAACAGAGGTGTTATCTCAATAAACGTACCATCAGTCTTCGATTGTTCAAACTACCCATGGTGGAAAATTGCTAGGGGCTCGTATTTTCAAGCTCGTGATTTTCAAATATGGGTACATGTTGTTAATGGCTATGATCCTTTGGTAAATACAGAAGACGATGTATATTTACCAAAGGATGTTGATAGTTATAGTCCATAAGAAATTCTTGCTGCAAAGCTTTATTTTGAAGGTCTATATGCTATCAGACAAGCCATTACCCCAGACCTTCAGCACTATGTGTACTCTTGCACTAAGTATAAAGATGCCTGGGATATCTTAGAAACTACCTTTGAAGTCAACAAACATGTTTCTAAGAAATGTACCATCGATTGAGGAAATAACCTCACCACTCTTTCTGAAAATTCATCTTTCGGAAAGATAAGATTCTCTGATCAAGACCCTGCTCAAACCATTGCATTCAATGGTGTGTCATCCACAAGAAAAACCTTTATCGTGTCTTGGGGTGATGAATGTTGTACGGATGATGTCTGGTTTAAAAAACCATTGATGGCAGAAAAGATCAAAGAATTCATAAAAAAGGAGCATTAGACTTGATAAACGTCCATTGTCTGTTCTCACTACCAATGATTCTGTGAAAGAAAAACCTTTAAGTGTCAACGGATTGAATACGTCCAATAGATGCAATGAGGTCTCAGCATTTACAGCAGAAACATCTACATGCTCAAGTTCTGATTCAGAATATGAGACAGACACAAAGGTTTTCAATTTCTTGAATAAGGAGGTCCTTCAAGAAAATCTTCAATTAAAGGCTTCATTGAAGAAACTAGAATCATTAATCCAGGTGAAAAATATTGAGATAGACTGTCTTAACGATAAACTCACCAGAACCACTGTTCTAAAGGAAAAAGAGATTACTACTCTTAAGGATGATCTACAAAGATTATATGGAAGTTCTGATAAAATTTCAGCTATGTTATTTGGTCAGAAGCCCTTTGGAAATACTAGTGGTTTAGGATACAAAAGCAAGTGCGCAGACATTGTGAATCATGTTGCTTCTATTGATCAGGGAAAGATTAAAAGTAGCAGCCATGATAAGCAGAAGATACCTCAACAAAATATGGAATCTTTGGGTTGTTCGTTTTGTGGAAATGCAAGGCATGTTCAAAGTACGTGTTGGAGATTCAAGAAGAAAATGGAAAGAATTGCCAAACTACAGAAGAACATGCAAAAGATGAATCTGGATAATCCGCGCAGTCCTCCTAAAAACAATGCTTCTAGAATCAGAAAAGGTAAGAAACTTGCTTACATAAAAAACCTTGAAAAATCACTATGTGATAAATAAGGAGAGCGTTTGGCTCATAACTGTAGTATCAGAATATCACAAGAAGGACATATTTGCAAAGCTTAGCCAACAACATTTTGCGAGCGTCACAGAATGATTTGAAGAATGACGTAACAGATGATGATGGCAGAAAAATGAGAAAAGTGTGATAACTCTGCGATATTTAGAGTGTTTGTGAAGATTAACATTAAATCTCTTGCGAGAATATCGCAAGTCAGATCCTAAAATAAAGGACAGATTAGCTGTCACCCACTATGTAATTCCCTATATAAAGAGTTGAACGGGCGTAAGGAAGAGAGAGAGAGAGATCTTTTTCGAGTGTTGAGCAAGTCATTAGGAGAGAGAGAGTCCAGAGCAGTTGTTAATTCTTTTAGCTTTATTTCCTTCTTTCTTGTAAAATTTGTGGGATTAATCAATAAAAATTATGATTGTTGATCTAAAAATGATTTAATTATGTGAATTCTTGTGAGGGGTGTAGTGTGGGATTTCCTGTTACTACATATTAGCGCTAGAAATAGGGATCTTCCTTGTTTTTAGCGTGAAGATTAGTATTGTGATTTGAAAGAATTTGGAGAAATTGGTGAAAAGTTTCATATAATTCATTAAGATTAAAGAGATGGCTAGAAGAAGAAATTCTTCAAGACAACCAACAACTATGAGAAGGAGTAAGAGACTTGCTGGAGAAAGAAGAAACAAAATTGGAGAACCATCAAGAATGAATACAAGAAATGATGGAGAAAATCAAATTCAACAACCAATTCAGCATACGCCAGCGCAAAATAGAACTATGGATTATGATAGAGTGAGTGTACACAAGTCAGATTCAGCAGGTGAAGCGGAAGAGGAGCAACAATTAAGAAACGATAGGCAAATAGAGGAAGATCAGGAAGCAGTTGGAGGAATAATTCATGGAAATGGAAAAATTGAAGCATTAGAGGAATTGAGACAAAGAATACACGAAGAAATGAGAGTAGAAGCAGAAGAACGTGCTAATTTGACAAGACAGAATCATGAGTTGAGAATGGAGAATATGAGACTACAAAATAGAAGGTCAATAAGCACTACAAGATCGAGTTCAAGATCAATCAGAAGAGAAGAAAGATGAAACTTACTTGTAGAAAATGTTGATGGAAATATTCGACAGGAGATGCAAAATCCAGATGAAGAACGTCGCGAAAATAGAGAAATGATTGAAGATCGATACATTCCACATGGCGAAATTCCTCAAAACAATAAATGTCTAGAACGAATAACCAAGATGGTGAAGAAAATCAAGAAGAAGGAAGGAGAGTATTACATGGGATAGAAAATCGCAGAAATCATCAAGTAATTGAAGAAGAAATCGAGAGACATTATGCTGAACAAGCACGATTAACTTACGAGAGAGAAAGATTGAGAACAGAAATTGAGGAAAGAGAACTCCAAGAAGCAATACATCAGAACAATCATGACAATCGAGAAAGAAGACGCAAGCAAAACCGCAACAATGGTAATATCAATGAAGAATATGATAGAATACAAAGGAGAATCGAAAGACAACAAAGAGAGTTGATAAGGAGTGAGCAAAATCGCAGAAGAGAAAATTAGAGATATAATGGTGTGCGAATTTATGAAGGAAATGAAAGAGAATATCGCAGAGAGAGACAAGAAGAAAATGATGGAGAAGAAAATCAAAATCTCGCAACACAAAACAGGCAAGAATGCAGTAGAAGAGAAGCAGAATTAAAGAGACCAATGGGATCAACGTCTGGGGTAAATGAACAAATCTTAAGAGAATTGGCAGAAATGAGAGGAATGCTGAATAATAAGAGAGAATGAGGCAGAAGGCAATTATATAAGGTCATTGAAGAAGCTGCGAAAACTCCATTCACACAAGAAGTACAATTAGGAGGAATACCCCCAAAATGCAATCTGCCTGCTTTAACTGGCATTTTTGACGGAACAACATGTGCAATTCAACACATCAAGGCGTATGTAAGGTGTATGCTACAGTGGGAAAATTATGATGCTGTATTGTGCAAGTATTTCGCATCTAGTTTAATAGGAGAGGCACTGAAATGGTTCAAGTTTTGCCCAAGAACACAATAATATATTTTAACCATTTCCAAACTACGTTCTTAAGGGCATATATAAGTAACAACTCTTCGCGACCAGGGATTGAAGATGTGTTTGGATTAAAGCAGAGAATTGGAGAAAGTTTGAAGCATCTAACCATAAGGTGGAAGATAATGTGCAGTGAGATGGCTGGACGTGTGGATGAGAGATATCTCATTTTATCCTTCATCAATACAATGTTCGCAACCAATCTGCTATACATTCAAATTTTTAGAATCAAGAATACAATCACAATGACCGAATTACGGGAGCTGCAGGAGGAGTACATTGCTCTTGAAGAAAAACTGAATGAAATGGAATCGTATCCTGTTGCGAATACAAGCTCATCAGCAGCGAATGCGAGTTTGCTACCAAAATTTATAAACACAGTTGCGAGCACTTCGCAGGTCCAACACGAAAATAAGAATGATAATCAATAGAAGTTGGTAGCTATGGGAAGCAGAGATCAAGAAGAATTCGAAAGAGAAATAAATTTTTATATTCGAGGTGGAAACAAAAAAATTCAAAGACTTGATCAACCACAAGAAACCTATGGAGGATAAAGACAAAACTATCAGAGAGGATCAAGAAGTCAAAAAATGATATGGGAGGAGATCAAGATGACGCCTTTGAATACTAGTGTGGAAAAAATTTGAGAAGAAATAATTTTAATGGAGAATATACCAACACCCTGGAACATGGGAAAAGAACCACTTCCAAATAGCAAGAGTCAAGAATTTTGTTCTTATCATCACTTTCAAGGACATTCTACAAATAACTGCTAAAGAGAATCATTCTCAGAATGATAGACCAGGGAAAGTTAAATCATTTTGTAATAGGGCACCCTCAATCTCAACTCTTGCCACCATCGCCAGAAATTCGCAGAGTAAACGCAACAAAGGGAGGAGAAACATTTGTTATAGAAGTTGGAGTGAAGGAAAAACAATCGAAGATTTCCATGACAATGTCTTAAGCAGAGTTTTCGCAAGAGATGTTGATGGGAGAGAAATAATGAATATTGCGAAAGCTTCGCCATTAGAAGAGTGGCAAAAGCAGACTATTTCTTTCACTGCACAAGAAGTACCTGAGCCTGGCGAAATTCATGACAATCCATTGGTGGTGAGACTAGAGGTAAACCCAAAACAAAGAGAAGATGAAGAAGAAGATGAAGATGATGAGGCCGAAGATTCATGGGCAATTTATAGAGTTTTAATTGATACAGGGAGTTTTGTAGATATCCTGTTCTATCATACTTACAAGATAATGGGAGGCAGAGATGAGGATCTAATACCTTCAACTTATAAAATCTATGGTTTTAATGGCACTGCCAATAAACCTAAAGGGGAGATCACAATGTGAATTCCATTAAAGGGTATATCTTCCAAGATTCTATTATGTATTGTCGATGTAGAATCGCCCTACAATGCCTTAATTGGTTGACCTTGGATACATGGGATTTTAGGTGTGGCATCGAATTTCCACCAGTGCATTAAGTTTCCACATCCTAGTGGCATTGGAGTAATAAAGGGAGATTGGGTTGAAGGAAAGAAGTGCTATGAAATTGATGTAGAATCTTGCGAAGAAAGAGCTGCGAAGAAGAGGAATTGGAAGTATAACATTAAAGAAATACAAAGAAGTGAGAGATTGATGGTTGATACAATAGAACATGGAGAAGAAAGAATGATGCGAAGAGGACAAACAATAAGTGGCGAAAATGTCGCAGAAGGAAAGACTGTAGCGAAAATTAGCAAAAGAACAGAGGCAGAAAACATCAAAGGTAAAAAATTTAAATTATGAAATGAAAGAAATATTGAGAAAAATAAAATAAATGTATGCTTGATTTGTTGCAAAAATTTCAAAAATATGTTTTACTTAATGATAAAAATGAGATTGAGAAATTAAAACAGAGCTGATATGCAAAAGAATAATCCTTAGAATGGGACGAACCTTTATGGTGTACACCCTAGTTCGCGAATAAAATTTCGCAAGAGGCAAATGTAAGACATAAAATACGTCATAGAAAGGGGTATCTGTTGCATGGCTCAGTGATAAGGTTACACCGCTACTGGAACCTGAGTCATGGAGATTTGGGGTCAATGAAATCCCATCCAGGAGAGACACCTTGGATTCTCAACTTAAGCATATGACTTGAGTTGGGAGACTAAGGTAATAATAGCTCTCCTAAGGGGTGCAGAGTATGACCAAGGCGCCGAGGTACATGGTTTAGCCAAGAGTGCCCGGGGCATATGAAACTACCCTGGCCATTCTTGAGTGCAGTCTCGTAACCATAAGCCATATAGGAAAAAAGGATAAGAGGCTGCGAACACAACTGGTTGTTGTTAAGACTGGATGGGAGGAGCTAGTCTTGTATGGCAGAAGTACGTCTCCTTGAAAGGGCAACCATTGGGAAGATAAGGGCGGCACCCTCCATGAGGGATCTGATAAGTGTCTTAAGACGCAAATGTCATGAGGCTATATTTTTGCAAGAATACTTAGACTTGTCATATTTGTGAAACATTCCTGATGAGGCAATAATACAAAAGAGAAGATAAGACAAGATCAATGGATCATTGCATGCAAGTGTAAGGACATCCTGCGATTTCGTCGCAAGACGGAAATGTCATGGGACTTTAGTTTCGCAAGAAAATTTAGGCTTGTCATATTGTCGCAGCAAAAATACAAAAGAACAAAAAGATAAGGCAAGATCAATGGGTTTCTACATGAAAATGTAGAGACGTCCTGTGATTTTTTCGCAAAGAAAAAAGATGGCAACATAAGACCTTTACTTAGGAAGGCAAAATAAGACCACATCAGAATACAAAAATGAATGCAATCTAACAATTTATGATTGCGAGATTATGCATAGAAAATTGTAATTTTCTAATAATTTATGATTGCGAGATTATGCAAATATAATTGCGATTTTATCGTAAATTATTTTACTAAACAGAGGCAGCTTGCTCAATCACTCATTTGAAAACAAATAACAGAGGCAAGTATGGGAATGCATAGAATGAGTTAAATGTTATTTGTCTTCGCATGATAGATTTGCGCATAAGGTAAAAAATTAATTGTATTTTGGTCAATCATGTTACAAGAGAGAAAAGTTTTACTAACGCATGCAGGATGAAACAAGAAAAGTATAGCTTATATTGAAGAGAAATTCGCAATGATATATTACAAGAATAAAAGATCAGAGAGTGAATGTACAAGATTTACAAAAAATCGGACAAAGAAACGAAATCTATTTCTTGCTTGATTATTCCCTGTCTCCATCAGATTATTCACTAGAGCTTTCTTCCTTATCTTCATCAGATTCTTCATCAAACTCTTCTTCTTCATTAGCTTCACTATCAGAGATCACTAGAGGAGGAGTATTTTCTAGAATTTTATCTAAGAGACAAGGGTATTTGGAGTGAGGAATCTTATTGTCATCATAGATCTCCTTGATGGTGTCATTACGGAAATAAATTGCATCATTCCCAAAATTTGCAATAGTGATCTTCATTTGAGCCTTCAACCTTGAACATTTATCATTGCGAGAAGGTAAATCTGTTGCGAGCTTCGCTTTTTCATTCTCAAGCTCTCCAATTGTTTTGCGATATCTCTCTTCAGCTTCTACGAAAATATAACAATAAGTCAACAATCTGATAGTAGTTTATAAAAAAGCAAATAACTAAAGGAAGAAGAACAATTAACAACCTTCTCTGTTAGAGATCATGTCTCTAATCAAGGCCGTTTTCTCAGCTTGAAGACTAACATCTACACCTAGGTTATTTCTGGCGTTGTCAAGAACTTTTGCAGCCCAAGCAAATTCATCGTCATCATTTATGAGAAGGCGGGAACGGGTTTGGTTATCTCTCTCGCAGAGCACATCATTTCTATGTTTGAGATTATCTCTTTCAATTTGGACCTCAATAAGGGTCTCTTGGAATTTTGCTAAAGTTTGAGCACCTTGGAGAGAAATACGATCTTTTTCATTTATGAGGTTACTATTTTTTGTTCTTAAACTATTGATTTTTTCTTTGGAACTATGAAAGAAACGTTTAAACTTATTAGCCATAGTCAAGGCAGATCTACAGTCAACTTCTAAGAAGCGAAGTTTGGATCTGAGTTTATCTATGGGAAGAGATTCAATCATATCATTTAAAAAACGATTTAGAGAAGAATTTAGGTGTACAAGAAGAGTATCATCATCCATAAGATTGGGAAATGTATGAAGAAGAATAGCCTCATCAGAATGACCATAAACGTCTGCAAAATGATGAAACATATAAGAAAAGATAATGAGAAAACGAAATAAATAAAAAGGAGAAAAAAGTTCTATACCGTAGAGTTTCTTATTGGCATTTTGGAGACCAGAGATTTTATTCTTTTGAAAAACATATTCAGATTCCAACTGGTTGTTCTTTTTGCGAAGATCAATAATCTTAGATTCTAATTGGTTGTTCTTCTCACGGAGACTATTAGTTTCAGCTTCCAGCTTCTCGTTCTTCTTGCGAAGTTCAAGATATTTCTTTTCAAAGGCCGCGTGCCTTTTTTCCAAATCTGCGGTAACAGTATAAGAAGCTTTCCCAGCCTGCGAAATAATGCAGCAAATTTTCAGAATAAATTAAGAACTCAAGATAAAAATAGAAAGAAGATAAATATAAGTATGAAAATTTACCAAACTATTGAGTGAATATAAGAAACTGGGAGTTATAGATCTTGAAACCCCGCGAAGAGATTCATTATCCTCTAAGACGGGAGCATCGCAAATAGCAGCTATGGACTGGCAAGCATTAGTAAGAGGAGTATCACCAGTTCCCTGCATAGTACTAGAGAAGATGCCGGACAATTGAGCCATAGAAGACTCAGGTTGTGAAGCTTCCTTCGCAGAAGAAAAATCATCATCATCATCGCTATGATAACTAGAACTTTCACTAGATTGGACTTTTCGTTTCTTTGAAAGAGGGGCAACGGATTTATCTTTGCGAGAAATACTCTTGCCTTTACCCCTAGTCATCGCAACTTTTACAGTCTCTTCTACTTCAACAATAACCTACACACACAGATAAAGATAAGAAATAGAGGCGACAATATATTATAAAGAATCATAAAAGAATATTTCTTACTTCATCTGTGAGTGATCGAAGAGATAATAGAGTATTGACTCTCCCAGTCTTGCTATAACTTGCTTTCAACCTTGTAATCTGATAATTTCGCAGATACATGAAAATATTGGAAGAATTAACAAAATTACATATGAGAATGAAAAGAGTAACAATTCAAATTAAGTTTGGAAACATACCTTTGTGTTTCTTTCGGGCCATTTGAATACCCACGGTTGGTATGCTGCGAGATTCGCAGGTAAAACATGAGAGACGGAGATGTATGGACCCTCTAGGATTAGGGGAAAGATACACCATTTATCATCGCTAGAGTGACGTGGGGTTGTATTGGTGCCAGGATGCCAATCAATATCTTGCATAAGTATCTTATCATTATCGACATCATCTTTCTTTCTCAAACGAATGCCCCAACAAGTTCTATATCTTTTCATGGGAATTATCTCATAATTCGTAAATAATTTTTCTACGGTATACTTCGCAAGGATAATCGCAACATCAACGAACTTAGGATTCTTAACTTTATCAGGGTAACGAGATCCCTTACCAGCACCATGACTAGCAAACTCAAGCATTAGGCGAATGCAATCTCCACTCAATTGATATACTGCTCGCGAGAACTTCGCATGAGAAAGTATTTCATAGAATAAGGGAAGTTCAGGATCATAAAGAGGAACGGGAAGGCTGGCGAGAAGCTGACCTAGCGAGACTATGATCTTCTCATGATTGTAGGGATGATCATAAAATAAGTTAGCAGAAAGCTTAGATTTAGGGTTTTGACCAGGAATGGAAGATAAATCAAAACCTCTGGTTTGAAGTTTCTTTCGAACTTCTTCAAAGGAAATCTCATTCTTACGACCGGTTGGAGGCATTTTTAGTATGGGAATGAAGAAAAAAATAAAAATCAAGAGAAGAAGAATCACAAAATATTTAAGGTAGCAAAAGCGGAATTTGCGGAAGAACAGTAAAATTGCAGAGAAGCAGAAAAGAAAGTAAAAAGAAGAGAAGAGAAGAATAGAGAGGATATATATAGGGAGTAGAAATTCTCGAGAGGATAAGTGCATTTAATGCGAAGAGTGGACATGAGCGGTTGAAAAAGACGTGTCAAGAGATGGATGGAAGAAAAGATATGTGTAACTGTGGATGGGGAAAAACGATCTGCTGGTTTTTAAGGGATTGAGGATACGACCGGACGGAGGAGGTTCCTCGAACTGAGCAAAATGCTAATCCTCACACAGATGCACCGCTGCAAAAGGGGGTGCTTAGATTCGAGAGATAAATCTGTAGTACTCCGGCCTAAATCGAGACAACGACCGTTCCAGAGTAAATTCGGTCACAAGAGAGGATGGGTTGATCTGTAGGAGGGAAGATCAGAAATGTGTGGAATCGATGGTGATTCAAGGATTGTGGATGTGTGAATTCTGAATATGATAAGTTCTGAATGATTAAGTTGAACGATTGTGAAGAAATTTCTCTATTGATGAGTTTGATGATCTCGTGTTGTCGAAGAGATGTGAGATTATTACTCTGAGTATTCTGTGTATTCGTTCTGTTTTCGATTCTCTCTGCCTTCAATCTTGATTTAGGAACTTATTTATATTGCTGGAATTATAGACACCATGATCCCATGAAGTGTGACAGTTAATGGAATCAAGGAGTGGAGAGGTGGAGATCGTGTTCGAAACCAGTTGTCCAACGTGTAAAGACTCGGTCGACCTTCCACCCACTACCTCGTGAACTCCTTCAACTGATTGCACGACTTGCTCACATACCATCATGTGTTTGAACACACGTGTCGTAGACCGCCAGACCAAAACCCTAAGTGATATCCCCCCAAGTGACACAATTGATCGTCTCGTGGTCTGTTTAGTCAATTGATGATTTCTTGGTTTGATGGGACAATGAGTCCACGTGGTTGCTGAGTCGAACAAGATATTCTAGAACCACCCACGAATTGAACGTGTCATGAGACAGAGGTATAATTCTTATGATGAAGTGAGCAAGTATTGCTCATTCGATGGATTGTTGAATATTGGTGGATTGTTGAAGCGATATTCCTTAACTCGGGCAAATTTTGATCATCTGAGCAAGTGTTGCTCTCGTGATGATTTGTTGAATATTTGACCGTCTGAGCATGTGTTGCTCATGAACGATTGGCCGTGTGCCAAGAATATTAATTAAAGTGCTGGTCGTTGAACCTAACATAATTAATAAATTCATGACCATGAGGTCGTCGTAGAATTATTAATATTAATTCATGACCATGAGGTCGTCGTAGAATTATTAAGGTTAGAGTCTGGAAGCATGGTCCTTGAACTCAGAAACCCTAATTTGACCGATTGACGATCAATTCGTGTTCAGAAGTTTTAACCATGGGACGAATGAGGAGCAGCTACATGAGACCGTGGATCAACCATGTAGTATCCATATGCTCACGTGAGCAAATATGATGAATTCACGAAGAGTTCGTGATTGGTTGGTGAAAGAATGATTAAATGCTGGTTCAATCATTATTCAAAATGCTCGTCTGAGACTTAGGTGTAAAAACCTAATTAATTATGGGAGAGTGATGGACTGACCATAGAGTCATGGAGTAGGCCATGGGTTGTCCCGTGACCGTCTGATGGTCACTTCATGAAAAATCCAAAGTGTTTGGAAGTTTTGGACCTAATACGAGCAATTGTGCAAATTAGGTCAAAACTATGAAAATCGATGGGATTGGCTTCCGTGAGACGAAGAGCTAATCTTGGTCGGTCAAGATAATGTGCTCGTGTCCCTAAGGTGTCCGCGTCACAGTCTTGAGAATTTTGATATTTTCTGGTGCACGTTTGAGCGACCATTTGAGAAAATATGACAAAATCAGAGTTTTTTGATAAAACCATCAAAACTTCATCGGACGAAGGAAAATAATGAAAAGTGAGGGAATCATGAAGTGTGGACTGGTCACAGTGATCACGTGACCAACTGTTGGTCGCTTGATTAACCCCCAAACCCTAATTAACGTCCTTTACTAGAATTGATGTAGAATTATCATACGGACTCAGATTTTGATGGTCCGCCCCTTCATTCCATACGGAAAAGAATTTCCTATCTCCCAACGCGGGAGGTTTTAGGTTTTGAGCTCGTTCAGGAGGTGAAAACACCCCGAAAGTAAAATTCAGGAAAGATTTAAGGGGCCGGTCTCACGATAAAACGAAGGAGTTTTGTTAAAATCAAAGAGTTTCCATGAGACGAAGGAAACACCATGAGACGATGGAAAATATTTATAAAATAAGGAATTGTGAGACTGGGACACCGGTGGTCAAAGCACGGTCGGCCAGTTATGACCACAGTCCCATGGTGTCTCGTCCTTAGTTTTACATATTTTGATGATTTTATGAAGGATTCATGAATTTTGAGAAATTTGATAAATTAAGAGTGTTTTCATGAATTGAAGGAGTTTCCATGAGCTCATGGTCTTTGAAAAATATCAAAATAATAAAATTCGGCCGTGTGGGACCATGGAGGCGTGACCGACCGGTCATGACCTAATCCCACGAATTTTAATAATTTTTTAAAATAATTTTTGGGTATTTTTTGATGATTTGAAGGAATTTTGAGAAAAATACCATGAAATCAAGGAAAAATAAGATAATTAATAATGAAATAAATAAAACAGGGCGTGTGGGACCGGCTAGGCCTGCTGTAGATGGTGGTGATATGCTGGTGGAGGTGCAAGTAGATGGAATGGTGAAGGGGATGGATGCAGGTGCAGGTGAGGGTGATTATGCACTGATGGATGGTATGCAGGTGAACTGTTGGTAGTGCAAATGGTATGGAGATGGAAACTGGTGGTGATAAAGATGCAGGTGGAATATGATATGCAGATGGTGATGGGTGTATGAAAGTGATAATGGGACTGCGAACTGGTGGATGGAATGTAGGTGGGTGTATGTTGTTGGTGGTGAATGGAAGTGAGGTGGTGGTGTATGCATATGGAGGTGATGCTGAGAACTAATGGTGGGTGAATGCAGGTGGAGATGCAATGGTTTGGAGAGGAGCATAGAGCTCCCCCCTGTAGGTGGTGAAGCAGTCGCAGGGGTATGATATTATATCTGTAGCTTTAGGTTTTACCCTTTTTATATCTCTACTTTTTCCTGCAAAATCGTATAGGATTAACACCCCAGCAATTCTAGTCATTCCCAAACATTGCAGCTTCTAAATCTCAGCCATTCAATACTCTAAACTGATGGAAAAAGCTTGCACACTTGGCTATCTTCTCGGCAAAGAATAGATCCGTATCTGCTTCAGCTCATGACCCAATTTCTTAACTTCGTACTCCATCTTCTGACCCTTGGAATAAAGCCAGCAAACCCATGGCTCGAACTACTAAAGTAAACTCACTTATTTCCTGTCTTGTCGGCCAGAAACTAGAACCTAAAACCATATATAACGGCTCACACCAATCCATGTCCATTTGAGCTTCTAAATCAATTCATAACCATGGCCACTAACCCATGCACTCTGCCAATGAACATACAACATCACACGACCAAGGCAGAACTGTTGCTCTTATTGGACATACTTCTTGCTCAATTCTCAGCTCAAAACATTACCCAAACCCGTCACAATTTGTACCCAACCTGTGTTGTGCTTCTTGCCTTTGATTCCAGGCCTTAACCCTTTGTGCATACTCGCTAAAACTTGGCTAACCGGAGGCAAAGGCGTGGTTCTGGGAACAATAATATTTGTTGCAGAACTGGTCATTCAATCAGCCATTTTCCCGAGCAGTTGGTGTGCATCTAGCAGACTAATGATGGACAAAGCTCTGGCTGTATTTTGAAGATCACAAATCATCTCCTTCCCTGCAAATGAGACAAACCCATGTATTACAATCATTCACAGACTCTCAATAGCCTTAATTCTTCTTCGTTCATCACTAAATATCAATGGCAGCAATTGTTGTTCCCTGGTTTCTTGACATTAAGTACAGCACAAACCCAATCTCCGTGTCTTTCTGTCCCGATACTTGCCTCAAGCTAACTCTCTGTCTATCTTTATTGCCTTACAGTCTTTTATTCATGACTGAGACCTATAGGTTAGCCGGGCATTGAACTCCCAGCAAAGCTAGTCTTGAAACTGTGAAGGCCTGGTGAAGTAGTCGACCCAGCTGCTAGTTTAAATAAGAAGGGAGGTGGCCCTGAGTAATTAGAGTATGGTGCTCCAGCAATCCTTTGGATTTCAGCTGGTTACCCCTTAACCTTGCTGGGCTCCCAACAGCACTTTGTCATGGAGTGACATCTTTGCGCCTTTTGCACCTGTTTCTTCTTCTTTTACTTCAATGACTCCAAAATACCTACAAAATGCAAAACAAAGCGTAATATACAAAAATACAAGAGAAATAACAAAGAAAAGCAAAATAAATAGACATTCAAAAGATGTATTTTAGGCTCTTATCAGTTGAGCATGTATCTCATTATCGTTTTCCTTCCCAAAGGTACAAGGAGGAATAGCGGGAATAATTTCAAAAGAATTATTACAAGAAGAACAAGACATACCTGAATATGCTTTATTCCTTAATTTTTTGATTTTCCGCTTGAGATTGTTTATACTGGTCCTTAGATCAGATGCACGACTATTGATGTACATATAATCAGAGGTAAAACCTTTGGGCACAGTGTGATCCTTACCAAGAGATGGTCTTCCTTTCTCAATTGAATCATCCTTTTTTCTTTGACGTCTTTTCTTCTTTACAATAGCATCAACTGCCTTAGTTGTCCATATGACATTCTTTCCTCTACGATTGTATAAGAAGTTAGTATCATACATATAACTAAGCGAGGACTTATCATAGTACTCTTCCTGATTTGGGGCTATGACGTTCTCAGCTCGGAGAGAAACATGCTTGATTACTTCCTTTAACATCCATATGAGAATGTTATGAAGTTTTTCATTCCTTATTCGGAAACGACATTTTCGTTCAATGTGGCCTTTGTTTCCGCAATAGTAACAGTTGAAGTTCATGTTTTTACCTATTCTCCTACGCCCTTTCTTCGAAGTATGACAGCCTTTGTTTATAGGAACATCAATTATAATGAGTGATTTTTCACATTGCAAATTGCTATTAGCACAAACAAAATTGATCTTCCCAGTATTTGGAGCGTCTATTCTTTTATGGCCCAGACCACGTGTATTACCATGTCTTTATATGCTCCTAACATCGAAGATAGTTTTGTAGATCTATCATTGAATCTTTTCAGACTCTCTTCTAGTGATCTTACCTTGCTGACAGCTGTAGACATATCATTCTTCAATTATTTTTCTTTGGCAAGAAAAAGGCATTCTCTGTCATATTATAGTATTTCTGTTAAGAGTCATACTTTGCCTCAGATTCAGTAAGTCTTTCTTTCAACATACAAAAACTCTTCTGAAGTTTTTCACATTTAGTAATCTTTGAATGAACTTATTCATTACGGTCTTTAAGGATATTTTGTAAAAGATTATAACCGCAATCATACCCTTTAAAGAGTTTTTGGAGTTTCCTGTTTTCACGACAAAGAGGAAACAGATATTCTGCCAGGTAGGCAGTTGATCCTTTATTTGTTATGATATCATCAAAGAGTATGATATACTGTGAGACTTCTTCATCAAGACTTGGTTCCTCGTCTGAATCACTTTCATCTGAAAGTTCATCCAGTTGTTCATGTAGGCGATTTTTCCAGTTGACATTGGTTTCTGATAGAGGATAAGATTTCTTGGCAGTCTCAGAACTTTGAACTGTATCAAAAGGATCCTGATCTGGTTTTGTGCAATCAGAGATATCACTACTGTCCAAAGAGTCAGATTGCTACAAACACAGACTTTTGAGGTCTTGAACACCTGCTCTGATACCAATTGAAAAAGCGGGGGTTTAACAACCTCACCCAATATTTCGATTAGCAATATGTATGGACAAACTCCAATATACTTTTATGAGAATCAACTAGACAGTTAGACTCAAACAATAGAAAAGTATATCAAAGAGTTTTTATATCTCTATCTCTTGATTTAAATCTTACTCAATCAAACTGCGAGTCTCGATTAAATACAAGAGAGATAAACTTGGATGGTATCAAAAACCAATATCCAAGGATCAATCAATTTCCAATAAACAACCAAAGTTTGGATTTCACAATTGATCGATACAACGCACACAACCTATGATATTTAAATTATATAACAAAATATAATGCGGAATAGAAATAACACAGACACCAGAAAATTTGTTAACGAGGAAACTGCAAATGCAGATAAACCCCGTGACCTAGTCCAGATTGAACACCACACTGTATTAAGCCGCTACAGACACTATCCTACTACAAACTAACTTCGGTATGGACTGTAGTTGAATCCTAATCAATATCACATTGATTCAAGGTAAAGTTACGCTCCTTACGTCTCTGATCCCAGCAGGATACTACACACTTGATTCCCTTAGCTGATCTCGCCCACAACCAAGAGTTGCTAAGACCCAAAGTCGAAGACTTTAATAAACAAATCTGTATCACACAGAAAAGTCTACGGTAATAGATAAATCCGTCTCCCACGAATATACCTACGAGTTTTTGTTCCGACTTTTGATAAATCAAGGTGACCAGGAACCAATTGATAAACCAGACTTATATTCCCGAAGAACAGCTCAGTATTATCAATCACCTCACAATAGTCTTAATCGACGCAGCGAAAAAAGATATTGTGGAATCACAAACGATGAGATGAAGATGTTTGTGATTACTTTTTATCTTGCCTATCAGAGATAGAATTCTCAAGCCAATTATTATAATTGTACCCGTAGGATAGAAACGGAAAGATCAGATCACACAACTACAATAAAAATAGTATCGGTCTGGCTTCACAATCCAAATGAAGTCTTTAAATCGTTAACCTAGTTTAGAAGAAGAAACCAAAGGTTAAAGGAGAATCGACTCTAGCTTAGCACAATTAGTATATCACATCAAATGTGTGGGGATTAGGTTTCCCAGTTGCTAGAGTTTTCCCTTATATAGTATTTTAAATCAGGGTTTGCAATCAATGTTAACTTAGTAACAAAGCATTCAATTTTCACCGTTAGATTAAAACCTGGTTAGATTCAAGCTAATATTTATCAACCGTTAGATCGAAAAATAGCTTGTTATACACACATGTAATGCACGTTTGTGGGCTTGTGTAACCGTTCCCAAACTTGTACATTAGTTGGTTCAACATAGTTAACAAAATGGTTAGCCATATGATAACTTTCATATCAACCATATTCTTCTTCACCATAACTAGTTCAAATGACTCAAATGAACTAGTTAAAGAGTTGTTCAATTGCTCAGATCTTTATGTACTACATAATACACAATCGAAGCAAAAAAGATTTGATTCACTCGAAACGGTTCATGAACTATATAGCCACGGTTTGCAATAGCATTCCTTAGTTTATAAAGATAAGTTCACAAACATCGTTTTTAGACATAACCTACTCAAGTTCGCGGACTTAAGTTCCTGGATGGAGTTCACAAACTCTAGCAGAAATTCTCGGGTTTGAGAACTTCGCCAGTTCACGAACTGAAGCTCACGCACTTCTCCGGTTCTCTTGATCAACAAAGTTCGCAAACTTTGGTTCAAAGAATAAGGACTTATACACATATGTGTTTCCACAACAATACTTATATCCTTCATTGGTTATATTGTATAAACTTTCATTTCAATCATTGAAACATTCTCAGAGGACGTTATATAGTTGTTATTCACAAACCATTTTTCGTCAGAGCAATTTTCAAAGTGATTGAAACTTAACATGACTTTCATCACTAGGTAAAGATGAACTTGGTTAAACTGAAAGCTTTACCAACACATATTTCGAGAAATAGATAGGCGAGGTATACTCGGATCGAAATACCAAATATGTATAATCTTAGTCTATACAGCAAAATGACTTTTGTTTCAAGATAGGAGATAAATAGACTTTTGAGTGATAGATAAATTCAAGTCTCCACATACCTTTTAGTCGATGAAGATCCACCAGTTCCTTGAGTAGTCCTTCGTCTTGTATGATGATTGCCATGGAGTTCTTGAGCTCAACTACACTTTATATCCTAGTCCGAGACCTTAGCTATAGTAGACTAGAAATCAAGACTTATAGTTTTGATCACTAACATTGACAAACATGCTTGAGATAGCAATGCATGCGAGTTCGACCGAGCAATGCTCTAACAATCTCCCCCTTTGTCAATTTTAGTGACAAAACTATCAATACATATGGAATACAAAATATATATAAATAAACTTTGTAGCTCCTATTCCACATGTCTAATCTTCAACATCACTCGAAATCTTCGTCACTTCCAAGTACTCCAATGATCCCAAAGGTTGTAAGTTTAGCATCATCGTTGTTGAAAATCCATAGCTATAACAACGAGAAAGCAAGAGTTCTCAACTATTGTTATACAGTGTCATAGTATCATTAAACATCGTCAAAGTCCAATTGCATCACAAGGAGTCTATAAAGATACAAGATGACCCCTATAATATTCCACAGCCGCACTCCCCACAATGATTTGGCAATTAAGCACAAGTTCAATTAAGAACTCTCCCCCATATTATGTCATTCCCGAATGAACAACACAAACGACCTTAATTTCAAAAGAAAATAAAGATTTCTTTGGACATGAAAAATCACATACAAGTATGAATTTGAATCCAAAAATATTAAATTAACCATAAGCGAACTCATAATTAATTTAACCAAATAAGCTCAACACAAGTAAACTTATGGAGACTTAAAACCTCAATTAGATTAATCAACTTAATTGTTCATACTCACATAAGAAAATATATGGAGCAAGACTAAGTTAATCATCAACCTAGTCAAAAATGCTCAAACATAAGAAAAGCTTACGGAGTCATAACTAAATAACCAAAAAGATGATTAATTTAGTTTAATATGCTCGACATAAAGTACCTTACAGAACAATAACTAAGCTAATCACAAAAATAATCAACTTTGGTTGTTTAATGCTCAACATAAGACACATTACGTAGCCTCACAGTAATACACAAAATGTGGATCAGGGAAGATCAATTACCGCGGAATACACAAGGATTCATTCTATTTTCCATCACCATGTGCACAATGACATATAATAGACATAATCCTTGAAAACAAAAGATTTTAACCTATCTTCCATCAAAAATTGACATAATAGGCTTAACTTTTGTATATGTTAAAGTCTATTCATTCTTTTAAGCATATAACTCACGAACGACTTTACTTTTGACAAGGTATGGGACAATCAAGTTCACGGATGCAAACACACATATCTCATAACAATATTGCAATATATAAAATCATAAAGATTAATACTGCAAAAATCATCTTCCAAACAAGTTTAGAATTTAAACCAAGAAATCTAAAAACATGAAGAACCAATAAATCTAAAAACATGAAGATGAAAACGTTGGACATAGCTATGTGTAATCACAATAATGGCTATTCCAAACTCTAGTTATTCTTCTAAACAAAATAACAAAATAGAAGATTTACTAGGCAACCAAACTCAAACAGACTAAACTGAAAACACTTCCACGCCAATGCGAACTAAAGTCATATAGACAGTTCGGGACCTTCTTGAGTCTTGAGGTCCTGGAGATTGTAAACGACAGCATCCTCTGCACCTTTGGAGAGGATATCCTTATTGGGAAGTTCTTTAACACAGGTTTTTATGAGAACAAGGTCATATTTAACCCTTTTCAACTCAGTTCTTACCACATCAAGACACTTCCTCGTATCAACAAGTTCATGTTTTTCCTCATCAAAGTTCTTTAGGAAGTTGAGAACAACATCATACGAGATATTTTCAACCTCCTCTATATCCGAAAAGGAATTAGGAGATTGAAGAAAAGATCTTTCGACTTCAACACAAGTTCCATTATCTTCATCGAATTCTGAATATACCGCGTTATCAATGAAATCTTTAGATAAGTCCCATGAGCAGGAAGAAGAAGCCATTGATAATATGAAGCCTAGAGTAAGAAGGTTAACTCAATAGGATATGTATATAAATAAAATTATAAAGATAGTCGACTCTCTATGTCTAACGACTATTAACATTATAGAAGAATATTTTAATGATTGAAATGTAGAGTTGAGATTACGTAACTACCTATGGATATAAGCATATATAGTGTGTTCGCACATTAGTGTATAAATCCATGTACCGGAAACCAAGTGCTTGCATATGTGTGCATGCAGTATTGGTGAAGGAGACAGGCTGGGTAGGCATACCCGTACGCGTACTGGCGGAATTTCATGTCCGTGAATTTCTGATGAGTTTGGAGTTTACGAACTTACAAACCAGTCACCTTAGGTAAGCGTACTCACGAAAGTTTTCATCCGAGAATTCTGCTGGGTTTTCAAACCCAATTCCGGTAGCTAAGGTACGCATACCCGTACGCATACCCAAGCTGGTTATTTCTCAAATCGGTTGTTCATGAACTTAAACAATAAAGCAATAAGGAATGCAATCTTTGCAAACTGTGGCTATATTGTTCATGAATTGATTCAAGTAAATCAAACCTATTTTTCTTCAACTGTGTCTTGTGTAGTACATAAGATTTCCTTGCAATTGAACAACTTTTGAACTAGTTCTTATGAGTTATTTAAACTAGTTATGAGAAGATGAATACGGTTGATATGAAAGTACTCATATGGTTAACCATTGGTCAACCATTTGTGAACCAACTAATGTACATGTTTAGGTACGGTTACTCAAACCTAAATGAAATACATTTCATTTGTGTGTGTGACAAGCTAAGTTTCGATCTAATGGTTGAAAGATATTAGTTTGGATAAATCAGGTTTTTCATGTAACGGTGAATATTGAATGCTTTGTTACCAAGATAACTTGGATTGCAAACCCTGATTTGAAAAATATATAAGAAGATATCTAGCAACTGGAAAAACTAATCCCCACACCTCCTGTGTGATACTAGTTGGTTTGCTAGAGTCGATTCTCCTTTAATCGTAGGTTTCTTCTCGAGACCCTATCGATTAACGACTTAAAGACTTCATTGGGATTGTGAAGCCAGATGAAACTACTTCTCTTGTAGTTGAGCGATCTGATCTTGCCATTTTCTATCGTACGAGTTCAATTCAATAATTGGCTTGAGATTATATCTCTGATAGGGCAAGATAAAAAGAAATCACAAACCTCTTCGTCTTATCGTTTGTGATTCCACAATATCTAGTTTCGCTACCATACGATTTAGATTATTGTGAGGTGATCGATAATTCTAGGTTGTTCTTTGAGAATGTAAGTCCAAGTTATTGATTGGTTCATGTTCACCTTAATTTTAACAAAAGACGGAACAAAACTCGTAGGTTTATCTGTGGGAGACAGATTTATATCTTATCGTAGACTTTTCTGTGTGATACAGATTTGTTTATTCAAGTCTTCGAATTTGGGTCATAGCAACTCTTGGTTGTGGGTGAGATCAGCTAAGGGAATTAAGTGCGTAGTATACTTCTGGGATCAAAGATGTAAGGAGCGCAACTCTACCTTGAATTAGTGTGATATTGATTAGGGCTCAACTACAGTCCAGAACGATGTTAGTTTATAGTAGGATAGTGTTTGTAGCGGCTTAATACAGTATGGTGTTAAATCTGGACTAGGTCCCAAGGTTTTTCTGCATTTGCGGTTTCCTGTTAACAAAATTTCTGGTGTCTGTTTTATTTTTATTCCGCATTATATTTTGTTACATAAATGAAATATCACAGGTTGTGCGTTGTATCGATCAATTGTGAAATCCAACCTTTGGTTGTTGATTGGAAATTGATTGATTCTTAGATATTATTTTTTGATACCATCCAAGTTTATCTCTCTTGTATTTAATCGAGACTCGCAGTTTGCTTGAGCAAGATTTAAATCAAGAGATAGAGATATAAAAACTCTTGATATACTTTGATATTGATTGAGTCTAACTGTCTAGTTGATTCTCATAAAAGTATATTGTAGTTTGTCCATACAGATTGCTAATCGAAATATTGGGTGAGGTTGTTAAACCCCCGCTTTTTCAATTGGTATCAGAGAAGGCAAACATGTTCAAGACCTCAAAAGTCTGTGTTTGTATCCATCTGACTCTATGGACAATAGTGATATCTCTGATTACACAAAACCATATCAGGATCCTTTTGATATAGTTCAAAGTTATGAGACTGCCAAGAAATATTCTCCTATATCAGAACCCAATGTCAACTGGGAAAATCGCCTAGATGAACAACTGGATGAACTTTCAGATAAAAGTGATTCAAACGAGGAACCAAGTCTTGATGAAGAAGTCTCACAGTATATCATACTCTTTGATGATATCATAACAAAGAAAGGATCAACTGCCTACCTGGCAGAATATATGTTTCCTCTCTATCGTGAAAACAGGAAACTCAAAAAACTCTTTAAAGGGTATGATAATGGTTATAATCTTTTACAATCTATCCTTAAAGACCGTAATGAAGAAGTTCATTCAAAGATTACTGAATATGAAAAACTTCAGAAGAGTTTCTGTTTGTTGAAATAAATACTTGCTGAATCTGAGGAAAAGTATGACTCTCAACAGAAATACTATAATGACAGGGAATGCCTTTTTCTTTCCAAAGAAAAACAATTGAAGAATGATCTGTCTACAGCTGTCAGCAAGGTAAGATCACTAGAAGAGAATCTGAAAAGATTCAATGCTAACTCTACAAAGCTATCTTCCATATTAGGAGCATGTAAAGAACATTGTGATACACATGGTCTGGGATATAAAGGAAAAGACGCTCCAAATACTGGGAAGATCAATTTGTTTGTGCCAATAGCAACTTGCAATGTGAAAAATCACATGTTACAGCTGATGTTCCTATAAACTCTAGTTGATCATGCAAACAAGCAACCTGTCCAGATGTCACAACAACTGGTTGGAAATCTTCTCCAAGACTTCAAGGTTGTACATGAACAATTCGTGATTGCCATAAAGAATATCGAGTTTGTGAAAACTAAGCTGAAGGAAGCTAATGAGGAACTTGCTTGTGTTCGATCTCTTATTGCACATCTTGGTTAGATGGTGCCTTTTTCTTCTAGGAAGTTTTCTTATGAGAATTTTATTCTTGTGTTTTAGGAAGAATAACTAGAGTTTGGAATAACCATTATTGTGATTACACATACCTATGTCCAACGTTTTCATCTTTTGTTTTTAGATTTTATTTATTTTTAACTCTAAAATTGTTTGAAAGATGATTTGTGCAGTATTAATCTTTATGATTTTATATATTGCAATATGTTATGGGATATGTGTGTTTGCGTTCGTGAACTATATTATCCCATATGATGTGAAAAGTTATCTCTTTTATATGTCGATATGCAAGTATTGATTGAAGATCGATGAACTTTTGACAAACAAAAGTTAAGCCTATTATGTCAATTCATTGATGGAAGATAGGTTAAAATCTTTTGTTTACAAGGATTATGTCTATGGTATGTCATTGTGCAAATGGTGATGAAAAATAGAATGAATCATTGTCTATGCCGCAGTATTGATCTTTCCCTGATCTATATTTTATGTGTACTGAAATGCTCCATAAGTTTTCTTGTGTTGAGCATAAAACGATTGAGTTTAATCATTTTTTATGGTTAACAAAGTCATAGCTCCGTAAGTTCTCTTATATCGAGCATGTTCAATTAAATTGATCACTTTTGTGTTTAATTTGATTGAGTATTCTGATTAAATTAATCATGGTTTTCTTGTGGTTAGTTTAATTGAGAATTTTGGATATAAAAAATCATTTCGTATGGTTTTTGGTGTCCAATAAAATCCTTCTTTTCTCATAAAAGTTAGGTCGCTCTTGTTGTTCTCTCAAGAATGACATCAAATGGGGGAGAGTTCTTTTGAACTTGCGCTTAATTTCCAAATCTTTGTGGGGAGTGCGGCTGTGAAATTTTTAGGGGTTATCTTGTATCTTTATAAACTCCTTGATGAATGCATTTATCTTTGGCTTTATGATTGCATCTGAACAAGTTGATATGTTATTTTCTTTGGTCTTGAAGACAAAAAGGGGGAGAATTAATATGAAGTTCACACTACAAATACATATGGTTTTCGGATCATTATGTAAGGGGGAGTGATTTTCATGTTGATACGAAAGTATTGACTAAGGGGGAGTGATACATATCACCATAGTATTATTGTCGAAGTTGTGATATTAGAACTTTGATGTTGTGTAATAATACTATGACACAGTATAACAATGATCGAGAGCTATTGTTTTCTCATGGGAGTACTTGGAAAAGATGAAGTTTTTGAGTAATGTTGAAGCACCAAGGAGATCAAGCATGTGGACGAGAAGCTACAAAGTTTTATTTATTTTGTAATCCATATGTATTGGAAGTTTTGTCAGTAAAATTGACAAAGGGGGAGATTATTAGAGCATTGCTCGGTTGAACTCGCATGCGTTGTTATCTCAAGCATGTTTTTCAATATTAGTTATCAAAACTATACGTCTTGATTTCTAGTTTACTTACGACTAAGTCTTGATCTAGGATAGTTAAGTATAGTTGAGCTCCAGAATCCATGGCGATTATCTTATGAAGACGAAGAAATACTCAAGGAACCGGTGGAACTTCATCCGACCAAAAAGGTATGCGGAGACTTGAACTTATCTAGCACTCAAAAGTCTATCTATCTCCTACTCTTGAGACAACAGTCGTATAATAGTTTTCATACATGTACATTTGCTATTTCGAGCCGAGTTTACTCGCCTATCTTTTTCTCGAAATATGTGTTGGTAAGCTTTCGCTTTAACCACTTTCATCTTTATCTATGAAGAAAGTCATGATGACGTTTCAATCTCGAAAATTCCTTTGATGAAGATAGTCAATTCTTTATGTCTAACACTATTAATATTATAGAAGAATGTTGCAATGATTTAAATGTAGAGTTGAGATTACGTAACCACCTATGGATATAAGCGTATATAGTGTGTTCACACATTAGTATATAAATCCATGTACCGCAAACCAAGTGCGTGCATATGTGTGCATGCGGTATTGGTGAAGGCGACAGGTTGGGTACGCGTACTGGCGAAAGTTCATGTCCGTGAATTTCTGCTGAGTTTGGAGTTTACGAACTTACAAACCAGTCACCTTAGGTACGTTTACCCGTACGCGTACTGACGGAAGTTTTCATCTGAGAATTTTTGCTGGGTTTTTAAACCCAATTCTGGTAGCTAAGGTACGCATACCCGAACGCGTACCCAAGATGGTTATTTCTAAAATCGGTTGTTCATGACTTAAACAATAAAATAATAAGGAATGCAATCTTTGCAAACTGGGGCTATATTGTTCATGAATTGATTCAAGTGAATCAAATCAATTTTGCTTTAATTGTGTCTTTTGTAGTACATAAGATTTCCTTGTAATTGAACAACTTTTGAACTAGTTCTTATGAGTCATTTGAACTAGTTATGAGAAGATGAAGACGGTTGATATGAAAGTACTCATTTGGCTAACCATTGGTCAACCATTTGTGAACCAACTAATGTACATGTTTAGGTACGGTTACTCAAACCTAAATGAAATACATTTCATTTGTGTGTGTGACAAGCTAAGTTTTGATCTAACGGTTGAAAGATATTAGCTTGGATAAATCAGGTTTTTCATCTAACGGTGAATATTGAATGCTTTGTTACCAAGGTAACTTGGATTGCAAACCTTGATTTGAAAACAATATAAGGAGACGTCTAGCAACTGGAAAAACTAATCCCCACACCTCCTGTGTGATACTAGTTAGTTTGCTAGAGTCGATTCTCCTTTAATCGTAGGTTTCTTCTCGAGACCCTGTCGATTAACGACTTAAAGACTTCATTGGGATTGTGAAGCCAGATGAAACTAGTTCTCTTATAGTTGAGTGATCTGATCTTGCCATTTTCTATCGTACGAGTTCAATTGAATAATTGGCTTGAGATTATATCTCCGATAAGGCAAGATAAAAAGAAATCACAAACATCTTTGTCTCATCGTTTGTGATTCCGCAATATCTAGTTTCGCTACCATACGATTTAGATTATTGTGAGGTGATCGATATTCTAGGTTGTTCTTTGGGAATATAAGTCCGAGTTATTGATTGGTTCCTGTTCACCTTAATTTTATCAAAAGACGAAACAAAAACCGTAGGTTTATCTGTGGGAGACAGATTTATCTATTATCATAGACTTTTCTGTGTGATACATATTTTTTTATTCAAGTCTTCGACTTTGGGTCATAGCAACTCTTGGTTGTGGGTCAGATCAACTAAGGGAATCAAGTCTGTAGTATCCTGCTGGGATCGGAGACATAAGGAGCGCAACTGTACCTTGAATCATTGTGATGTGGATTAGGGTTCAACTACAGTCCAGACCGAAGTTAGTTTGTAGTAGGCTAGTGTATGTAGCGGCTTAATACAGTGTGGTGTTCAATCTGGACTAGGTCCCAGGGTTTTTCTGCATTTGAGGTTTCATCGTTAACAAAATTTCTGGTGTCTGTGTTATTTCTATTCCGCATTATATTTTGTTATATAATTGAAATATCACATGTTGTGCGTTGTATCGATCAATTGTGAAATCCAACCTTTGGTTGTTGATTGGAAATTGATTGATCCTTGGATATTGGTTTTTGATACCATCCAAGTTTATCTCTCTTATATTTAATCGAGACTCGCAGTTTGCTTGAGTAAGATTTAAATCAAGATACTTTTCTATTGATTGAGTCTAACTGTCTAGTTGATTCTCATAAAAGTATATTGGAGTTTGTCCATACAGATTGCTAATCGAAATATTGGGTGAGGTTGTTAGACCCCCGCTTTTTCTGTCGGTTCAGTTCATAAGTCTTATAGTCTTAGGTAAAATATTAACCACTCACACATGAGACATCAATTCATTTCACATGGGGGAATACCACTAGGGTTTTGGTCTGGCATCCACGATGAGAGTTGTGGTAAGTCGTGTTGTCAGTTAAAGGTAAAATGGAAAGTGGATAGTCGATCAACCAAGTCATCTATGCAACATGGAAAATGGTTTTGACACGATCTCCCACTCTTCCAACTTTCCACTTCTTTCAATCATCACCACTTACAGTAGATTGATGTGCTGCTATAAATAGGTTTCTGAACCTATGATCTGATAAAAAATAACAACTAAGACTCATCATTGTCAAGTTATCAAACACTTTTTCTCTCGTCTACATAGAGAATCATATTTACAATATTTCAACACATCACATCACCTACAGATCAATCTCCATTGATCTCCACACAATGTCAGCTTCCCTCCCTACAGATCGACCCTTCTCCTCTTGTGATCGAATTGAACCTGGAACGACCATTGTCTTGGTTTAGGCCATGGTCCTACAGATTAGTCTCTCGAACTCAAAGTACTCCCGTGCAGTACATTTTTTTAAAGGTTCAGACGATTCACAACTCTGAGCACCTGCTTCAGTGAGCACTTGCCTCCTCCACCACTTTTTTACTAGAAAACCCGTGAGCCGTTTTTATCCACAAACAAACTCAAGTCTACTTTTAAGGCGGCCACATAAAATGACCACCAATTATGATGTTGCCACAAAAAATACCATCCGCTCATCAACGCTCCCGAATACCAGCAAACAATAAGGTTTTGCAGTCATGAAATGTTATAGTTGACGTTTAAATTAAAACTGAAAGATCAGGAAATGATGTTGGATTAAAGTAATACCCCCCCATCCCACAATTAGGTTACCTAGTTTGAGTTTGCACAATTCTTAATATAAGGAGGATAAATTAGTATTTTTTATATATATTGTAACAATTATATCCTTATGGATAATAATTAGCAAGATTTAGAAGTCGCTATTCAAAAAGGGGTTGGAGCTCAGCTTGTCGCTCGGCTTCCAACAAAAGTTGTGTACGAACTATAAGATAATATTTAAATGTATAAAATAAAATATTAATATTGATTTAGAAATTATTTATCTCTAAAACTTTACCACGAATATTCATAAACTTTATATCACTGAAAATCATTTTAAAACACCTACGTAACAAATATAAACATGACTATTGTTAGATGCAGGCACCTACTCTTAGTGGGACAAATTTTTAAAATGTTTTTAAAATGTAAAATGAATAGGTCAGCGGGACGGAGAAAGTAGTATATATAAGAAGCAGTGGTTGTAGTTAGTGGAGGATAAAAAACAATGCGGACACGAGAGGGAATGGTGAGGTAAAATGCATAAGCTGCGCGAAGTCCGCTGTGAACTCCATATCTCCCACGGTCTCACCCTCTCCTACCCCTTTAATGAGCGCAAGCTAATTAGGAAGCGGGTAAGGAATCAACCGTTGGATATTCTCGGATTAAAATTCAGCTGTCAGATTTCATATGTTAGAAAAAAATAATTCCGTGTGAACATTAAATTCAGGCCGTAGGATTTCCGTGTTTAGTTTCTAATGGTCGGATTTCATTTTAAAAAAAGGATTTGTTCTGCAAATACGGCTAAATATAGGGATGTATCTTCAATTCTCCATAAGTCCTATTTTGTGGTATTTACAAAAATTCCAATTTTTATAAAAATTAGTATAAAAACTCAAAAACTTCGTATCTTTTAAGTTATATATTGGATTTTTGTAAACTTCATATGACTAGAAAGCTCTCTAAATTCTCTACGTAAATAGTATAAACAAGGGCATCAATTTTAATTTTTTGAATATTTTTACATCAAAAAATTAAGATAAACAAATTTTAAAGACAATTTTAGAAAAAACTTATATCTACAGTAATCTTTGTTCTCATAGCATTTGATGTGCACCAAAAAAAATGGATTTTGATTTGTGACGAGAACATATCATAGGACATAACGTGCAACGCACATACACTCGGCTTATAGCTGTAGTCTGTAGAGAGAGTGGTAATCAGAGAGTGACAGATCAATTCTCTGAAAAGTTTGAGCGGTAGGATACCAGTACTATAAGAGCTAGCACTATGGGAGGGGTCATCCCTTCCCTATCCCTCTATTTCCCTCAAAAACCCAAAAAAGAAACTACTATGGTCTCCCATATCCCTACACGAGTAGGGATATACCCCTCCATCCCTACATGGCTGAACAGATCTGATCACTCGTGTAGGGAAGGGAAATCACATGGGTACTCGATACCCGTATTATTTTACGCTTTACGCGTACTCAGTACGCGTAGCTTTCTGTATGCGTACTGAGTACCCGTTTCGGGAAATAATATTTGTTTGACCTTTTTTGGTTAACACCTCTCTCACACCCGATCCTAACCATCCATCACTAATAACGGCTCTATTTTCTACGCCGTCGGATCCCAACGGCCATTTTTTCAAAATCCTCTATAAATACCACTCTAATTCTCTACTCAAACCACACCAAATCAATTGATTTTTTATGTTCTCCCTCTTACATCAATTGATTTCTTCTTTCTCTTCATCTTACTATACGTTTTTGGTATTTAGATTTAGATTTATTCTACTACTAATTTTTTTTTTATCTTAGTTTCATTCAAAATGACACTTAATTTTGTCACACAAGAAGAGTTTTTTTTTTTTTTTTTTGCTAAATCACATATTTTATTAATAAAAAGGCTAAAATTTCAAGCCAAAGGATTTACAGGACTGGACTTTAAATCTGAAGACACTACAATAAAGAAGAGGAAGCTAAACTAGACTTTTAACTCAAATAAAAATATGCAACATTTGGTTGTTCAACTCTCTTTAGAAAAAAAAAGGTCTTCCTTTATGAATGATTCTCTCTCCAGCTTTCAAGTTTATTCCATTTGTTGCTAGATTGATTGCTGAAAAATTTATTTCCTTTATGCAGTATAGTATTTCTACTCTCTCAAATCTTTCAATCATCTTTAGCCATCTGACTTTAATGTACCAGGAAATATTTCCACTGTTGAAACTTTCAATAGCATCAATTGAATTTGACTGAATAATTACCTTGGAGTATCCCATGTGAGCAGCCCACTCAAGAGCACAAAGTATAGCATATTCATCTGCAATGGAAGAAAGAGCCACCCCAATTCCACCTGTGAGAGTACCAATCACTTGGCTATTACTATCTCTAGCAATGACTCCAATACCAGCTTTCCCTGGATCTCCATATGAAATTCTAGCACAACAAAACAGAGTAAAGTTAGGTGCAGGAGATGTCCAGAAAACCTCTTTGATGCAGTTAAATTTTATTTTCCTATCACCAATTTTGAAGAATCTCAGAATTTGATTATCATATTCTTGGCTCCATTTATTACCTTTCATTCTGTAGCTTCCTTCTTGCACAACTTTGTATATCCTGCTTTTAAATACATTGCAATTTGTCTTAATCTCCTCAAAGAGTTGTTTATTTCTTTGAAACCACAGAGCTTTCATTGTTGCACAAGCTGCAGTCATCCAAATTTCTTTGATAATTGGACTCTTCTTTTTGGAAGCTACACAGATGTCTTCAAATGATTTTGGATTTTTAAATTCAAAAATATATCCAAGCCAAGACCAAATTTCCAAACTGAATTTGCACTGCCAGAGTATATGAAACATATTATCTACTTGTTCTTGACAGATACAACATCTGGAAACAATGTCATATCCCATTTTTATCTTTTCCTCATTATCCATATACACACCTTGATGTAGTCCTTGAGTGATTTCTGGGGAGTTGAGTGTATTTTAAATCTTGGGTATTTTGAGAGAGTTTGAGAGAGTGTAGGGAGTTTGAGAGAGTTTGGTATTTTTGAGTTCAGGGAGTTTGGGGGAGTGTAGGGAGTTTGAGTGAGTTTATTAGAGGGAGTTTGGGGGAGTTTGAGAGAGTTCACTCCTAACTCATTCTCTTTTAAGAAACAATAAACCCTCATTTGCAAATAAAAATGATCTTTAATCAAAAGAAAAAAAAATAGATAAAAATCATCCTATCTCTTTATCAATAGTATGTTATTGTTGTGCAACGAGATAATTTTTTTCCCCTTCAATTTTGCGGTCTTCTTTCTCTTTCGCAATAAGAGAATGCATAGACTCAATAGAATAAGCAATCGATGAACTGTTGGCAATCAATTTCTATAGGTAATCAGACTGCTCAGTAGGATTAGTTGATGTATAAGAGTCACTAATGTCACACCTTTGTCTTTTCCTTGGTACCGTTTTTCTGACATGCATTTTCTTTTTGTTCATATCTTGAGTTTCATCTTTACCTTGTTCATCATTATCCTCTGAGGAATATCCCACATATGATACGTTAAAAGCACTATCATATTGCTCTCGTTGAGTATAATCAACATCTAAGTAATAATCATGTTCATCTTCCTCATTACAGGTTCTAGCACTTGTACCCTCATGGGTAAGATCAACTGTAACTTTTCCAGATGCACATTTGTTTCCAAAAACAATAAGCAAGTCACCATAGTCTCTACCATTTACATCCCTTAGGTTAGTTTGCTTTGGATGACTCTGTTATTACAAAAAAAAAAGGATAAAGCATGAATTAGAACTCTGCATAAATTAGGAAAAAAAAGATCTAATTCAGTTGTGCTAAATAAAACACACATACCTCAAAGTAATTGTTCCACATCTCGTTGGTTTCAGTAATCATCTTGTTAGTGTCATCCCAACCGAATCCAGAAGTACAAGATTTAAACAAATCCTGGTATTTACCAAATCTATCCTTCAACCATCTATATTTCCCTTTAAAGTTCTCATAAGATTTGTCACAATGACATGCTTGGTTAAGTTTTGGAAGTATTTCTTCTACCACTACTCTCTTAGGAAAACATCCATTAATGTCTTTCTTCTTATCAAGTGTAATTTCTACTAACAGTTCCAATAGTTTCTGAGTCTCTCGTGTTGTCCATTGTTTGTAATTCGTATTCGTATCCGAATCCGGTTCCATATTCTTATTCTTCCTAACATTCTTTTTCTTCTTGTTGTTTTCAGCAGGTTGGCTGGAACTGTCCATTCTATGGTGTGACAAGTTATCTACATTAGTACTGAAATACAAGCTATTGTAGTTG
The DNA here is from genome assembly GCA_023529315.1 of Papaver bracteatum. Classification (NCBI taxonomy): domain Eukaryota; kingdom Viridiplantae; phylum Streptophyta; class Magnoliopsida; order Ranunculales; family Papaveraceae; genus Papaver; species Papaver bracteatum. The sequence goes on from JAJJWX010003118.1 coordinate 300,002, forward strand.
TTGCTACATAATAATCACTCACAATATACATATGAGATGAAGTTGTTGCTAAACATTCTGATGCATTTATAAAGCTACACAACACAAATAAAAATGCAGTAGTATAAAGTAAGAAAACATACCTATAAAAAATCAATCCTTACTGAAGTGGTGCTTTCAAGTCCAGAAACCTATCAAGCCATTATCAAAAACAAGCCAAATTAGGAAAAGACAAAACAACAAAACCATGAAAAATGGTAATTTAGCGTCATGCAGGGTCAACTTCCATGAAAAAAACTGATGAAAAGCCAAGTAGCTCTGTATCCATGCCAAAAGAAAGGTAATATCTCAATCTGCATTTGGAAAGGTGATCATTTAACTTCCTTTGATTCTTGAGATCACACTATTGCAAATGTTTATTCTCAGTTGTTGAAGCTGTTAAATTACTCACCACTATAATACTAGTAAACTTTGATCCTCTAAAGAGTGTTTTTACATGTTGCTTTGTTCCATCAAAGGAAGTAGTATTATCTAAGATATTCAACTGTCAACTGTTCTTGCTATGAATTAGAGCTTCCTTGTGAATGGCGAAACTTAAAAATGCATTTATGATTTCTGAGAAATCTCGCCATCGTTATTGAGGATAGTAAGTTGTCACTTATAGCAGAGACCTTGGTGTGGAGTAGGATTGAGCAAAAGGTTTTTACACGTGGAACTTGTACCTATTTAACACACACAAAAGAGCATGGCACAAAAGAGCATGGCATAAAAATTTCCTGTACAAAATCAATACCTCTGCACAAAAGAGCATGGCACAAAAGACCTTGGTGTGGACCTTGTTGTAGACATGGTAGGCACAAAAGAGCTGCCACACAATAACTTATACAGAAATGAGCTAGCGTCAACTCGGGGTTATCGAAACTGCAGAGGTCCAAGTCATAAAGGGAAATGTACAGAAGTTGAACAAGCTAATTTGACTCTTGATGAATGATATAGAAGAAAATACGGAGTAAAGCCTTCAGTTAAAAATGAGTTTCACGACATTGGCAGTGACGAGAAACTCACTCGAAAATTAAAAAATCAATTGGATATGGAAGATATACATGTACGAGTTTTTAATTATTGGCCTTGGATTTGTAACTGATTGATATCTTGACTGTTTCTGTGGTTAATTTAAATTGTTTCTTGTTTATTCAGGCACAAGAAGTCCCAATATCAGAAGCATAGAAAATCCGGAGAGGGGAAGGAGATAGGTGGCATAGGAAGGAGGGGGTTTGGATAAAAAATTCAAAAGCTGCTGGTGACAAGGTCCATCCTCCTCTTTCTGACTTAGGATTAAGAATAATTAACATGAGAAGAGGTGTTGAAACCTACTATCGGAACTGGTGCAGGGACATTGCAGGCATGGAGAAGGCTGGTGACAGTGATGGAAGTGATGCTTTAATCTGAGCAAGGGAAGAAGATTCAGGTGGTACAAATTGATACTGCATTCGGGAGAATTCATCAGATGACATTGGTGATCACAATTAGTTAATGGGAAGAGCTGGACCATATTTCAACCTCGTCAATCTTTCCTATGAAACGACACCTCAACCATACCCAAAACAACACAACATGGCGCAAAATGGAATACAAGTATGATCTTTTTTTCTTTCTTTCTAGTTATGCTGTTTAGTACAGTAAGTACTCTATTGTGTTCTTACTATATTTGATGCAAATAGCACAATTACACTATCCCCTGTGAAACTCTAAGGACGAGGAATTACAAGACTTGGCTAGAGAGCTTCGTTCAAGGGATTCAACAACGATTAAATAATTGGCAGAGAAACTATCTGAAACTGCTCAAGCTGATGTGGCTGCAACTTCTGCAGCATATGCAATAGATGTATAAATCTCAGGATAAGTGTCATGGGCTAGGTTCAGTTTATTATACTTTGATGCCTGGTCAGTACCCTATTTGACCTCCAATCTTTTCTGTTATTTTTATCTCACTAGTGATATCTGATGACTATCTCTAGATAACTTGATCCAACAATGCCTCGTCTTATGAACATGTATGAGAACCTGCTGTATCTACATGGAGAAACTTATCCTACTTGCCTACTAGGTTAAAGAAAATCAGTGTTCTGATTGCATATTAGGGTTTTTTTTATAGAGAGTGAAGAATAGGGTTTTGATTGTTAAATACTTTACGGAATAAACCCAAAAACTGGATATAAAACAAAAAAAATAGTACACAGACAAACAATCAAAACAAACAATCATGGAGATCAAAGAAGAAAAAAAAGATGAGAGAAAAAGCATACCTGAAAGCTGAAGCGTTTCCTCCTCCTATATTTTTCTCTGACCAAACTCCCTCCCAAATCTCTACTGTTATGAGAGATTTGTGCACAGGCAAAAATGCACTATCAACTCTCCTGAACTCCCCAAAACAATCAACTTCCTAGTATTCTAGGGTTTTACCACTAACAGGGAGTTCAAAAGTTTTTTTCAAACTCCCCCACGACTAACAGGTGTTTTGTAGGGAGTTTGAGAGACTCTTCTAAACTCTCCCACGACTAACGGGGATTTTGAGAGACTCCCTAGAACTCCCTCACGACTAATGGGTGAAACCCAACTACACTCAACTCCCCAGAAATCACTCGAGGACTAACCCCCTGGTAGTTTCCAAACATTACTAGCTATACTGGGATGCAAGAAAGATTTCCAAATGTATTCAGGCCATACCAGTTTAGGTTTTTTTTTCTCTTACTCTTTCAACTGCCTCTGAAGTGACAAACTTCCCACTTTTGTGTCCAGACCATATCATCTGATCATCCCCATTACTAATTTCTAGCAAACAAGAGTTAGGTAGGAGTTGTTGCATCTCAACAGGTATACACCAATCATTTCCATTCAACAAACTTGCCACTTTCATATTTATATTATTTTGAACCAGTTCAGAGAAACCAAGTTGATCTACTAATGGTGAATCTCCCACCCAAGAATCAAACCAAACTGATATATTTAGACCATTCCCAACACTCCACCTAATGTCTTCTATTAAATAATTCCAGGCCTATTTCAGTCCTTTCCATATAGATGATTGTTTCCATGTATTAGTCCACAATCCATATTTATCCTTGAATTTAGCAATGAAAAATTGAGCCCACTCTTCTTTAGAATTAAGAATTTTCCATATCGTTTTCATCAATAGCACTTTGTTAATTATTTCAAGCCTGTGTATACCCAGCCCTCCTTCCTTGTATGGAGTACACACTCTCTTCCAAGAAATAACTTTGAATTTTCTTTTGCCACCATCACCAGACCAAAGGAAGTTTCTGATGATCTTCTCACAGATTTTAATCATAGAAGATGGCCATTTATATACAGCCATTGAATATATAGGAATACTACACAATACTGACTTGACTAGAATCACTCTATCTTGGAATGAAAGAAGCTTACCTTTCCAAGCTGCTAGCTTTATTTGAATTTGTTCAACCATTGACCACACCATTGCTGAAGTTACTCTTCTATGAGCTAGAATAACTCCCAAATACTTATCTGGAAAATGAGATAACTCCATGTTAACCACTTCACATATCTGCTGCTTCCTTGCATTTGTAACACCATCCACAAAAAATTTGCTTTTGCTTTTGTTGATTACTTGCCCTGAGCTTATTTGATATTCATCCAAAAGTGTTAATAAGTTTTTCAAACTCTTCTTTGCTCCATTGCAGAACAAGAATACATCATATGCAAAAAACAGATGAGTGGGATGTACACCATTTCTAATTACCATAGGAGTTATTTTACCCATTCTAACTAACTTTGAAATGTTTCTACTTAACACATCCTCCATCAACACAAATAAAATTGGAGATAATGGATCTCCTTGCCTCAGACCCCTACCAACTGAAAAAAATCCACTTGGCCCACCATTCACCATGACTGAAATCTTTGCAGATTGAAATAATGCCATTAGCCAATCACACCATGAGGAAGAAAAACCATATTTCCTTAATACTTTAACAAGAAATTCCCAGCTGACAGAGTCATATGCTTGAGAAATGTCCAATTTAAGCCCAACATTCCCTCATGTTCTTTCAATTTTCATCTCATTCACCATTTCAGATGCCAGCATAACTTGTTCTTGAATACTTCTACCCTTTATATATGCAGATTGTTGTGGAGATATCAACTTAACCATCAAATTACTCATTCTGGTAGTAATAATTTTTGTAAAGATTTTGAACAACACATTACTCAAACCTATGGGCCTAAACTGATTAGCTTTTCTTGCTCCTTGTGTTTTTGGCAATAATAAAAAACTAGAGTTCATACCCATAGGAATGAATCTTCTCCTCCAACAGAACTGAATTGCAGCCACCAAGTCATACTGAATAATCTCCCAACAACTCCTATAAAAAACCCTTGAGAAGCCATCTGGACCTGGAGAACTATCAGGATCCATATCAAAAACTATTTTCTTAATTTCCTCCATATTAGGTACATCATCCAAGTATTTTTGGTCTTCTACAGTAATCAACTGAGGTACTGCTTCCAATAATTCTTCCTTAATATTAACACCTTGTTCTTCAAATTTACACAAGAAGAGGTTGATCTTACTACTGCTTTTATTTATGTGAGTATGGACGAAATTGTGGGTGTGGCTCAAAAAACCGCTCTGTTTTGGATACGAATTCATGAAATTTTTGTAGAACACAATGGCAATCCATATGGAAGAGATTGGGATGCTTTAAAAAGCAAGATGAGACATATTAAAAAAGATTCCAAAGAATTCGTGTCCATTCTTAACGCTATATATCGGCAAACCAAAAGCGGTGCGAACCACGAAGATTTGGTAAGTTTTATTAAATTTTTTAGTTTTTACATATAGTTTGTTGATAATAGCAATAAACCTAATGTTTTTTATATAATTTTTCAGACAAAAGATGGCCGCCTTCAATTTCAGGAACAAAGAGGACAACCATTCAAGTATGATGCATGTTATGAATTGTTTAGAGAAAAGGTCCCTGGATATAATTATGAATTGACTGTCAGCCAAAATAGTGAGTTGTTTGAATCTCATCGTAACTTTGTATCACTCGAAAATGGTAATTAAGTTCTTCCCAATGGAGAAACTCGTTGGAAATACAAGGAAAATGCACGTCCGATAGGAACAAAGAAATCCAAAAAACTAGTAAGACAGAAGAAGGATCGTAAGCAAGGTATATATAGAGAAGATGACGAGGGGACATCTTCGGTTAAGATGGAAGAAGATAAGGTCTATCAATAAAGTTCTAGTATTTTGGAGTATCTTAAGGAAACACGAACAAGGAAGGAAAAAATGAGACTGGAACAAGCATGCCAATACCAAACTTTTTTGGGGGTGTACTCAACAACCGAGTTATCAAATGGAAGATATAATCAATCTGCAAATGCTTCAACAACAGACTAATCAAATGCATGGACAACAAATGCATTTGGATCAATACAATGCAATAATGTTGATGGATTTTAGTCGTTTAGCTCCCAACGAAAAAAAATATTATCAACGCAAGCAAAAGGAGATTTTGAAGCGGAAGGGTATAATCAACGTTGAAGATTCAGAAGATGAAGATGTAATCCAAATCTGATTGTTTTATCTTTCATTGTGTTTAGTTTTTTAATTTATAGTAAATGTTTAAATTAAAAGTGTTGTCTTAAATTTGTAGTTGGTATTGTTGTTAACTTAATTTTAAATGTGTTGTAACCGCTCGATATTCAAATCCAAATTTAAATAAATAACTTCATTTTATCACTTTATTAAACTAATGTTGATAATAAAACTTTAAATAGATAGTACAATAGATGATTCGATAGGTCTGAACACATTAATTTTCCATGGTGTCAGATTCAACAATCAAGGCCGCTTCGAAATGATAAAACAGTTCTTTTCTCCAAGCTGTATATGCATCTTGTGCAGCGAACCGGTCACCTCTGTACCTATTGAGAAATTCATTGTACTTGATGCATAGTTTCCTAACATGATTTGTCCTTGAACAAATGTAGGATGATTCATATTTAAAGCGTGGTTTCTTTCCCGTCTCTTTAACGAAAGAACCCTAACCAACATTAGTCCAGAAGATTGTATGATCTTTAGGATCTTCTGGAAAATTATCCTTCAAAAGGTAAAAGTTTCTAATCCATTCAGTCTATTTTTCAACATCCTTTAACCTTTCCCTGGGTTGGGATTGTTGTTGACCTCGTTCTTTTGCCATGCGTTTTTCTTCTTATTCCTTGCGTTTATGTTGGTATTCAGTCAAACAACCAGATGAAACATTGGTTTGTTTTGTGGAATTTCCTTTGCTTAACACTTCATCTAACAACTGTGTTAATTTGGTAGGTGATGAAGACATCGTTGCGTTCGCAGTAGCTTGATGACCTCTTTTGCATATCTCCTTTTCCATTGCAGTAATTGATGTAGTGGGTCGCTTGCATCTTCTAATTATGTCTTCGAATGAGTTGGTAGTTGCTGATTGATTTTCCATTGAATATATGTTTAGCTTTGTTTTCCTCCTCCAAGATTAATGTTGCAAAGAATATACGTAGATTGATGTTGCTAAGAAGAATGGGTTATCTTTATTATATAGGATTCCTTCCCAACGGCTCTATTTATAACAACTCGTGCCCAAGGGCTCTTTTTCCCAACGACTCTATTTTCCAACGACCATATTTCGCAACGGCCATATTTCCCAACGACTCAATTTGTTCATATAAATACTGAACATTTATTTGTTCTTACCATCAACAATCTCAATACATTCTTACATATAAACAACCTAAATAATGTATTCCAACAGTTCTACTAGAAATGGAAAACAAATAGTATGTGTGGAAGCAAAAGAGGTTTATCCATGTTGTTTCATGGGATACACATAGTTTTCTTCAATGCCCATGGCTATATACAAAATGTCCACAAACAGGTTGCACCGGCACTAGGAAGGTAAAAGAGTCGATACCAAAGAAGATAAGGTATTTGGAATGTGAGTATGCTAAATGTCCGAGAGAAGCACAATGTTTGGAGGATGCAATGAAAGATGCAATCAAACAAGAAAAAGTTGAAGAACTCTGCAACAACTTAAAACTAAAAGGTAAGGTGGAGTTGGAATGCACCAATGGGATTCCGTGTGAAACTGATGGTTGTTATTTCTTTATGGAAATGCATCATTTAGTTGCAAAAAAAACATATGGAAAACGTTACTGGAGATGCCTTGAGTGTGGAACGGTGGCATGGGCTGAATAAGCGTTGATTTAGTTGAATCAAATATCAATTGATGTAATTTGAACTTTTATAATTAGTATGTGTGAGTTTTTTAATGTCCTGAACATTTATCAATATGTGTCTACAATACATAATAATAGTAACTTTGTTATTCAGATTAAAGATTACATTAAGCACGTTCAACCAGCATTTAAACCAATAGGCGACCCAATTAGACGAGTTATGTCTCATGAGGGTTTACAGAGAGATATACCCACAAAACCTATCTTTATTTTAATTCTTTACTCTTCATCTGATGATTCAGCTAATGAATCTTCAAAGGGGGAAGGGTCATACTCTAAGAAGCTGTTTTTCAAAATGACATAGGAGTTAAAAAATCTAAAAGGTTTCCCCTTCTTTTTTTGGTAACTTTCCAAAGCATGTTGCTCCTACAACAAAATAAAACAATATCAATTTACAGTTAAATAATTCAACAATTCAGTACACATACTCAAAAGATTGTTTGATAGGTAACCGGTAAGTTTCTTACGATTTCCGAAGGTACTTCAACCCTCCATAAATATAACGATCTCTGTGTCGTTATATATACTTTCACGTCTGAAGTTGTAACGTTTAACCTTGTTGTCAGATACTTCACCGTGCGTTCATTCGGATTCCCGTTATGTATAGTCAACCTTTGCAGCAACTGCTCCAAAAGGTGGGTGTTATTTAGTTGTTCATCTTCTACTTCATTCTCTACATGAACTTCAACTCATAAACTAACTATCAATTCGTCTTCCTCCGGATTATAACCCACCATAATTAAGAAATAACAGTAGTGTGGATAATAACTGGGACTAAAACAATTTTTTTTTTAAGAAGATGGAGAACAGAGTTGGTCGAACTAATGTGTCCATTGCTAAATAGATTTTGAATCCTTTATACATGCACCGTATACATATCCATTAACTGTTGAACGAGATTTCACGGATAAGTATACTAATCCATATACTGTACATATAGATTTCACGGATATGTATACATATCCATATACTGTGTAAATGATTTCGCGGATTATCATAATTGTAAACCATATGCCACCAAATCTAAACTTCATAATTTGAAAACATAAGTGAATCCCAAAAATTATCTAAAATTTGTTATTACAAGTGCGTGTAACATTCGAAAACTTAAAACAGAACAGTGAAATACATCCTATGCCTCATCATCATCATCATCATCATAATAATATCTGCATGCTCGTCATCGTCAACCTCAACATCGTCCTCCTCATCCTCAAAATCCTCCTCTTCATCGTCATAATCCTCCTCATCACCAGAATCCTCATCGTCATCTCCATCATGTTCATATTCGTCTCCCACATGTCCGTGTGCATGAAAATATTCATCTCCATAATGAAAGTCATATGGGATTTGATTATTGTAATCTCCGTAATAATGAATTGCCCCATCCTCGTTTTGGCCTGGGACAACTTCTTCTTCTAAGTATGTATCATCATAATCTCCTTCTGACGATGGAAGTACCACGTATTCCATATCTGAACCCTCCAGACTAGACAAGTCCCCTGCCATGGATCCTCTACCAGGATGCGCAGCAACGTGCTTGACAAGATCATTTCTTAGTTGCAGGTGCAGTTCTAGGTTTTTCAGAGATGACATAAATACACGACCATTAACAGTAGGTTCTAGAAGTGGAACAGGAGCAACCCTGCCCCAATCCATATCCCGACGCTCATGCTCGATAATGATGTTGTGCAAAATAAGACAACATTTTATAATTAGATTCAAGTCAGATTGGTGCCAATACTTACAGGGAGATCCGACAATTCTGAATTTACCCTGAAGCACTCCAAAAGCACGCTCGACATCCTTTCTTTTAGCTATTTGATACTTGTTGAACCTAACATAGTCGGGAATGTCCAATGTCTGAGAAAAAGCTTGTACAATTGTAGTCAACTTTGGATAGATACTATCGGCTAAGAAATAACCCTTAGTGTATTGGTCACCGTTGATGACATAATTACATGGAGGTGCTACACCCTTTAGCATGTTATCAAAAAGGGGTGAGCGTGCCAACATATTCAAATCGTTGCTTGATCCAGGCATTCCAAAAAAGGCATGCCAAAACCACAAATCGTATGATGCAACCGCCTCTAATACCAAACTACTCTCTTTATCTTTACCCCGGTAAGTTCCTTGCCAAGCTACCGGACAATTCTTCCATGTCCATTGCATACAATCAACATTACCAAGCATTCCTGGAAAACCTTTGTCGGCATTCTCAGCTAGCAACCTCTGAACATCTTCAGGAGTGGGTTCACGCAAATATTTGGCTCCAAGAGTCATGCAAATGGTGTGGCAAAATCTTTTTAAATACATGTATATTGTAGTAGCACCCATACGAGTATAATCATCAAAACTATCAGCTGGCGTACTTTTGCATAAACATTTCATCACGGCAACTAATTTCATATGCGGAGAATGCCCCATAGTACCAGTTGCATCCGGACGTTGATGCCATTCAGGATCCACTTCAAGCAATTTTCCTAACAATTTTTCGAATAAGTCTTCCCTCATGCCTAGACGTTGTTTGAATTGTCTAGAGGTATAACCGGTTCCAGGCGTAAAATAATCATTCATCATTTTGGCATCATGCCACACACGATCACGTGTTATTACACTACGTGTATGTACCTCCTTTGGTACAGGTTGTCTAATAATACACAATCGTTCATCCAAACATAATTGTGTAAACATAAGCAAGGCTTTCTCTTCTTCATCACTATCACTAGAAGTATCCAAATAGATTCCATGTTTGTATCTCACATAAGAACGCATTAGACTCGTTGTGCACCTTAGCAAACCAAAAATACAGTATCAATTTATGTATAACATACATAAACACAAGTATATCAAGGTTCTACATTGATATGCATTTACATGAAACATTTCATTCTACATAAATCAAGACACACAACAAATAATCATGCATTTTTCACTAAATATAGGTTTTAATAACGTTATTGAATTGCATACTACATATCCAACCAACCTAGTATCAACAATTTCATCAAAACAAGAATCAAATTAATTTGAAAACCCTAACATTAGAATCACTCACCTTTTTTTTTTTGTTGATGAAATTCGAAATTGATTGAGGGATTACTTTCACCTTGAAGTAACCATCAAACCCATTTAATCTTAGCAATGGAATCGCCCTAAATAAACAACAAAATCGAAGGTGGGTTAGAGGGGTTTTTAGAGGAAAAATTTTAGTGAAGAAGAAGAAATGGCCGAGAGAAAGGAGTTCTGTAAACTTAAACCTATGAAACGGGTACTCAGTACGGGTATTTAGTCAAGTCAATGAGTTGACTAATACGCGTATTGAGTACCCGTTTGACACTATTCATACGCGTACTGAGTACCCGTATAATGTAGGGAAGGGATAGCAGAGCACCATAGCAAGCTTGCCTTTTATGTGCCATCCCTTCGCTTTATTTGAGGGATAGGAAAGGGATAGCTAGCACCGTAGTGCTGCTAGCTCTAAGTAAGCAGTAGTACATCGCTAAACCACAAAAATGCTCGCTCTATTTCTGCATTTTTACTTGTATTAATTTTGGAATACCCTAGACTCTTTTATTTTTCGATAGTTTCTAGGGTTTTCACAATGCAATTAGAGTTTTAGGTATACAAAACAAAGTTTTAAAAGATCTATTTTGTCTGGTAAAAACAAAAACAATTTCATCTTTCTAGAGAAGAAAAAAAAAGAAAGATATGGCTACATCACCAGAAGAGAAGAAACTTCAAGATCAACTCAAAGAAGCTGGGAAAAAACTCCTCAAACCTCCGCTTTCAGTTGATCAACTTCTTCCCCTTTTATCTGTAAGCTTTTCTCTTGTTTAAGGTTTTGATTTGGTTTGCTCTATATCCTTGCCTGTCATTGTTGTTCTACTTCTAGGTTTTGCAAAATATTCTAATGTTTTACCATGCATGTTGTTACTTTGCTCTTCTCAGTACAACTTTGCTATTAACTAGATAAGTAGCTTGGTAATGCCCTATTTGATTTTGTGTCGTCTGTTTTTGTTTGTTGGTTTAGTGATTTTTGCTTTTTCAAATGTCTTCTCTTCATTCTTAATAGTGCTTGGAATGTTATTTATGTTGACCTACTCAATAAATTATGGGCTGTTCTCAAACTAGGCTGTTTGTAATTGATTGGGATTTTGAACTATCAGAAATGCATTTGAGATTTCTAGTATCTAGATCAACAACATGTAACCATAGGTGTGCCACATCAAGTCCCCATTACTTAATCAGGTAGTGAGTTGCACCCGTTTGGTTATTATCTTCTTTCCATTCACCAGCTACCTTTTTTCATTAGATTAACACCAGCTTTAATTAGAAAGCGAAAAGAGAAAACAAGATGTAAGGGGACTAATTAAAACCCAACTTCCAAAACTGAAGCAAAGAAACTAAGAAAATTTATAGGTGGATTGACCCAATCTATCTGGAGCCATAGACTTTTACAGAAAGGAGATGGCATAATTACCAACTAGGATCACCAGAAGTAGCACCCCACTTGGTCAATACATCTGCAGAATCATTTCCTTTCCTAAAGACGAGAGATAAGAAAAAACACTTGCAATTGTCCCTTCTGATGTGAATAGACCAACGAACAGGAATTTACTATTCTAGGTCAATATAACTCTCATAGAGTCACACTTTAACTTAACAAGCTCCTCTGCATGAATAAACCACCCAGGATTCAACCATCATAGAAGTATTTTAAACCAAACATAACAAGCTAGCCAACTATCGCTTAACCTTCATGGTTTCAAATAACCGCATCACAACCAACTCAACCTGGATTCCCTGATAAGCATCCATCAGTGTTTACCTTGATCCATCCTTACCATGCCAAAATAACGACAAAGAGGACTTACTCTATGAGCTTTCCTCTACATTCCGACTATGCCAAAATAGCGACAGCATGAGTAAAGGTTACAAATCATCTTCAAATCTTGATTTGTTTGTAACTTACCTAACTGCCCATGACAGTCACTCAAAGAAGATTCTGCAACTTAGAACATGCACTATATCCACAACACCTTAAAGAAGAGCCTTAACTGATTGGTAGCCCCAATTCACTTGATAAATACTGCTGATCCAAAACCACATAGCAGTAATTAAACAGTATATACTTTGAGGTTTCACAAACTTGAGGGTAAGTACATAATGAGCAACACAAAACATAAGGTATCCTGGTCCTGTGCGTAACATTGTATGTTGCTAACTTTCCATGTAATAACTGCCAAACCACCTTGTAGTGGATAGGAGGCACAGCTGCAGATGAAAGATGAGGAAATACCAGCTGTTGGGGGCCATGACTTTTACCAAACTCATAAGCTTCATTAAACCGGACTAGCACATAAGCTAGTAACACCTAGCAATAGAAGCTAACTCAATATATGCCACCAAAAATGATCCAACATGCGAAGACCAGTAGGAATAAACCATCAATTATTAACTACCTCAACGCAGGGTTAATGAGAAAATAGGAAAAGGTGAAAATTCTCTTTACTCTGCTGATCGCTGGTAACTGTTTGTTTTGGTCTTGGTGTTAACACATTTGATTGTTCATATTTGAAATGGGAATAGTTGATAAATAAACTTTCATCGAAATTACTAAATAAAAAAAGGGTACGGAAATTAGTGGTCTGTTGATTTATCTACTTGTTGAATGCCTGTTACCTTAGAGTTGTTGGTGTTGGATCTAGCACTCAGTTAGGTCGCATCTTTCGCCTTTTATACTTGCTTGGTTTTGTCAGGGTTATGTTGCATGAAACATGTTTTCGTGGCATTTAAATTTCATAAATGGGAGGCCATTAAGAAATTGTCACTTTATCCAAATATCTGATTCGGCTTTAATGATATTTTTTTTCTGTTTACTTATTTGGACTAGGAAGTGGAGGCTTTTTTATTGAAGGTGGATCAGTCACCATCTAAGTCGATGCAAAAGGCCATTTCTCCATTGGTGAGGGTGCTGGCTGCAGATGACCTTTTGAGACACATTGATACGGATGTGAAAGTTGCTGTGGCATCTTGCATTACTGAGATCACTAGAATCACAGCACCCGAGGCTCCGTATAGTGATGATCAAATGAAGGTAGTCAGGTTTCCTTTTCCAATGCTTTTGTATGGTTCTTGTATTCTCCTGATGTTTCAAATCCCTCTTTTTCCACGGGTTCATCTGCTGTTTTACTGTGTAGGATATATTTGAGCTGATTGTAGCAGCATTTGAGAGGCTGTGTGATTTGCCTGATCGTTCCTACTCTAGGAGGGTCTCAATTCTTCATACTGTAGCAAAGGTGCAGTCTTGTGTTGTCATGCTGGACCTAGAGTGTGACTCGCTCATCCTTGAGATGTTCAAGCATTTTCTGAACACCATTAGGTTAGTAGTCGAGCTATGTTATTTTTGTTCCAACTCCCTTTATGCTGATGGTAGGTTGAAAATTAAATAGTTTGTCTGTTACTGATCATTGTATTGGTTTTAGATGTCCAACCTTTTGCAGTTCAATGGAGTGAGAGTAGGTTCACTTTGAACTAATGTAGAATTGTTTTACGAATATTGGCATATTCCCGCTAACACATGTTGCACCTTTGTGGTGCCATTTCTCTAAATCTAACAAAGTTCACATGGTCATTTCCTCTCGTGTTTTAGTCTATATCGGAAACAAATTGTTTATAAGTAACATGCGTAGACCCGTAGTGACAACTCTTATATTCTCTATTATTATTCTACAAACAAACTACATCTGTACTGCACACAAGTTAAACCTATAGCCTCAATTAGAAAGTTCTAGTTGAATGATGGGAAGTTTCTGTATAAGTGTTGATGATTCGTTTGTTTGTATGACTGCCATTACACAAACCTGGAAGCTTAGTTTTCCCTGCATCTGTGATGCATTGTATAAGTTACAGTTATGCCTCATGTATGGTTAATTGTTGAAGCATGATAACTAAGTTGTTGCCTTGTTGGTACTTTCACATGCTTTCTTTGTCATTATACTCAATAGTCATAGATTTTAATTTTCTATGGTTATCATGTTTCCGAGTCCTGACAATTGTTTGTTACTTCTTTACAAAGTGTGGTGTTTGGTCATCACCAAGTACACCCCAAAAAAAGAAACTGATGTTAGTTGTTGTACAGTAGAGATTAATATAGAAGGAAAAAGAACATAAGAAGTAAGTGAGAACACTACATTGTACGCTGACTAATTGACTGGCTAAATAAACACTCGGATGTTACTGAGAAAATTGTTCTTATAATACATATAGAGTAATAGAGGTTTTTAGAGGTGGTCTTGGAGGTCTACAGCTTAGTTCAGCTAGGAAGCCAACCAAGTAGTGACAGGATAAAGAATAAGAAATTGAATATGGCAGGGACATTAATAATACACGGAAAATATACAGTTTAGGTAACACCAGGAAGCTAACCAAGTAGTTCAGCCAGGAAGCCAACCAAGTTGTATACAGTTTTTTGAGGTCTACAACTTAGTTCAGCCAGGAAGCCAACCAAGTAGTGACGGGATAAAGAATAAGAAATTGAATATGACAGTGACATTAATAATACATGGAAAATATACAGTTTAGGTAACACCAAGTAAAATGAAAAGTGAAAGTGTAGTAGTGTAGTAGTTGTATACAGATTATGACAACGAGTACCTAGGGTGGTGAAAACTGACAGCTGTGATAAGAAGTTACCATGCTTTAGAATTTTAAATATCTACAACCCATGATGATGTCAATAGTTCTCACTGAGATAGAAGCAGTAGATTTTTTTAACTTGTGTTGTCTTTCACATCAGCTACACCTTTCTCAGCTTCTATTTATACCATTGAGGGGGAATACTTTTGCTTAATTTACAGGGACTTCCACCCGGAGGGTGTCTTTACCTCCATGAAGAAAATTATGTCCTTGGTTCTGGAAGAAAGCGAGGATATTTCTCATGAGATTCTCTCTCTTCTTTTAAGTATCTTAAAGAAGGACAACCAGGTAATTTTGTACCCAAATAACCTATTCTTGATCTTCTTACTAGACCGGTATGCTTCGCAGCTTGGAATTTATACTTCTAGGTGTTATCATGTTTCACATTTTAAATTTAAGTGAATCAAGTAAAATGTTCTTTCTACATTCATCTTGTATTTTTGACCAAGAAACGGCTTTCTTCATCAGGAATACAGATGGTTAATAAATGAATCTAAGTTGAAAGCACAAAGAGAAAAAAATTGTTTTGTGATTATTAAAAATGGATAATTTGACTTGAAAGAATCTTGGTTCTATAACTACCCTACAAACTTGTCATCTCTGTGTAATACATCTTTCTCTTTTTGACCATCCTTGTGGTTGTGTTGGCGAAGTATATTTTATATATACTAAGTGAGGGTGCTAATTATTTTTTCTCTTTGTAATACCTCTTTCTCTTTTAAACCATCCTTGGTTTGTGTTGGCAAATGAGTTTTTGTATATGCCAAGTGAGGATGCTGATTACTTTTTCTCTTTGTAAGTTTTGAACTTACATTTGTGCCTTTTATCCTGACCCTGGATTTTGATCCTACTCATGAAATATGAAAAGTTAGTCTATATTGTGTGGTAGATAGTTGAGGGTCTTGATCCCATTGGACTTATGGTGAGATGTCGTACTTCTGTTGTTCATCTTTCTCCTCCTAGCTTAAAGGACCTCAATTCATACGAATTCTTCTTACAATATTAGTTTTGCTGAGGCTAATGTAGCCTATGTGAAGCAACAACCACTTATTATTAATCTGTGAGGAAAGGTTATCATATTCAAATTAAAGTTCCCCAAGTTACTAATGGTCCCATGGGTTTGTAGCAAACAGTAAACCGTAAACTTGGTATAGTTAATTGTATATTTTTTCATTAAGTTTTATCTGAACTAGTCATCTGGAGGGTTGTGCTTCTTTTAATTTTTCTCTTTTTAGGAGATCTTTTTGTCCAATTTATCTTTTTTTTTTTTCTTTCTTTTCTTATTATTATTGGTAATGAGTAATGATGCTTTTTTTTAATAGGATGTATTGCCTACTACGAGGAAATTGGCAGAGAAAGTTCTTGAAAACTGCAAAGCTAAGTTGAAGCCATACCTTAAGCATAGAGTCGAAGACACATGCTTGTCGCCAAATGATTACAGTGACGTTGTTTCCTGTATATGTCAAGAGACGCCTGATGCAATCAAGAATTGGGATGATGTCTCAGAAGAACATTTGGTCTGCTTCTTGTTATCTTCTCTGTATCATTATCTCATAAAAAATTGTTTTTGATGCTTACTTTTGTCAACTTCTCGAGCTGTTTCTGTTGCTGAATGGTTTTTCTTCTTTGAAACATATATTGATGCAACTATTTTCACTGAGAAGGGTTGAAGTTTTTCTTATGTTGGAAACTACTGTTTCCTCTTTCAGTACCCTTGATAAGATTCTCTAGGTATACCTATATCTTGCAGTTCTATGTGCTAAAACTTTGCAATGGTTTAGTTCTCAAGAGTATGATTTATGTTACGGTGAATGTACGTGAAGAAAAGAAGCTTTGTTACTTACTGCTTGCGTGGTAAGTCTCGTGAGAAATGTGAACTGCTTGTGACTAGTTGTACTGATTCAATTCTCTGGCATCTTTCAGGAAAATGGGGGCAAGCCATATGAGAAAATGACCTCTGATCAGTCACAGGCAAGTAATTATTTGAGTAATCTTCTGTTAGTAATTCTCTGCTTTTTCATATATCTAATGCTAAGATATCAGCTCAGCATATTTCATCTTTTGATTAGGTGACCAAAGAGATGGAAATAGAGGAAGTGGTTACTCGCCCCCTCGTAAAAGAATCGAAAAAGCTTGTTACTAGCAATGCTATATCCACTACTGACAATGGAAAGTCTTTGGTAACTCCAACTTCTCCAGGAAAGAACCCAGATCTTTCTGTTATCAAATCTCAATCCAGAAGGCAGAGTGACCCTGATGAAAATTGTTCCACAAGGGGCCTAGATTCAAAAAATAAAAATAAAAGAAACTTACTTGGTTCCCCTTTAGAACCACAAGATGATCAAGTTGAGCATGAAGGGCCAGTATTTTCAGACAGTGTCCTGAAAAATGCCTCTGAAGGAAATAGTAATTTAGAAGCACGGCCATCTGGACATTTGGGTAAAAGGGAAATTTCTGAGGTGGTCAATGAGGATAAGCTGATATCTGAAAAAGAAGGGGTCATGAAGGATTGTGATCCTACAAAAGATTCAGAAGAAAGGAGCTTAAAGAAGTCTGCGGAGAAGTTAGATAGAAGTGATTGTGAGGGCAAACCATCACTGAAAAAGCTGGGAGGTGAAGCAAAGAAGGCAAAGGGGAAAACCATTACCGGGAAGGACGTAGTTGGTGACCTGAGTAGCAAGGTAGCGTCTTAAGTTGTTAGCCTCTTATTTGTTTCATTTTATAGCACCTTCTGCTTGTTCTTTTTCACCTGGTTGATGTGATATATTTACGTGTGGATTTTGTCTTTTTTCTTTTTTTTTTCTGTACAAACAAATGTTCGGACCACAAAGGCCAACTCAAACTCAGCAAATAAAAATCGCAGTCTTTCTAAAGAAACACCCAAAACAACATCAAAGAGAAAACGTACCCTAGGGAAGGAAGAGGTATGGATTTTTAGTTCTTTCATAATTATTTAATGTTTTCCTTAGACTGCGTATATTTAGTTTTGTCATTAATTCATGTTTTTCCCCTCTCCCATATGGTGCTTGTTACCGCCTTGCAGTACTCTATAATTTCCTGTTGTGTTTATCGTCTGAAAAATTAAAGCAATTAACTTTAGGTGTTTCCCGGTTCCATTGAAATTCTGGATTTTCTGCGGATTGGAAAAAATATCTTATCACAAGGCTGTAATCTGAGATCAGCTACACCGGGAGAAGCTACTTTTCTTGCTATTTACAGCCAGCAGAGTGGTTTTGTCGTTAGTGTTCTTCCTGATTGCTTTAGATCGACACTAGCTCTGATTTGGTACCTTTGTTATGTTTAGCAGTTGCTGCTGCAAAATAAACCACTATATTTACGGGATTATGAAGTGAGTAAAAAGTAAAAACATTTTGAGAGACCAATCCACCCATAATAAAAAAAATGCCAAAGTATCCTGGTGCTCGCACATGGAAACTGAGAAGCAGTCAAACCTTTGATGGCTCATCGTAATGTATAATTATGGAAGAAATAATGGTGGAATAAAGAAATAAGTCTACCGAGTTTGTCTTTTGCATCTTATGCACCAAACCTATATGACCCTGTTGTTTTGATAGTCCGCTCGAATGATGACACTGTAAACAAAGCACTGCAAGGAGAATGGTTATTTTGAGATATATACTTGAAGGGAGAGTTTGAAAACATAAAATACAACTTAGTTTTTGCAAATTTCGTCAACCCTACAATAAGCTATGTTTGGATAAAGCTGGAGAAGTTACTGAGCTTACCTATCCTGTTGAGGTGTCTGCATGATAGAGTTGGTCCAGGATCATGAGTACTCAACTAAACTCGGGACATTATGTATGGTTTTAAGTGTATTATTAGTGAATGTGCGGTGTACCTTTAGTACTATTTCAAGATTTTGTGATGGTTTGCTGACTTAATCCTTACTCTTAGAATAATGCAGTTTGCTTAACTTATATATATCCAAGTAATTATACTCGTAGTTAATAATCATTTTAAGCACCAGAACTTTTCTGCTTCGCTATTCCTTTGCCATGCTCTGTTGAATTGGTACTTACTTTTATGAAATGAAGTTTCTCTATGACTTGTTGTCTTTACAGTTTTTCCCTTGAATTTCATGTGCCAGGCTTCTAAAAAATTGTCGTCTGTTGAAGAACATGATGAGAAACTGGTCGGTTCCAGGATAAAAGTTTGGTGGCCAGATGATAATAAGTAAGTGTTGGTTATGTGTACAATATGAAGATATTGCTGCTTATTTTGAATAAAAAATGGATAAAGAAATGGTACTATGTAGAATGAGAACCTACATCTATGTGTTCTGCAGGTTTTATGAAGGCGTGGTCGATTCTTTTGATCCCATTAAGAAGATGCACAAGGTATATCTAATGTTTGCATTCTATGCTGGGATTGATATTTTGTGTTTCGTTTTATCACATGTAAGTTTCTTTTCTTGTGCAGGTATTGTATGTTGATGGTGATGTAGAGGTGTTGAAACTCAGCAAGGAACGATGGGAGCATGTTAAAGAGAAGTAAGTGTAGAACCTTAAGCTGGTATTCAATGTTTAGAGATGCTTTTATATAATTATAAACTGTTACTTTCATGTGTTTTGGCCATGAATTTATGCATGACGTTATCATCCTTTTGTCACTTTCTTTCTTATAATAAGAGAACGATGATAAGAATTGGTGGATTAATTTTGAGGAGTTGATATTATGTGGCTACTAGTTAAAGAAAATTTTGATGATCGTATACTACAAGTTCATATTCTGATTGATAGGTAGGTGTCAGATCCAGTTACCATCAGTGTAGCATTCCTGGTTTGAATTTCATGTCATACATCGAATTGCTTGTTGCCCTCTGATAGTGACATTTTATCTGTCTAAATTTTCCCACTTACTGTTATCGTCCAATTCAATTTTTTGCTAGGCATGAGAGGAAGAAAATGAAAACTGATTCTGGTTCGTCAACTCAGCATGGAAAGACAGATTCTTCAGTGAAAAGGTAAGTAAAGTTGTATACCACCATTATCTGTTCATTTTTATGAATATTTTTATGTTAATCTGAGATTTATGTATGGCCAGTAAATCCATGGAGGCCACCAACTCCGAAGATGAATTGAAGGATGACGACAAACTTATCAACAGAACAAAAACCATCCCTAAAATTTCACATAAATCAAAGGATGGTTCTGGAAGATCCAAGGAAAGCACTGCGAAAACTGGTAGTAAGTCGAAAGAGGGCACTTCGAAGCTCGGTAGTAAGTCGAAGGATGGTGCTCCAAAAACTAGTGGAAAGTCCAAGGTTGATAGTGGCGGTAAATCTGAGAAAATCATCGCCAAAACTGATAATAAGTTGCAAATGGGCTGTTCAAAAACCAACACACATTCAAAGGATGCGAGCGCCAGCAAGTATAAGGAAAACACTAGCAGCACTACAAGTGTCAGTACGCCAAAAGATGATACGCTGAAGATTGGCAGTAAGTCTAAGGATGTGTCTGTCTGTGAAACAGGGGACTGCATCACCAAAACAAAAATTGGCAGCGAATCGAAAGATGTCTCCCTTAAGCTTGGCAGCAAGTCCAAAGATGGGTGTCCTGCTGGAACAGAGAAAAACATTTCGAAACCAAACTCCAGCAGCAACTCAAAAGAGGATAATCCAAAGCTTGGCAGGAAGTCCAAGGATTGGAGTGCTGGTGAAACAGAGGAAAATATTACAAAATCTGAACCCGGTTGTAAAAATAAAGGTGGTGCCTTAAAGCTTGTCATCAAGTCCCAATATGCAAGTACTAGTGATTTGGAGGGAAACACTACCAACTCTGAAAGTGGCAGTAAGTTGAAAGGTGGTAAAAAGTTCGTAATCATGTCCAAGAACGAGAGTGAAGTTGATACTGAGGAAAACAATACCAAGTCTGAAACTAGTGGTAAGCTGAAAGGTGGTAATACAAAGTTCATCATGTCCAAGAAAGAGAGTGATGCTGATTCTGAGGAAAACATCACCAAGTCTAAGCTTGGCAGTAAGTCGGAAGGTGTCACCACAAAGTTCGCCATCAAGGCCAAGGACGTGGATGCTAAGAAATTGAAAGAAAGTGCTGCTAGGTGTATATCTAAAGATGATGCACTAAAGCTTAGCGAAAAGACAGCGGATGATAAACAGAGGGAGAATGCAAATTGCAAAAGGAAAGATGGTTCATCAGATGTAGAGGAAGGTGCGAATATGGAGAGGGGAAAATCGGTGAATGACTCCGCAAAGTCATCACAAACAGAGAGTGAGACAAAGACTGCGAAGAAACGACAGAGGAAGTGAGTGGCTGATGCACCAGATCCCATTTTGGCTAGGATTTGACTCAAGTATGTACACATTTTACAATTTTGTTTTCTTCCTCCATCTTCGGATCAGCTTAGGAGGCACTCATAAGTATCGGAGAAGCTTTTAATGTAACAGAGTCTAATGGGGATGGGTGTTTTGGTGAACTAATCATTTGACATAGATAGGGTAGGTGATGTGGACTCCAGATAGTATTGTTTCGTCTTGTACATTCTCACCTTCGTTTTTAGTCTTCAACGCAGTTGGCATCATCTTCTAAATTTGTTTTTTTACTAAAATTATGCACACATAGAATCCAGTCAGACGATCGATGAATATGTTTTTTTTTAATTCAAAAAAAGAGTTTTATCGAGAGTTATCAACGAGCAATTACAAAAGGTTTATCCTTACAAATCCAGGCATTAATGTCTGCTGGAAAATTCCCGTAAAGCTCAAAACTAGAATTAATTATTCTAGCTTTCTTAGCAATACAATTTGCTGCTCTATTTTTATCTCTAGATACTGAATGACAACTCCACTGTGGATTGTCTTGAAAATTGTCATGAAAAAAACAAGAATTAATTGTGGGCCTTAGAAAATAATTAGGGGCCTCGCCAAATTTATACCCACACCAAAAAATATTAGGGGCTTTCAAAATAATGATGAAAGTATGATTTTACCCTTATTAGTTTACTAGGGTTGTTAGTTTATCATGCGGGGGTCGTTAGTTTAATAGCATTTTGAAGTAAGGTTTGTTTATTAATAGGGTCGTTAGTTTACTAATAGGTTAGTTAACGACCACAAATAGGTAAGGTAAGAGTCGTTAGGATAAATAGCTAAAATGTAACCGACCCTAATTTGAAAAAAATAATTATAACGACTCTAGATGACCTAAAAAAGGGAGTCGTCAATATTTTCAAAATTGAATGACGATTTTTCATAACTGCACATTAGAGTCGTCAATTTATTCAAATGTGAATGACGATTTTTCATACTGCAGATTATAGTCGTTTATTTCTGTGACAAATAACTAACGACTCTTAAGGGTCGTCAGTTTAATAAAGGGAACATTATCTATATACCCCTACTATGACACCCGTTGCAAATATACCCTTATGAGCTTTACAAATACCCCTAAGCTTAATACATTACTAAAATACCCTCTTTTGTATAGTGTATATACAAATCCACCAACCAATATTAAAAAAAAAAAAAAAAAAAAAAAAAAAACCAGAAACACTACCTCCACTGTCCACCGTCAACCACCACAACCACTGTCCACCTCCGCCCACCACCGCCGCCAACCACCGCCGCCAACCACCACCGTTGCCACTGACCACCACCACCGCCACCGACGCCAACTACCACCGACGCCACCACCACCGCCACCAACCACCACCGCTGTCCACTGCCACCAATCACACCGCCGCCGCCAATAACAGCCACCACCACCTACCGCCACCGCCAACCACCACCACCACCGCTGTCCACCACCACCGCCACAAATCACACCGCCGCCACTAATATCCACCACCACCACCTACTGCCGCCACCAACCACCGCCACCGACGACCACCACTACCATGGGGAGTCAACTTGATGAAGTTGTGTCCATAAAGGAGGCAACTAGCTCAAGTTGTCTCCAAAAGTGGAGGCAACTAGCTCAAGTTGTCTCCAATAAATAATGTCTATATCGGAGGCAACTAGTTCAAGTTGTCTCCAAAAGTAGAGGAAACTAGTTCAAGTTGTCTCCAAAGGTGGAGGTAACTAGCTTAAGTTGTCTCCAATAAATAGTGTACAAGAATAAGTTGGAAAACAAAATAGAGGCAACTAGTTCAAGTTATCTCCAAATCTGAGGCAACTAGCTCAAGTTGTCTCCGAAACAGAGGAAACTAGCTCAAGTTGTCTTCAAATGTAAAGGCAACTAGCACAAAGTTGTCTCCAAATCCAGAAGCAACTAGTTCAAGTTGTCTCCAAATATGGAGGCAACTAGCACAAATTGTCTCCAAAAAATAAAAATTGTACACAAATGAGTGAACCTAGTGTGAGTCGAACACACATCTTCTGACATATAGTCAGATGTGCTACCATTGCACCACAAATTCATCACGATTACTCTAAGATGTATGCATAAAGATAATTTATCACTTAATGTATACCTTAAATGCAGGCACAAATAAAGCCTCGATTGCTATTACAGCACCAGTCCTTTCTCCATTATGTGAAATCAGCACTAGTGCTTTCTTTGTTCTGAATGCATACATATAACAGAACAAAGAAACCTTAATCAACATAATATATACATAAAATAGAACTGTGTAGCGGAAAGGGAAAAAATTGAAAGTGATATAAGTTACGCGTATGGAAAAAAACCAATACCTCTCTGCACCACCCATAGCCTCAACCATCTCTTTGCAAAGTTTCATTGGTAGTGGAAACGTCTTAGGATCTCGGCCAAGGATAAAACCAAAATCAACATGGAAAAGGCGTCCATCATCCCTAAGGAGAAGATTGTCTAGATGCCTACAAGAAAACAAAGATCAACATTATTGACATGTGGAAAGTGGAACCACCACACAGAGACACTCTACAAATAAAATTAATCCACAACTAATTTCAAGTAAGATAGATCATTTTCATTCGTGCGCATTCCTCTGGTACAGCATTCTGAGGAATCACTACTTTGTTAGCTCGATTAAGATTCAAAGACTATTCAAGATCGAAACTCCAAGGTTCTGCATGAATTTTCAGTAATCCTAATTTCAAACTCATTTCTACAATTTTTCCACCTTGTAAAGATCAAAGTCAGCTAGTAATTACCTGTCACCAATCCCCAGTATGTACGTAATAACAGAATACCCAGCACAGCGTTTTATAAAGGTATCAAGACAAGTAGCCATATCCTTATCAACTCCATGAAAGTCCTATACAAGATAGTATCAACAATTCCCAGAGCCTGAACGCAACATCTGTACTAGCAATGTATCCATTTTCAGTAAGGAACTCAATGATACATAAAGAATGCTACACAGGAATTGACACAATGATGGGACCTATGAATCCATGGTCATACATACATAATCATGGGACCTATGTATCCATGGTCATACATACACAATCATGGGACCTATGTATCCATTTCTGTCGTACATACAGAGATGCAAAAGATAATTGATAAACAATTCATAATAAATGGACATTTATTACCAACTTCTCCTGAATAATTGGTGTCAATGGAGATCTCAAGACTACATACGTCTCATATAGTGTAAGCTTTCTCCACATAATGTGTTTACACAGAAATAACCCAAGACATTTTAACAGAAACAGAATACAGTACCTAGTTGCTAGAGCATCCAGAGCATTGTCAACTAGTTGAGCTACTGCACCGAAAGACCATTCATAACTACTTCCAAGACTTATAGCGTAATTCAGAGGTGCATCTACCTAATCTTTCGTAAAATGATCATCCAGCTTCTGTAGATTACACAACTCAAAACTGTTACCTTCACAATAAATCTAATTTATTTAGCATACAAAATGGAGCAAATCATAAGACTATTAGAAAAGATGAAAATTAAAACTTAAAAAATATTTCATAGATCTAACCTAGAAAATCAATAATACTTAGTTTTTTTGCTTTCAATTTTGGATGGTATTCAAATTTGCATCAGTTATTGAAAATTCGTCATATTCTAAATCTCCAGCCAATTCATCACCAACTGAACATATGACATCAAGAACACAATTTCAGTCAATAACACAATCATTATTAACAAATGTATTTCCTTCTTTGATTCTTTCTAAACCTTTCTCACACTATGAATCATCTCTTCAACCTTTATCAAACCTAACTTCCACAGACTCCCATATAGATATTTCATTTCTGCTTCAACTCAATCCCTGACTCCATTCAAATCAATCCCCAACTTCACACCATTGCACCACAGATTCGAACCAAACACCACCACCGGTATGTGCTGGAAAAGTAATGTACCAAGAACACCATCAGTAGCTTCAAATCCCTAACATTAGCTTCATCGATTTAACCACCACCATCACCACCACCACCACCAGAAACTAATTTAGATAAATGGAATACAAAATTGAAACCTAAATCTCTCTTAAAAACTCCCAAATCTAAATCAAATATTGATCATAATCAAATACGTAACCCAATTTTTTAGTTTTCACAAATTTCAAAACCTAAACCTAAAAATTAAACCTTACCAGTTTCATAATCAACAAATCTCGAGCTCAAATCACTGAATCTGAATCCACCCGAAATTTGAATCTCAACTCGAAATTACTAAATCGAAAATAAAAAATCAAACCGATCTCTGAAACTGTTTTGAAATCAAACATAAATCGTGGAAAATCTGTTGATACTAGTGGCATACGTAACGGAGGTGGTGGTGGTGGTTGTGGTGGCGGTGATAGATCTTGGTGTTGGTAGGAGGCGATGGAGATGGGAGCGGTGAGTTTTTTTTTTTGGGAACGATGAAGATGAAGGTGTCGGGAGATCTGGTGATGTTGGTAGCGGTTACGGCGGTGGAGAAACGCTGCTGATGGTGGAGATGACGGCGATGGAGATGATGGTGGTGTTGGTTGTGGTGGCGACGGAAAAATGAAACTGGTTTTTCTGCTCGTGAATAACGAAGAAGAAGCTGAAGTATAAGATGGGAAGGTTAAAACTAGAATTATGTTAATTATTTTTCTATTCATAATTTCACTTCTGCCATCAGGGGTATTTATAAAGACCCATAAGGGTGTTTGTGCATGACCCATGGATAGTAGGGGCATAAGTAACATTCCCACTTTAATAAACTCCCGACCTAACGACTCTCACACTGAGCTGCTGCATAGTGACCATGAATCGACAACTTGGAGCACCATTCATGCGATTTGAAGAGTATAGGAAGTTTACCTGATTGTTTAGATCTTTGGGTTCTTCATTTTGAGTATTGGTTCCTTCATTTCGGCAACTTGGAGCACCAATCACTCTATCCAACACAATTTTTTTCTTCTTCCAAATATCTAATTTTTTCCCCTAAAACTGATTTTATCTAACTTAACTAATTTATAAGTTTTTTGTTTTGCCGAATCACATATTTTTTATTGAAAAAAGGCTAAAAACAACATTTACAGGATTGACCCAAAGATAAACAGCTAAAACAAAAGCTGAAAAGAGTCACAAAAAAAAAAACAACGAAGCCCACTACTAGCCCATTACAGACAGCCCAAATTAATACCAGTAAAGGATTAATAAAAAACCTAGAGAGAAAAGAAACTCTTTACTTGACAATCATAAGACTGGCCCCAACTGACACCAGTTAATCTACAGCCTCCTTCATGAACCAAGTGCTTAATTCTACATTGAACTACATTGAACTTTGGTTTCTTTTCCTCAAAAAGCTGAGAATTTTTCTGAAACCATAATTCTTTCATTGTGATACAAGCTGCAATCATCCACACCTGCCTAAAAAAGGAGCTCTTATGCTTTGCTGCTACACATACATCATCAAAAGAAGTTGGATTAGCAAAACAGAAAACAGTGTTGAGCCAATTCCAAATAGCAACACTGAAAGCACAATCCCATAATGTGTGATGCATGTTATCTTCATCCTGCTGATAGATACAGCATCTAGATGCCAATTCAAAACCCTTCTTCCTCATAACTTCATCATCCACATAGACTGATTGTTGAAGCTTCCATATATTAGCAGCAATACTTGGATGAAGGCAGTGGTGCCACACAAATTTAGGCCAAGAGAGCTTAAACTCTTTATGTCTAATTTTTTCAACTGCAATGTCTGTATGAAAAATTCCATCCTTACTGGCATTCCACACATAAATATCCCTACCACCATTAATTGCAGGCAATGACTGCACTGGTACAAGATTCTGTAAGTTAGACTCAAGACACCAAACACCATTTTGAATTATATCTTGCACCTTCAGATTCAGATGAGACTTCACAAAATCAGTGTACCCAATATCATCAATTAATGAACTTCCACCTAGCCAATTATCAAACCAAACAGACACATTTGATCCATCACCAATTTTCCATTTAACATCCTCTTTAAGTGTATTCCATGCACATTTTAAACCCTTCCAAACAGAGGACTGTTTCCAGTTGTGTGTCCATTGACCAGTTCTATCTTTAGATTCCACTTAGCAGCAAAGAAAAGAGCCCATTCATCATCAGATTGCAGAATTTTCCACATTAGCTTCATTAGCAAGGATTAATTCACTATCTCCAATATTTTAATACCAAGTCATCCCTCATCATATGGAGTACAAACCCTTTTCCAAGAAATAGTTTTAAACTTCCTTACATCTCCATCACCAGTCCACAGGAAATTTCTGATTTGCTGCTCACACACTTTTATTATAGATACATGACATTTGTAAATTGACATATTATAAATGGGTATGCTACATAAAAAAGATTTAATCAGTACCAGCTGTTTGTGGGAGAAAACTACTTCTGCAGGTTTAGGTAATTTTGGGTGTGTGTGGATGAGAAGTGAATTTAAACCTTCAACAAATGTGCTGGACGATGAGCACTTTTGATTCGAGAGATAATCTGTACAATTCTGGCCTAAACCGAAGACACAGACGTTCCAGATTTGTTTCGGTCACAGGTGAAGGATGTGAGGTTGATCTTAGGGAGGGAAGCGAAGAAGGTGTTGAGAGTATGAAGGTGAAGGCTATATGATGACTTGTTAACAGAAGGTTGAGCAGGCTAGCAAATGTTGCAGGCAGGATCTGGGTGTTGAATACGATGGTATTAACACTTGGTTTTTTCTGTGTTGTTGGAAATAGGGAGGAGAACCTATTTATACAAGTCGATAATCCTTCATCACGTCTCTCGTGGGAAAGTGGAGGAAGTGGAGTGATGGAGGAAGTGGAGTTATGTGTTAGTGTCACACGGTTGCTTGCCCACTTCTCCTATCATCGCTAACCGCCCATGTTTCCCTGACACGATCTGTGATGGCGTGTTGCACGCTGCACGCTGTAAACCGCCAGACCAATACCCCAGTTTGTATCCCCCAGTTGTGACGTGATTAACGTCTCGAGTGAGTCGTGGCACCCACATAAGGTAGCAAACGGTGCTAGGTAAAATAATCAAGTTGTTTGTAGGCGCATATTGTATGCATGCGGTGCATTAAATATGCTTAACATGCTTGAAGCCTACACAACCTTGATGAAAAGATTGCAAGTTGAAGTGACTCAAATAGCTATGTTCAGGCGTTGTTCGGAGGTCGCATGAGCGGGACCCACCTTGGCCGGTTATGCCATGGGGAAGTGTGGAGGATGGTGATCACGGTGATACCTTGTTTTCCACCTAATTCCCTTCCAAGGCTATTCATCCAAGCATGCGAACTTGGATGGACGATATTGATGGAGGAATAACCGTTGGATTAGGGTTTGGAAGGCTTGCAAGCCTCCCTTTACACCCTAACGGTTTTAAGCCTTGGGATGCGTGCATGGAGTGTCCGATCGGTCCAACAGGTAGGCGGGACGCCACTCTTCATGCCCATGCTTGTTGGAAGTCAATCATATCAATCTAAGTCGCTCGTTTCAGCCTGCGATGATGGACAACCGAGATTAGAAGGGGGCCATGCATGCTACCTTTGGGCGCGCAAATCGAGACGGCTAGCTGCAACCGTTCGCGGCCTATTGGTTGGCCGTGTATCTGGGCCCACAGTGGACATGCTGGTGTGGTCGGCCAACTAATCTCGCCTTCCTTTGGCTTCCGTTCATTTGTCTCAAAGTGGCTGCCTGCGACCACTTGATGCAAACCCTAATTTAGGGTTTCCGACCGAATCCGGCATTTGCCGACCTCTTTTGGTGAGGTCGATGGTGCGAGGGGAATGTTGGGACGACGGTGAGCATGTGCGTACGCGCTACTCGGTCCCGCGCATGATCTAGGACCTCCAACCATGCATGCGAAGTTGGACGGATGAGATCTATTTTTGAGTTTGTTTTCAGCAGGTGAGACTAACATAGGTAGTCTTGCATGCGTTCAACGGGGCTAATATAACCCGCCGTCAGGTGGCCTACGGGTGTTTGCATGTCGAACACAAGGCTTTGAGTAAGGCATTATTGCAATGTTGTAAACCTACAGAAAATCGGGATGGTTGCTACATGCTCCGCTCTGGGTAGGTTATAATTCTCAGGGATGGTTGCACATGCTCCAATGAATTATCATGGTGAGAAATATTCATCACCTGAAGGCTTTATCCTTTGCAGGACGTCAGCTTACAAAAATTGGCTTTTTATAATTTTAGCCTTTAAATAGAAATCCACCATCAACATTAAGTCCCCTGCCTAGGATGCAATGGTTACACTATTGTAGGGTAGGCATGAGATGGTGACAAATATACGTAAAATAAATAAGGCGCCGTTCGTCAGGTAAGTGCGATTTTTTTTTTTGTATTTTGAGAGGAATGTAGGTGCGACTCTCGTATACCATAATTAATTCCTTTACCGCCTGTTAGGGTTGCGTAGTAAAAGAAACCATAAACATGTCGTTTGTTCCCTTTATCCTTGCATGTCAAAACCCGAGTTGTAACTTGATAGAACTGCTGCTTTGAACTTGTAGACACGATTCTCAACTATAAAAAAATATGTTGACATGCGTGCTTAGTTTTAGAGACGTGAATGTAGGCCTTAGCGTCCGGCCTGCGTGACTTGCCTTCATGCCAGCTCGCGTGTCTCCACGGTGGAGCATCTATGGTGGTGTCGGGTGCCCGACTTGGTACCATATGTACGGTTTTGCTTCCATGTATGTGTTTGTTCGGCTTGGGCCAATCCACATATACATGCCGGCCGGTGTTCGTTCCTGCGTGACGAGTTTACCTGCAAGCATTGATCACCTTCATACCTCAACACGTCTGCATCCATGCTTAGCGACTTGAATTTATGCTGGTGTTCTTCTCATCTTAGATAATTGTCTTGTATTATCCCAGAAAGCATGCTGACATTCTATTTTCATCGCAGTTGCTCAATGATGAACACAGAGGATAACGCTACAAAGGGAGGTGCTGACCCTCTCGAAGAAGAGATATGCAAAACATAGATGATGAAATGCTTACTAAGTCTTTTCCAAACGTCGAAGCACCCTTTGGTTCAGCCATAATATAATCCTTATTACCGGTTCAGAAAGTGAAGAGGGTCTACCATCGTCTTTAGAAGGCGTGATGAGGTTTTGTCTCCAGAATAAAGAATATCCACCTTCCCTTATTGACTTCAGAATTTGCCAGACTCCACTTAAATCATACGAAGGATGGATGTGGCGCATGTTGGGTAATGAAGGGATTAGAGACAACTTAACCAGGGCGCGAATTCTTGATGCTATCAAGGCGTCTGCAATTCTTCACGTCAAGAAGGATATCCTAGGTTTGGTCGATTTTGCTGTTCGATGGCGTCCTTTTACGAACACAGCTTTATGCACGTGGGGTGAAATGACTATCACTCTTCAGGTGTCTGCATTAATGAGCCTTCCTGTCGCTGGCAGTCTTAATTGCAAACTGTCTGAAGACGAAGACGTCATCTATCAGGCTATAATTCAGAAGGTGAACGAATACGATCAGTTGGAGAAGAAGCCGAAATGTTTCTATACTTGGTGGGTAGGTGAATGGTCTTCCATGCAAGGTAATGATGATCTTAGCGCAGCTGCATTCTTGTCCTTGTGGTTGTCCAGAGATATTCTTGATGACGGCTCAGGAACGAAAACTATTAGAAGGAAGATCATCATGTTCTCCATTAAGCTAGGAAAAGGTATAACTCTCCCCTTGGCTTCGTTATTCCTTGGCTCGTTGTATGGTCACCTGAATTCTTTAGTGGAGAAGATGTATATTTCCAACGGGTACATGAAGGTGGATACATATGTTCACGTCGCCTTTCTTCAAGCGCTTTTGTGGGAACACTTTAAGGATTACACTGCCATTCCTACAACCTCAGTCCCCAGCTTGTATGGTGGTTCAAGAATACTCCGTTGGCAGAATAGACGTCCAAAAGTTGGGGTGAGGCTTGTAGATTTTCTCGATAGTGTGAGTGCCATAGACTTTCGTCCTTGGGGGACGGTTCATCCTTCCGCCATTGTCCCTGTCATTGAGCTGCCGCCTGAGGGGAGAGATATGAGCCCTGAAGAAGTTGTTTTCCCGCGGAGCTGTATACCAGGATATGTTCCTTGTTTTTGTGATGACAGGCTAAGCATCATTCCATATAATATTGATAGAGCCGCTCGCCAAATGGGTTTTGATCAAGGTGTCCCATTTCGTTGTCCCGCAACGCCTTCAGAAGAAATTAAGTCATCATGCTTTGACATCGATGTTTTCTCGCCAGAGCTGAAACTTCCTTTTCCTTCCCCGGGGAGAAATCCGGTAGCTACTTCTGGTTACAAAGATTTTTGGAGGGGGCAACTGCTGCTCTTTAAATTATTTGCTAGTGAAATGGCAACTGACCTTCGTGGTAAACCTCTTGATGACGTCTTGGCTGGTTATAGGCGATTGAAACCCCTTCTAGGAAAACAAGGCAGGGTTAACGCCACCGACTGCAATCTCAAGTCCCAGAAAAAGAAGCGAGCATGTAGTCCAGTAATTCTCAACTCTTCCAATATGCAGGTATTATGAATTCTTTATGCTTAATTTTCAGTTTCGACTTCCATGAGCATCTTTTATTAATCCTTGTTGGCGATCAGAGGATTTTTGAAGAAAATGCCTTTGCTGTAATGGATCGAGTTTACAATGAGGAGCGTGGAGGCAACGGGAAGTCTGGAAATCTTCATGCTGAGAAGCCTGGTAATAATGACCTTCATGTAAAGCAGTCTGGAAACACTGATCCTCATGCGGAGAATTCTGGTAACACTGATCCTATCATAGACAACGATGAAGATGGTGCAAGCTCGATTGAAAAGAATGCCTTCCAGAGCAGTAATTTTAGTGAGATTGTAGATGAGGCCTTGTCAGAAATCCGGACCAGCACTCCGAGGAGTCTAGAAGGGACATCAGCTACGATGGTTGCTTCTAAAGATATGTTGTCGCCAACAGTCGTTCCTGGTGCTATGTTCGACCTTCCCTTTGATAATCCACGTCCTGATCATGTGTCGGTTGGAGGGTTCAGCGTGTCGGCTCAGTTTGAGGAGTTGTATACCAAAATATGGAAGAAATATGGTCATATTTCCACCACCACGAAGCTGATGAGTCGTCTTGCTTTGGTCAATCGCGTTCAGGAGGCCTTACCCGCTATTCAGGAGATGAGCGTTGCAATTGGTCGTGATATTTCTGAAGACGTGATGGAAGACTGGAAGTTCCACTTGGATGTGTTTGCGCAGTATGACTTCAATGCTCCTTGGTTCTTCAAAGGGTTTTATGAAATTCAGGAGATTCAGAAGAAGCAAGGTATGGTGCCTTCCACTGAATGCGTCGTTCGTCAAAAACAAAAGGTTGGTAGGGTGTCCGAGGAGTTGAAATTGCAGCAATCCGTTCTCCGGAAGATGGAGCCGCTCTTTCTCAGAAGAATGAGGTGTTGCTGAAGGACTTTCCCTGAAGTATTCATGCCGTCTACTTGTGTTTTCTCTTTAAATTCTTTTCGAGTGATTGTGAGGATTTCCTTTCACACAGTTTGGTTTTAGGTTTTGAATTGATAGGTGATTGAACTGGTTTATTTATGACATACTTTTATGAATGTTTGACTCTTGGAAAATATTATTCTAAAATAGAATCTGAATCTTATATTATGAGTGATCATACATGTCATGTGAAATCGAAAACGCAATGTGAAAGGGAAAGGTAAGGGGGGGGGCGAGCATGCATGGTGCTTGCTCATTGAGTATCTTGTTCATATATGTATGATGCCAAGTCCCTAGTAGGATATATAACTATCTTACAGTAACGTTTGCTGGAACTTACTTGTCTTTCGAAATCCGTGTATGAGAATGAGCACTCCCGAATACTTTCTCCCCAAAGAGCGCATGCTAATTTTTTGAGGGGAAAGGTTGTTTCTCTGAATTTATCTTATCATGGACAATGCGTTTCAATGCGCGGCACTTGCTGGTGGGGTGATGGAGAAATCAGTGGTAATGACAATACCTCGGGTTGGCTGTCTCTTGATCGGTGGCCGGGCGCCACACAGGCGGCAGTTGTACTTCTCTATCACGTACCCATGTCTCCAACAACTCCACAATCTTCCTTATGGTAAATGGGAATCGTGGACCTCTTGAGCCTAACTTTTCCTGCGTTTTCTCGTGTCGTGACTCTTCCCTTGGGTCTCAGTGTGAAGCATGCTTTGGATACGGAATTGAGGCGTTGTCACGTGTCACCGCATCCGCGGTCCTCTTGGTCGGGTGATTCTGCTGAAACATGGAGGACGTTGCGCTGCCGATGGTATTGTTGTTGTGATGGTGATTTGAAGGCTGCAAGCTCCTACGTTCATATGCTCTCTGATTGATTTCGCCTTCCTCTAGTGTTTCTTCCCATGGATGAAGAGTCAGCACGGGTTGGGCATTGTTCTGAGCTTTGGAAATAGCCTTCAGGTATAAATATTTTAACAAGGCTTCGTATGCAGTTGATTCTCTGTTCTTATCCGGAAAGCATCGTAATTATTCATGCTGGTCGATCCTTCTCGAGCTCCCATTGCCAGGTGAAAGGTATTGTTCGTCTCTGGGCTCTCTGGGGCCATGTGTTCCGCCAGTTCTTCTGAAAACCTGACCTTCAGAATTTCTTGCGTCATTAGTGATACTTCCTGGGTAGCTTCTTGCAGAGCCCTCCTGTAACTGAGCCGATATGTCGTTCAAGAGACGGAAGGTTTCACTCTGCCTTCTAGCAATACCTGCTTGATTTTCCAGGAAATCTTCCAGCATCCTGGTCATATTTTCGATGACACTTGGATTATCCATGTCTTCTGAAGGATTTAACGAATAGGAGTACATCTCAGGATGAACTTCTGGGATTTGGTGAAGAGTGAAATGAAAATCGAATCAAATCTAAGATCTACCCCTCCAAAGTCGAATAAAAACTGTCAGACTTTAGAGATTCTAGTTTTGCAACCGAGAGATTAACCTCCCACTGTGGTCGCCAATTATTTGTGGGAGAAAACTACTTCTGCAGGTTTAGGTAATTTTGGGTGTGTGTGGATGAGAAGTGAATTTAAATCTTCAACAAATGTGCTGCACGATGAGCACTTTTGATTCGAGAGATAATCTGTACAATTCTGGCCTAAACCGAAGACACGGCCGTTCATTTGTGTTTCGGTCACAGGTGAAGGATGTGAGGTTGATCTTAGGGAGGGAAGCGAAGAAGGTGTTGAGAGTATGAAGGTGAAATCTATTTGATGACTTGTTAACAGAAGGTTGAGCAGGCTAGCAAATGTTGCAGGCATGCTCTGGGTGTTGAATACGATGGTATTAACACTTGGTTTTTTCTGTGTTGTTGGAAATAGGGAGGAGAACCTATTTATACAAGTCGATAAGCTTTCATCACATCTCTCGTGGGAAAGTGGAGGTTGTGGAGTGATGGAGGAAGTGGAGTTGTGTGTTAGTGTCACACGGTTGCTTGCCCACTTCTCATATCATCGCTAACCGCCCATGTTTACCTGACACGATCTTGTGATGGCGTGTTGCACGCTGCACGCTGTAAACCTCCAGACCAATACCCCAGTTTGTATCCCCCAGTTGTGACGTGATTAACGTCTCGAGTGAGTCGTGGGACCCATATAAGGTAGCAAACGGTGCTAGGTAAAATAATCAAGTTTTTTGTAGGCGCATATTGTATGCATGCGGTGCATTAAATATGCTTAACATGCTTGAAGCCTACACAACCTTGATGAAAAGATTGCAAGTTGAAGTGACTCAACTAGCTATGTTCAGGCGTTGTTCGGAGGTCGCATAAGCGGGACCCACCTTGGCCGGTTATGCCATGGGGAAGTGTGGAGGATGGTGATCACGGTGATACCTTGTTTTCCACCTAAATCCCTTCCTAGTCTATTCATCCAAGCATGCGAACTTGGACGGACGAGATTGATGGAGGAATAACCGTTGGATTAGGGTTTAGAAGGCTTGCAAGCCTCCCTTTTCACCCTAACGGTTTTAAGCCTTGGGATGCGTGCATGGAGTGTCCGATCGGTCCAACAGGTAGGCGTGACGCCACTCTTCATGCCCATGCTTGTTGGAAGTCAATCATATCAATCTAAGTCGCTCGTTTCAGCCTGCGATGATGGACAACCGAGATTAGAAGGGGGACGTGCATGCTACCTTTAGGTGCGCAAATCGAGACGGCTAGCTGCAACCGTTTGCGGCCGATTGGTTGTCCGTGTAGATGGGCCCATAGTGGACATGCTGGTGTGGTCGGCCAGCTAATCTCGCCTTCCTTTGGCTTCCGTTCGTTTGTCTCAAAGTGGCTGCCTGTGACCACTTGATGCATACCCTAATTTAGGGTTTCCGACCGGTTACCTATATCCGATCGAATCCGGCATTTGGCGACCTCTTTTGGTGAGGTCGATGGTGCGAGGGGAATGTTGGGACGACGGTGAGCATGTGCGTGCGCGCTACTCGGTCCCGCGTGATCTAGGCCGTCCAACCATGCCTGCGAAGTTGGACGGATGAGATCTATTTTTGAGTTTGTTTTCAGCAGTGAGACTAACATGGGTAGTCTTGCATGCGTTCAACTGAAGCTAATATAACCCGCCGTCGGGTAGCCTACGGGTGTTTGCATGTCGAACACAAGGCTTTGAGTAAGGCATTATTGTAATCTTTGTTAACCTACGTAAAATCGGGATGGTTGCTACATGCTCCGCTCTCGGGTAGGTTATAATTCTCAGGGATGGTTGCACATGCTCCAATGAATTATCATGGTGAGAAATATTCATCAACTGAAGGCTTTATCCTTTGCAGGACGTCAGCTTACAAAAATTGGCTTTTTACAATTTTAGCCTTTAAATAGAAATCCACCATCAACATTAAGTCCCCTTCCTAGCATGCAATGGTTACACTATTGTAGGGTAGGCATGAGATGGTGACAAATATACGTAAAAGAAATAAAGGTAACTAACCTTGGAAGGCAGCCGCTAGTGATTGTCCATGTAAACGCACCGTCGCAGGCATGAAACCTTGGGTGGGCCGGTTTCCCTTCTTGGTTTTTGGAAGCAAAAAGGAATCCTTTTCTAATTAGAATTCTTCAAATTTTTGCCTATAAAAGGGAGAACCCTTTTTCGTTTTTCCTTGACGATTTTTTTTTTGAGTGGACGTCCAGCTCTCTGCTCGTGCTTCCGCCTGCTGCCGTCGTTTCTCTAGCCGCCGGAGTTCACCGTTGTCGGTTTCTATCGCCGCCGGCGCCGTTCGTCAGGTAAGTGCGATTTTTTTTTTGAGAGGACTGTAGGTGCGACTCTCGTATACCATAATTAATTCCTTTACCGCCTGTTAGGGTTGCGTAGTAAAAGAAACCATAAACATGTCGTTTGTTCCCTTTATCCTTGCATGTCAAAACCCGAGTTGTAACTTGATAGAACTGCTGCTTTGAACTTGTAGACACGATCCTCAACTGTAGAAAAATATGTTGACATGCGTGCTTAGTTTTAGGGACGTGCATGTAGGCCTTAGCGTCCGGCCTGCGTGACTTTCCTTCATGCCAGCTCGCGTGTCTCCACGGTGGAGCATCTATGGTGGTGTCGGGTGCCCGACTTGGTACCATATGTACGGTTTTGCTTCCATGTATGTGTTTGTTCGGCTTGGGCCAATCCACATATACATGCCGGCCGGTGTTTGTTCCTGCGTGACGAGTTTACCTGCAAGCATTGATCACCTGCATACCTCAACACGTCTGCATCCATGCTTAGCGACTTGAATTTATGCTGGTGTTCTTCTCATCTTAGATAATTGTCTTGTATTATCCCAGAAAGCATGCTGACATTCTATTTTCATTGCAGTTGCTCAATGATGAACACAGAGGATAACGCTACAAAGGGAGGTGCTGACCCTCTCAGAGATATGCCAAACATAGATGATGAAATGCTTACTAAGTCTTTTCCAAACGTCAGGAAGCACCCCAGCCATAATATAATCCTTATTACCGGTTCAGAAAGTGAAGAGGGTCTACCATCGTCTTTAGAAGGCGTGATGAGGTTTTGTCTCCAGAATAAAGAATATCCACCTTCCCCTATTGACTTCAGAATTTGCCAGACTCCACTTAACTCATACGAAGGATGGATGTGGCGCATGTTGGGTAATGAAGGGATTAGAGACAACTTAACCAGGGCGAGAATTCTTGATGTTATCAAGGCGTCTGCAATTCTTCACGTCAAGAAGGATATCCTAGGTTTGGTCGCTTTTGCTGTTCGATGGCGTCCTTCTACGAACACAGCTTTATGCACGTGGGGTGAAATGACTATCACTCTTGAGGTGTCTGCATTAATGAGCCTTCCTGTCGCTGGCAGTCTTAATTGCAA
The DNA here is from genome assembly GCA_023529315.1 of Papaver bracteatum. NCBI lineage: Eukaryota > Viridiplantae > Streptophyta > Magnoliopsida > Ranunculales > Papaveraceae > Papaver > Papaver bracteatum. The sequence continues at coordinate 337,731 of JAJJWX010003118.1, forward strand.
ACTGTCTGAAGACGAAGACGTCATCTATCAGGCTATAATTCAGAAGGTGAACGAATACGATCAGTTGGAGAAGAAGCCGAAATGTTTCTATACTTGGTGGGTAGGTGAATGGTCTTCCATGCAAGGTAATGATGATCTTAGCGCAGCTTCATTCTTGTCCTTGTGGTTGTCCAGAGATATTCTTGATGACGGCTCAGGAATGAAAACTATTAGAAGGAAGATCATCATGTTCTCCATTAAGCTAGGCAAAGGTATAACTCTCCCCTTGGCTTCGTTATTCCTTGGCTCGTTGTATGGTCACCTGAATTCTTTAGTGAAGGAGATGTATATTTCCAACGGGTACATGAAGGTGGATACATATGTTCACGTCGCCTTTCTTCAAGCGCTTTTGTGGGAACACTTTAAGGATTACGCTGCCATTCCTACAACCTCAGTCCCCAGCTTGTATGGTGGTTCAAGAATACTCCGTTGGCAGAATAGACGTCCAAAAGTTGGGGTGAGGCTTGTAGATTTTCTCGATAGTGTGAGTGCCATAGACTTTCGTCCTTGGGAGACGGTTCATCCTTCTGCCATTTTCCATGTCATTGAGCTGCCGCCTGAGGGGAGAGATATGAGCCCTGAAGAAGTTGTTTTCCTGCGGAGCCTTTAAATAGAAATCCACCATCAACATTAAGTCCCCTGCCTAGCATGCAATGGTTACACTATTGTAGGGTAGGCATGAGATAGTGACAAATATACATAAAAGAAATAAAGGTAACTAACCTTGGAAGGCAGCCGCTAGTGATTGTCCATGTAAACGCACCGTCCCAGGCATGAAACCTTGGGTGGGCCGGTTTCCTTTCTTGGTTTTTGGAAGCAAAAAGGAATCCTTTTCTAATTAGAATTCTTCAAATTTTTGCCTATAAAAGGGAGAACCCTTTTTCTTTTTTCCTTGACGATTTTTTTTTGAGTGGACGTCCAGCTCTCTGCTCGTGCTTCCGCCTGCTTCCGTCGTTTCTCCAGCCGCTGGAGTTCACCGTTGTCGGTTTCTATCGCCGCCGGCGCCGTTCGTCAGGTAAGTGCGATTTTTTTTTTGAGAGGACTGTAGGTGCGACTCTCGTATACCATAATTAATTCCTTTTACCTTTGTTAGGGTTGCGTAGTAAAAGAAACCATAAACATGTCATTTGTTCCCTTTATCCTTGCATGTCAAAACCCGAGTTGTAACTTGATAGAACTGCTGCTTTGAACTTGTAGACACGATCCTCAACTGTAGAAAAATATGTTGACATGCGTGCTTAGTTTTAGGGACGTGCATGTAGGCCTTAGCGTCCGGCCTGCGTGACTTGCCTTCATTCCAGATCGCGTGTCTCCACGGTGGCGCATCTATAGTGGTGTCGGGTGGCCGACTTGGTACCATACGTACGGTTTTGCTTCCATGTATGTGTCGGTTTTACTTCCATGTATGTGTTTGTTCAGCTTGGGCCAATCCACATATACATGCCGGCCGGTGTTCGTGCCTGCGTGACGAGTTTACCTGCATGCATTGATCACCTGCATACCTCAATACGTCTGCATCCATGCTTAGCGACTTGACTTTATGCTGGTCTTCTTCTCAGCTTAGATAATTATCTTGTATTATCCCAGAAAGCATGCTGACATTCTCTTTTCATCGCAGTTGCTCAATGATGAACACAGAGGATAACGCTACAAAGGGAGGTGCTTACCCTCTCAGAGATATGCCAAACATAGATGATGAAATTCTTACTAAGTCTTTTCCAAACGTCAGGAAGCACCCCAGCCATAATATAATCCTTATTACCGGTTCATAAAGTGAAGAGGTTATACCATCGTCTTTAGCAGGCATGATGAGGTTTAGTCTCCAGAAGAAAGAATATCCACCTTCTCCTATTGACTTCAGAATTTGCCAGACTCCACTTAACTCATACGAAGGATGGATGTGGCGCATGTTGGGTAATGAAGGGATTAGAGACAACTTAACCAGGGCGCGAATTCTTGATGCTATCAAGGTGTCTACAATTCTTAACGTCAAGAAGGATATCCCAGGTTTGGTCGCTTTTGCTGCTCGATGGCGTCCTTCTACGAACACAGCTTTATGCATGTGGGGTGAAATGACTATCACTTTTGAGAGCGTGTCTAAATTAATGAGCCTTCCTGTCGCTGGCATTCTTAATTGCAAACCGTCTGAAGACGAATACGTCATCTGTCAGGCTATAATTCAGAAGGTGAACGAATACGATCAGTTGGAGAAGAAGCCGAAATGTTTCTACACTTGGTGGGTAGGTGAATGGTCTTCCATGCAAGGTAATGATGATCTTAGCGCAGCTGCATTCTTGTCCTTGTGGTTGTCCAGAGATATTCTTGATGACGGCTCAGGAACGAAAACTATTAGAAGGAAGATCATCATGTTCGCCATTAAGTTAGGCAAAGGTATAACTCTCCCCTTGGCTTCGTTATTCCTTGGCTCGTTGTATGGTCACCTGAATTCTTTAGTGGAGGAGATGTATATTTCCAACGGGTACATGAAGGTGGATACATATGTGCACGTCGCCTTTCTTCAAGCGCTTTTGTGGGAACACTTTAAGGATTACGCTCCCAATCCTACATCCTAAGTCCCCAGCTTGTATGGTGGTTCAAGAATACTCCGTTGGCAGAATAGACGTCCAAAAGTTGGGGTGAGGCTTGTAGATTTTCTCGATAGTGTGAGTGCCATAGACTTTCGTCCTTGGGGTACGGTTCATCCTTCCGCCATCGTCCCTGTCATTGAGCTGCCGCCTGAGGGGAGAGATATGAGCCCTGAAGAAGTTGTTTTCCTGCGGAGCTATATACCAGGATATGTTCCTTCTTTTTGTGATGACAGGCTAAGCATCATTCCATATAATATTGATAGAGCCGCTCGCCAAATGGGTTTTGATCAAGGTGTCCCATTTCGTCGTCCCGCAACGCCTTCAGAAGAACTTAAGTCATCATGCCTTGACGTCGATGTTTTCTCGCCGGAGCTGAAACTTCTTTTTCCTTCCCCGGGGAGAAAGCCGGTAGCTACTTCTGATTACAAAGATTTTTGGAGGGGGAAACTGCTGCTCTTTAAATCATTTGCTAGTGAAATGGCAACTGACCTTCGTGGTAAGCCTCTTAATGACGTCTTGGCTGGTTATAGGCGATTGAAACCCCTTCTAGGAAAACGAGGAAGGGTTAACGCCACCGACTGCAATCTCAAGTCCCAGAAAAAGAAGCGAGCATGTAGTCCAGTAATTCTCAACTCTTCCAATATGCAGGTATTATGAATTCTTTATGCTTAATTTTCAGTTTCGACTTCCATGAGCAACTTTTATTAATCCTTGTTGGTGATCATAGGATTCTTGAAGAAAATGCCTTTGCTGTACTGGCTCGAGTTTACAATGAGGAGCGTGGAGGCAACGGGAAGTCTGGAAATCTTCATGCTGAGAAGCCTGATAATAATGACCTTCATGTAGAGCAGTCTGGAAACACTGATCCTCATGCGGAGAAGTCTGGTAACACTGATACTATCATAGACAACGATGAATATGGTGCAAGCTCGATTGAAGAGAATGCCTTCCAGAGCAGTAATTTTAGTGAGATTGTAGATGAGGCTGTGTCAGAAATCCGGAAAAGCACTCCGAGGATTCTGGAAGGGACATCAGCTGTGATGGTTCCTTCTAAAGAGATATTGTCGCCAATAGTCGTTCCTGGTGCTATGTTCAACATTCCCTTTGATAATCCACGTCCTGATCATGTGTTGGTTGGAGGGTTCAGCGTGTCGGCTCAGTTTGAGGTGTTGTATACCAAAATATGGAAGAAATATGGTCATATTGCCACCACCACAAAGCTGATGAGTCGTCTTGCTTTGGTCAATCGCGTTCAGTAGGCCTTACCCGCTATTCAGGAGATGAGCGTTGCAATTGGTCGTGATATTTCTGAAGACGTGATGGAAGACTGGAAGTGCCACTTGGATGTGTTTGCGCAGTATGACTTCAATGCTCCTTGGTTCTTCAAAGGGTTTTATGCAATTCAGGAGATTCAGAAGAAGCAAGGTATGGTGCCTTCCACTGAATGCGTCGTTCGTCATAAACAAAAGGTTGGTAGGGGTGGCTGATGAGTTGAAATTGCAGCAATACGTTCTCCGGAAGATGGGATCCTCTCTTGCTCAGAAGAATGAGGTGTTGCTGAAGGAATTTCCCTGAAGTATTCATGCCGTCTACTTGTGTTTTCTCTTTAGATGCTTTTCGAGTGATTGTGAGGATTTCCTTTCACACAGTTTGGTTTTAGGTTTTGAATTGATAGGTGATTGAACCTTGGACTGGCTTATTTATGACATGCTTTTATGAATGTTTGACTCTTGGAAAATGTTATTCTAAAATAGAATCTGAATCTTATATTATGAGTGATCATACATGTCATGTGAAATTGAAAACGCAATGTGAAAGGGAAAGGTGAGGGGGGGGCGAGCATGCATGGTGCTTGCTCATTGAGTATCTTGTTCATATATGTAGGATGCAAAGTCCCCAGTAGGATATATAACTATCTTACAGTAACGTTTGCTGGAACTTACTTGTCTTTCGAAATCCGTGTATGAGAATGAGCACTCCCGAATACTTTTCCCCAAAGGGCGCATGCTAATTTTTTGAGGGGAAAGGTTATTTCTCTGAATTTATCTTATCATGGACAATGCGTTTCAATGCGTGGCACTTGATGGTGGGGTGATGGAGAAATCGGTGGTAATGACAATACCTCGGGTTGGCTGTCTCTTGATCGGTGGGCGGACACCACACAAGTGGTAGTTGTACTTCTCCATCACGTACCCATGTCTCCAACAACTCCACAATCTTACTTATGGGAAATGGGAATCGTGGACCTCTTGAGCCTAACTTTTCCTGCATAGGCGCGTGTCGTGACTCTTCCCTTGGGTCTCGGTGTGAAGCACGCTTTGGAGACGGAATTGAGACGTTGTCAAGAGCTCATGAGCCTAACTTCTTCGCTCATGAGCTTTGTAGATTATTTATTCGCCATCAAGAGCTAATCTGTGTAGCTGGTGCTGAGGTGCTGGCATGAATGTATGTCCTATGAGTATTTTATCCTTTCCCTTCCTCGCCAATGATGGTCTGGCGAATTTAGCAATCTAAAAAAGCATGCTTTCTTTAACTTCGTATTTACTCATTACGTGTAGTAACCAAGCTGGGACGTTGGGTTGACGAAGCAGGTAGTTTAATAAGGTTTGTTTTTACTGTTGATGAGCTTTCTCTACTGTATATTCTTTGTTTGAGTTGCGATGAAATAATCACTCTCCTTTCTTTACTGGTCTTGTTTGTGGGACTGTTGTGAATGTTTTTTATTCACACGCTCTCTTCTCTTCTGCCTTGCTGTCCTCATTTCTTTGGTTTTGATGTGCTCTCATCCTCGTCATTCCATGATTTCTCTCTTGAGCTCTCTGTTTGCTGTTCTTCAATATCTCCTTTGATATTTGTTGTCTAAAAAATGTTTGCGAAGAAAAATGTCCATTCTTTGCTGAAGATCTCGTGAACATGTGCTATGTTTCTCCATTATTATCGAGGCAGTCTTGCTTGCTGACTTCAACATCTCCTGAGCGTACTTATTTCTCTTACTTCCAACGGTGCTATTCTATTTGATTTTATTTCGCCTGTAAAATGTAACCATTTATCGCTGCCTCTTCATATAAAATGTCATGACCCCCCAGCTTAGTTTGCTGCCTTTCTTTTGTATTTGATGGTATCAGATTCTTTCGCCTAAGTGCCTTCTCTTCTCTTCCTTTTACTGTGATTTAAGTCTGTTAATGATGCCCTCTATTAGCTGCTTTCATAGCTTCATCAGAAATTCTTCCATCAATTTCCATGAGAAATATTATTTCCTCCCCCATCTATCGATTCTTCTGCTTTAGTTCTAATTGGCTTTCTCTCGCCAGTTTCTTATCGCCAAAAATGAAGTTTGATACGTGATCCACTTTGGATTCATTTAGTACGTGATCTATTTTGCTGACGAGAACATCGCAAGTTAATTACATCTAGTACTGACAGCTAATGGTACCTTCTTATAATATCTTCACGAGAGCTACATCATCTGTAATCTCCACGAAGCTAGTTTTTACGATTGCAAGGAAGGAAATGATCTTGGACTCAATAATAATATCAAACGATATAATCGTTCTTATTATCAAACTAATAATATACATAGCCAGAGCTGTTCCCTAATAATATCTCTCACTAATGGAATAAGTACTCAATAATTATTGAGTATATTATTCGCTTTGATTTCAGCTAATTTTTACGTCAGCCATGATATATTATAACTTACACCCTTTCGCTTTGCTCGCCAGTACATAAATCACTCAAAAGTTGTTATCTTCGCTGGAGTATAGTAGATGATATTTCACCGTTCACTGCCGGTTTGACGTTAATGCCTCCCTTCGTTATCGTACCAAATTAATTTTACTAATTTAATGAATTCATCTTCTTATCCTTTCTGTTGCTTCGCAGATAATAATTGTTTAACATATTTACGAATTGGACTACTCATCTCTTCTTGCGAAGAATACACTTTTGAGCAGTTTTTTGACGATTCAACTTCTTTCTCCTTGTTATTGGATTTCTCTGAATTTTTGATGAACTTTTGATGTTGTTTGCAGTAGATGGAATTTTGGTGAAACTTCCCTATTTGTTCTCATATCTTAAAGATCCAGAAAAGAAAACTGCCTATCGTAGTTATCTTTACCAAATTTCTCTTGAATCAACCAATCGACCCTGTCCCTGAATGTAAAATTCTTCCGAACAATGTAAAATTCTTTCTGAAACTTCAATTTTTGGCCCCTGATTTTTATAGACCCAACACCTTAATAATTAATTTCTTTGATTCTTCTTCGATCTAACAAATATTCCCCTTGAAACATGAAAGAGATAAATTGTTGATGATGTTTATTCCCTGAAAGTGTAATTTCTTCCATGAAAATCTCTTGAACCGATCAAATTACAGGAAGAATAAATCCTTTACTCCTCCCCTTAGTCGGCGCCAAAATGTAGTTGCAGGAATTCCCACAACACACCCCTTATAATATCTTGATAATTATCTCTTGATCTAAACTAATTTTGATATTAAAAGTATGACTAAAATTCTAAAAATTGTAAATAGACACACGGATTTTTACATGGTTCGATCAATTTGATCTACATCCATGATTCTCTACTATGATTGGTAAAGTTTACATTTGATTTTACATTTGATAATCTCCATTAATGGAATTCTAAATCTAGTTTTGGGGAAGAAGATGATAAAGAAAAATACATTTTCTCTTTCTAAAAATCTCTCTGAAAAATCTCTCTCTCCCCTAAAATATTCTCTCTCCTCAAGATTCTCTCAACTCTAAAAAATACATCATCCTTTCTAAATCTATTAGATCTCCATTTATAGGAAATTACATAATGGGTGACAACTAAGTTGTCCTCTAATTTCTGATCCATCTTGCGATCCTCTCGCGAATTTTGTAACCATCGTGAAACACACATGTTCTTCTCATGTTTCTTCAATCGTCAACTTCGTCATTCCTTGAATTATTTTGTGACGCTCGTGAAATGTTGTTGAAGATTTTTCAGTAACGCTCGCAGAAGTGTCATTAATCTCTCGTGAATATAATTATGGCGATATTCTGGTCCTACAGTGGGAGAAAACTACTTCTGCAGGTTTAGGTAATTTTGGGTGTGTGTGGATGAGAAGTGAATTTAAACCTTCAACAAATGTGCTGCACGATGAGCACTTTTGATTCGAGAGATAATCTGTACAATTCTGGCCTAAACCGAAGACACGGCCGTTCCAGATTTGTTTCGGTCACAGGTGAAGGATGTGAGGTTGATCTTAGGGAGGGAAGCGAAGAAGGTGTTGAGAGTATGAAGGTGAAGGATATTTGATGACTTGTTAACAGAAGGTTGAGCAGGCTAGCAAATGTTGCAGGTAGGCTTTGGGTGTTGAATACGATGGTATTAACACTTGGTTTTTTCTGTGTTGTTGGAAATAGGGAGGAGAACCTATTTATACAAGTCGATAAGCCTTCATCACGTCTCTCGTGGGAAAGTGGAGTGATGGAGGAAGTGGAGTTGTGTGTTAGTGTCACACGGTTGCTTGCCCATTTCTCCTATCGCTAACCGCCTATGTTTACCTGAAACGATCTTGTGATGGCGTGTTGCACGCTGCACGCTGTAAACCGCCAAACCAATACCCCATTTTGTATCCCCCAGTTGTGACGTGATTAACGTCTCGAGTGAGTCGTGGGACCCATATAAGGTAGCAAACGGTGCTAGGTAAAATAATCAAGTTGTTTGTAGGCGCATATTGTATGCACGCGGTGCATTAAATATACTTAACATGCTTGAAGCCTACACAACCTTGATGAAAAGATTGCAAGTTGAAGTGACTCAACTAGATATGTTCAGGCGTTGTTCGGAGGTCGCATAAGCGGGACCCACATTGTCCGGTTATGCCATGGGGAAGTGTGGAGTATGGTGATCACGGTGATACCTTGTTTGCCACCTAACTCCCTTCCTAGGCTATTCATCCAAGCATGCGAACTTGGACGGACGAGATTGATGGAGGAATAACCGTTGGATTAGGGTTTGGAAGGCTTGCAAGCCTCCCTTTTCACCCTAACGGTTTTAAGCCTTGGGAGGAATGCATGGAGTGGTCGATCGGTCCAGCAGGTAGGCGGGACGCCACTCTTCATGCCCATGCTTGTTGGAAGTCAATCAGAGCAATCTAAGTCGCTTGTTTCAGCCTGCGATGATGGACAACCGAGATTAGAAGGGGGACGTGCATGCTACCTTTGGGCGCGCAAATCGAGACGGCTAGCTGCAACCGTTTGCTGGCGATTGGTTGGCCGTGTAGCTGGGCCCACAGTGGACATGCTGGTGTGGTCGGCCAGCTAATCTCGCCTTCCTTTGGATTCCGTTCGTTTGTCTCAAAGTGGCTGCCTGCGACCACTTGATGCAAACCCTAATTTAGGGTTTCCGACCGAATCCGGCATTTGCCGACCTATTTTGGTGAGGTCGATGGTGCGAGGGGAATGTTGGGATGACGGTGAGCATGTGCGTGCGCGCTACTCGGTCCTGCGCGTGATCTAGGCCGTCCAACCATGCCTGCGAAGTTGGACGGATGAGATCTATTTTTGAGTTTGTTTTCAGCAGGTGAGACTAACATGGGTAGTCTTGCATGCGTTCAACGGGGCTAATATAACCCGACGTCAGGTAGCCTACGGGTGTTTGCATGTCGAACACAAGGCTTTGAGTAAGGCATTAATTGTAATGTTGTAAACCTACAGAAAATCGGGATGGTTACTACATGCTCCGCTCTGGGTAGGTTATAATTCTCAGGGATGGTTGCACATGCTCCAATGAATTATCATGGTGAGAAATATTCATCACCTGAAGGCTTTATCCTTTGCAGGACGTCAGCTTACAAAAATTGGCTTTTTACAATTTTAGCCTTTAAATAGAAATCCACCATCAACACCAGCCTATCTTGAAAATAAAGCAACCTGCCCTTCCATACTGCTAATTTTTTTTGAATTACTTCAACTACTGGCCAAATCATAGCAGAAGTTATCTTCCCAGGAGCCAAAAAAACACCTAAATACTTATCTGGAAATTTTGAGATATCCATATGCATAAATTCACTAATGAAATTTTTCCTCAGCTGAGATGTACCATCTACAAATAATTTACTTTTGAACTTGTTGATTATTTGACTAGAACAATCTTGATAGGAATCTAACAAGCTAAACAAATTTAATAGACTTCTCCTCCCACCATTACTAAATATAAACACATCATCTGCAAATAATAAGTGTGTCGGATGAATACCTTTTTTGGTTTACATAGGCTGCAGTTTCACTAAAGCTGAAATGTTCCTTCTTAAAACATCTTCCATAATCACAAAGAGGATGGGAGACAATGGATCTCCTTGCCTGAGACCTCTACCAACCTGAAAAAACCTACATGGACCACCATTAACCAATACATAAATTCTAGCTGACTTAAACAGAGTTAAAATCCATTCACGCCAGGCATTTGAAAAACCACATTTCTTTAGAACTTTCATTAAGAAATCCCAACTGACCGTGTCATATGCTTGAGATATATCCAGTTTCATAGCCACATTCCCTCCCCTTCTTTTGAACTTCATCTCATTAAAAAGCTCAGATGCAAGAAGAACTTGTTCATGAATACTACTACCCTTTACATAAGCTACTTGTTGAGGAGAAATTAACTTCTGCATTAACACACTCATTCTTCGAGTAATTATTTTAGTAAAAATCTTGAAAAAAACATTACTCAAACCAATTGGTCTGAAATGACTAGCAGATTTAGCAGCTTGAGTCTTAGGAAGAAGAAAAAGGAAACTTGAGTTCATGCCCTTGGGAATAAATCTTCTTCTCCAACAAAATTGAATGGCAGCCACTAAGTCTTGTTTGATAATCTCCTAACAGCTTCTATAAAAGATACCAGAAAATCCATCTGGACCAGGAGCACTCTCTGGATCAATATCATAAATAGTTTTCTTAATTTCTTCTTCCTCAGGAATTATATCCAACATTCTTTGATCATCCTCATTAATTACTGAAGGAATTGCTGCTAACAGATCATCTGAATCATTGACAGGAGAATACTCAAATTTCTTTTGGAAATGATTAACCAAATGTTGAGCAATAGCTTCCTGAGTTACAAGCACATTACCATCATCATCTTCCAATTCAGTAATTGTATTTCTAGCAGTTCTGATTTTCAAATTTGTGTGAAAGAAACTTGTATTTGCAGCACCTTCTTAAACCCATTTGACTCTTGATTTCTTCCCCAATAAGGTCTTTTCTTGGACTTCTCTACCTGTATATTCATTTTGAGCATTAACAAGGTCAGCCAAAAAAATTTCATCAAATGGATTACTATCTAAATTCACAGTAGAAACTCTAACCTTCTCCTCTGACTCCTTTATTTTTTCCTTGACATTTCCAAAAACCTTCCAATTCCACTAATTAAGCTCCTTCTTAAGAACTTTCAACTTATGTAGGAATTTAAAAGCTGGATCACCATTAACATCATTTGCCCAACAACTAGCAACCACTTCCATAAATTTTGGATGACTGATCCACATTTTCTGAAATTTCCTTGGAGTATTTTTTTGGTTTTGGAATATTTGCACAGCCACCAAGCAAAGGAGCATGATCAGAAACAATTATCATACCCACCTTATACCCCCAGTCACTATACAATTGCAACCACTTTTGATTAAATAAGACCCTGACAAGATTGCACAAGATTCTTCTATTTCCAGTTTGACAATTTGACCATGAAAACTGAAGACCTGTTTTTGGTGCTTGAATTAGTTCACATTGATTAATGCAGTCATTAAAATCCAACATTGCAGTTCTGTTTGGAAGTATACCACCAATATTTTCATCTTGAGAAGTAACTGAATTGAAATCACCAAGGATGATCCATGATTTATTTAAGTCACTTATTAACATCATTTCAGACCATAAAAATCTTCTTTGTACCACCTTAATATGAGCATGAACTCCAGAAACTAGGGCATCACCAACACTAACTGTAATCATTTGACTTGAAACAGAAATTACTTGTGGTTGTGCTATGCATTTGTTCCAAAACAACCAAATATTTCCTTTGTTATCTTGACAAGAATTATGAATTACCATTTTCTCCATACCAGGGAGATTTAATCTATGACAAAAAGAAGCACTGCATCTGACTTTTGGTTCTGCTACCCACACTATATAAGGACTAAATTGATTTACTAAAGACCAAAGTTTGTCTTGAGCCCTCAACCTTCAACTCTCTCAATCCAGAGAGAGTTGAAGTTAGGAAAGAAGAATCTGATATTGCTAAAGATGAGTGGAAGCATGTAAAGGGTAAAAAATCGCCTAATAAATTTTCGTTTACTCCTTCTGTGGATGCAATAGGCTGTTCTTCTGAAATACATTGTGAGAATTCGTTTGACTCTCTAAACTCTGAATTGGGTCTTAGAGAAAATGAATTTTTGAAAGAAGGGAACAGGAAAGTGACAATGCTATGTCGGAGGATGAAAATGCTGATCTCCTAGCTACTAATATGGCGAATGAAGTTAAGAATTCAAAGGAGTGGGGTACAATTTCTGATGATATAAAGAAACCAGATTCTCATGTTGAAACAGAAAAAAAGAGAGCTTTCCTTGAAAGAATAGAAGAGTTAAAAAAGAAAAGGGAGAGGTTGGATGATGTTGTTTTTGATATGAGGAATATTTTGTCCAGTGAGGAACTAGACGAGGCAAGCAATATTGAAAATGATCAGGTGCGGACTAATTTTATTAGAAATCCAGAATTTAGAAAAGAATACTACAAGGAAAAAAAGGAGTTCATGGTAAATAAGAAAAAACCCCAATCTCCTATCATGCTAATACCGGGTGGTAATTATGCTTCAGAGGAAGAAGACGATGAATATGAAGATGAATATGAAGAATATTTTGATGATGATTACAACCTCCAAGTTCAGGAGTTTGATTTGGCAAAAACAATTGCGAGCATTAAGAAGAGGAATTTTAGAGTTGGTCGAAAACGATATTAGTTTTTTTGTTGTACTCTTTTGTTCCTTTTTGTATTAGAAAGCTTTTTTAAGCTTCTTGTGTTTTGTGGTTTTCTAGTGTGCCCCTTTGGTTTATGGGGGTGGGGAGGCCTTGAGCCTCCCATTTTGTAATTCTTGTAATTACGTTTTTTTGGTTCTAATAAACTAAGACTTACCAAAAAAAAACTCAACCTTCTCAGGCCCCTGACATTCCAGTAAATTATTCTCATTGTTTAGGTGGAGGATTTTTGGTACCCCCTTTCCCTTGATTCTTTCTCAAAGTACACTTATTAGGCATAGCAGTTTGTTTCAGAACCTTATTCTGTTCTGGAGAACCTTTAGTTTTGGAAGTGCTAGCAATTGAACTTACCATTTCTTTCTCCACTACCTTTGTATGCTCAGAATTCTGTGATTTTATTTCCACCATATTAGCCCATGAAGTCACTTTCACTGGAGAATTAATCACTGTACCATTAGTGCCATTAACAAAAGGAAGAATAATACTATTAACTTCCAACACTTTTTCAGTTGAAACTTGTCCTTCAGATGGAAGCAATTTATTTTGTGGAACATCGAAATTTGAAGTAGATTCCACATTCAAAGATAAGGTCACTTCAGGAGGTGAAACCTCCTTGCTTGTTTCTGCAGGACCTACTATACTTTCAGAAGTTTCAAGAGGACTGAACTTGCTATGCTGATGAAAAACAATATTTGGGGAAATAGGTAAACTGGTTTGTTGAATATTATCCACTATAGAATCCCCTATGTCTCCTTTCCTATAAGAAACATCACAAATATCAAAAGGCTCTGAAGTTTCCTTAGTTAAACCCTTCCTCTCTCTTGGTATTGCTTGATACTTAACTGGAGTTTTCTTAGGATGAACAATTTTGTTTTTCACCCATCTACATTCTGTAGTTAAGTGACCAACCATTTTACATGATGAACAATATTTAGGACACTCTGGAATGACAATATCTTGAAAAAAACCACCATACTTAGTTCCAATCCAAATCTTATTAGGAATATGAAAAGCAAAATCAACTTCTACTAGAACATTTGCATAATAACCTACTTCACACCTTGCAGTAGCATTATCAACCTTGATAGGAGTACCAAATTCACTACAAATTTTAAACAGAATTGCTTCATTCCAAAATTCCAAACCCAATCCAGGAAACCTAACCCATACCATAGCTTTGGATGTTCTCTGATTTGCAGGTCTAAAGTTTGATACCCAATTCCTAACTTGCAGAACTTGATTCAAAACTTCCCAACGCTGAGATTTGATTAGCTTCTTGTCAAACTCATTGTCAAGCTTGATTGTAAAAAAACCCCTTCCTAATGGAATCATACGACAATCACCCTGTTATTTCCATTGACTTCTCAAAATAACAACATCATCAACAAACTTAATCTTCTGCAAATCAAGCCTTCCTATTAAGGAAAACTTCCATGGATCTACACTTCTCTCATATAAATCATCTGGTAATTCAATTGATGGAATTTTCCTATCATTATTTGCAGAACTTAAATTTTTCATTTCAGACTGATTAAGATCAATCAAGATGGTTTTAGGACCAGAATCCATCAACCAAGGCTCAATTAAGACTCAACAATCATTGTATGTAAAATTCAGGACAAAAAAATTTAGATTTTTCACCTGAGAAAGCTCTGAAATCAAGATCCTAGAGAAAAAAAATAACGCCGAGTTATCACCGATTCGCAGAGCAAAACTCAGTACCGATTCACACCCTTAAATCCAACTAATTTAATTTAATTTATAACTAATTTATAACTAATTTATAACTAATCTAACTTAACTAATCAACTTAATTAACACTAATGGTTTGGGGTAGTTTAGCCATTTCAAAAAATTCGGTTAAGGGGTAACCCCAAAATGCTATTGGGAGACTAACTGGTCAGGCCCCCAATTATTTTTTATGGCCCCCAATTAATCCTTGGAAAAAAATACCTTAATGTCTAAGATATAAGATATAAGAATGATTTAACCAATGAATACAAGGAAGAGGTTCCTTGATAGATTTAAATACCTTAGTGTGTAAGATATAAGAATGATTTAACCAATGAACACAAGGAACAGGTTCCTTGATAGATTTTATTAGAAGTTCATTGTCAGACTGAAAAACGACTTTTTCTAGCTTCGAAGATGTAGCCCATTCCACTGCAGCTTTCATTGCTAAACATTCCAGCTGCTCCACCTCATGATCCAGGTTCAGACTTGCATCAATGGACTGTCCTTTGGCTCCAAAGCACTCACCTGCATAATCATGAATTATTATGCCAATTTTTTTTTTCCGGAAAAGAGGCTAACCTCAGAACATATATTGATAAAGCCGATTAAGGCAACCAGGAACCTTACAGAAATTGTTCAAAATCATAAACCAGTCATATATGTTGTAATATCTCCACCAATTCTTGCCTATCAAGTCTATCTCTTCAGATCTAAAAACAATTTCAGAAAACCTTCTCTCTCGCAAAGGAGAGGACCAAACATATAGGGTCAAACTGATTTTAAAAATAAAATCAGGTTGTGTCAAAGCACAAAGCGATGACGGGATCAAATCCAACCCAATGTTCCTCAAATAATGTAAATAACATGATCTGGAGTTTTTAAAATTTAGATTGCCTAGTGAAATCAAGGTACCAATGACCCAACTAAGAGTAACAGTATCCACAACGTAACCATAGTGTCTCAAATAGTAACCAAAGTGTCTCAAGTAACAGTGGAACTCTGAATCTGTCTTTAGGTGTCTGTAGCGGAAGTATCGGGCTGACTCGGCATTGGAGAATTAACGTATAAATTGGATGACGATCTTGAGCGAGTTGATGCTGTCCTTGTTATCATCACTACACCTAAAACAAATAAAACTAAAACAAAGGGGACCAACGTAATAACCTTACATACTAAATCTAACACAAGAGATAAAGAGATCCACTCAGCATCACATACATAAAATATAGCAAATCTGGATCTTGTAGGTGTATTTGAATCCAAGGTAGATATTGTGGTTGAAACTTTGAATTGGTCACTAATTAGAAATGAAGTTGAAGGTGTGATTTTTTGCTTTTCTGCCAAATATTGCAAACCAAACCCATTATGTAAACAATATACAGACTACAATCATTAACCCACAACGTCACAACATAAGAATGGATCTCAAGATTGTTGAAAATAGGCTGACTGAAAACAATCCTCCACAGATAACAACAAACTCGCCGGAGAAGACGACGGGACTTCTGTATCTGCAGGAGAACATCACCATCAATCTTGCAGCAAAGAGCACAACCTAATCTTAAAATCCCCATAACAGAGCAGATTTCAAAACTCAAGTAGGAGAATAAGAAATCAACAAGAGAACACGGCCTATTAGCCGAGAAAACCAAAGATTTAAGAAAAACTAGGTCAGTGAAAGACCCTAACAGATAATTACAAACTATAGAAATTAAGTTACAACTACAAGAACAATTAAAGCCAAGAACAAAGAGAGAAACCGATTTGCTGTGAGTCGCCGGAGAAGAAACTAAAGCAGCACCTTGGATGGTGATCATTACTGATGTCTTCTTATCATCAAAGACCATATTTGCACTCATCGGAAAATGATTTACCAATCTAAACCATATACTGCAACAGGAACAAACCGGAAAACCCAAAAATCAACCAATTGGGAACCTAAAAACTAGCCACAAAAAAAAACTAGAGAGCAGCAAGAACATGTGAACACAAGATTAGCATTGAGGTAGGCTTCTCAGATCTACTCCGAAGGAGCCGATCTGAGTAGAATGGCGGCTACTCTTTTAGGGTTTTCGTTTCACTATTTCAGAGAGAAAAGGATAAATAGAGGGAGGGTTTTTAATTATTAGGCCAATGCCAGGTCTATATGTTTCCTTTTTAAAGGGGCATGTAAATTTATTTTTAGAAAGCTCATGTCAGGGGGATCCCACTTTGGAGCATAATTATTTATGTGTAAAGACTGCAAATTAGTTTGAACCATTGTAGGGTAGCATTGGTTCACAAGATGTTTGATGCGTTCTATAACAGATATTCTGTTAGGATTAACATTCTAGAAGATAGCAAAGCATCTATCATTCCAAATCATCGAGACAATAATCATAAGAGAATAGAGATTATGAGTTTAGTTTCTGGTTTTGTTTGTATATAGGGATTTTCATGAAACTTTGGGGGTTTGATTTCTGCTTTTATAAACTTATTTTGAACCGTGTATTTGGTCTTCTATGTTCTACATGATGATTTTATGTTTGGTATTCTATATTCTACTCAAGCTGTATTAACTGTGTATGTATCTGTTTGATCATTAGCTTCAACGATCTTAGTAGAAATCAAAGCTAATATAGATCTTGTGCAGAATTAGCTCTTGTGCTATCACTCCCTGCATAAAACCAATTTGTAATCAAGTGTAAAACATCAGAGTGGTCATTAAGAACATGAGATACATTAGCACTAATTCATAGCCACATAGATCTTGTATAAGGGAAGTAAATAAATAGATACTCAGTAGACTCATAGGGAAAGTTACACATACTACAATGCACATCAATTCCTTGCTTGTATCTTTAGATCTTATCTCTAGCGGGCACAATAATTCTAAGGAACTTTTAAACAAATAACTTAACTCTGTGAGGGAGTTTAGTTTTCCAGAGGGACTTCCAGACAGAATTACTAACTGAACTAGTAGTTGCAGCGTTAGAGGAATGAGCATTCATTAAAGTGTTGTAAGCACTTTTAACTGTGTAGCAACCCTTATTATCAGGAATCCAAACAAGAGTATCCTCACCTCTAGAAAGAACATGCATATCAAAGATTAATCCAGCAGTTTCCACAAAAAATAAACTTTCTATTAACTCAGTATTCCAATTCATGGTATTAGGAGTAAGGAGTTCACACACAAAAGTATAAATAAACTTTCTATTAACTCGGTATTCCAAATCCTGATATTAGGAGTAAAGAGTTCACACATAAAAGTATAAACAGATGTGAAAGTAGCTGAATCATTAAGTTATGGAGGATGTTGCAAACCTATAATCCAATTATCCTGCCAAATTCTAATTTTGGTTCCACATCAAACAAACCAACAAGTGTTGTTCTTAATCAAAGTGATACCATTATATATGTCTCTCCATATCCAAGAGCATTTATCATTTAGTTTATCCCGCAGAAAAAAATCTTTATCTTTAGAGTATTTAGATTTAAAAATCTGTGAGCTAAGATCATCATGATTAGTGCATATTGAAAAAGAGGGGGTATAACAACCTCACCCAATATTTCGATTAGCAATCTGTATGGACTAACTCTAATATACTTTTAAGAGAATCAACTAGAAAATCAGACTCAATCTTAATAAAAAGTATATCAAGAAGTTAATATCTCTATCTCTCGATTTGATCTATACTCAAACAAATAAAAATGTGTGAGTCTTTATCAAATACAAGAGATATAAACTTGGATGGTACCAAAGACCAATATGCAAGGATCAATCAATTTCCAATCAACAACCAAAGGTTGGATTTCACAATTAATCGATACAACGTACAACCTGTGATATTTTAATTATATAACAAAATATAATGCGGAATAGAAATAACACAGACACCAGAAATTTTGTTAACTAGGAAATCACAAATGCATAAAGACCCCGGGACCTAGTCCATATTGAA
Organism: Papaver bracteatum; assembly: GCA_023529315.1. NCBI lineage: Eukaryota > Viridiplantae > Streptophyta > Magnoliopsida > Ranunculales > Papaveraceae > Papaver > Papaver bracteatum. The sequence continues at coordinate 356,051 of JAJJWX010003118.1, forward strand.
CATTATACTGTATTAAGCCGCTACAGATACTAGCATAATACAAACTAACTTTGGTTTGGACTGTAGTTGAATCCTAATCAATATCACACTGATTCAAGGTACAGTTGCGCTCTTTACGTCTCTGATCCCAGAAGGATACTACACACTTGATTCCCTTAGATAATCTCACCCACAACTAAGAGTTGCTACGACCCTAAGTCGAAGACTTTAATAAACAAATCTGTATCACACAAAAAAGTCTACGATAATAGATATATCTATCTCCCACAGAAAAACCTATGAGTTTGTTCCGTATTTTGATAGAAATCAAGGTGAACATAAACTAATTGATAAGCCAGACTTATATTCCCCAAGAACAACCTAGAATTATCAATCACCTCACAATAATCCTAATCGTATGGTAGCGAATCAAGATATTATGGAATCACAAACGATGAGACGAAGATGTTTGTGATTTCTTTTTATCTTGCCCTATCAAAGATATAATCTCAAGCCAATTATTAAATTGAACTCGTACGATAGAAAATGGCAAGATCATATCGCTCAACTATAAGAGAAGTAGTTTCGTCTGGCTTCAGAATCCTAATAAAGTCATTAAGTCTTTAGCCTACAGGGTCTCGGGAAGAAACCTTAGGTTAAAGGAGAATCGACTCTAGCTAAACCAACTTGTATCACACAGGAGGTGTAGGGATTATTTTTTCCAGTTGATAGAGTTCCCATTTATATAGTTTTCAAATCAGGGTTTTCAATCTAAGTTACCTTGGTAATAAAGCATTCAATATTCACCGTTAGATGGAAAACCTGATTCAATCAAGCTAATATCTTTCAACCGTTAGATCGAAACTTAGCTTGTCACACACCAATGAAATGTATTTCATTTAGGTTTGAGTAATTGTACCTAAACGTGTACACTTATTCGGTTCACAAATAGTTAACCAATGGTTAGCCATATGAGCACTTTCATATTAACCGTATTCATCTTTCGCATAACTAGTTCAAATGACTCATAAGAACTAGTTGAAGAGTTGTTCAATTGCTTAGGTATTTATGCATAGACACAATTGAAACAAAATTGATTTGGTTCACTTGAATCAATTCATGAACAATATAGCCACGGTTTGCAAAGATTACATTCCTTATAATTTATTGTTTACCGATTTGAGAAATAACCAGCTTGGATACGCGTAAGGGTATGCGTACCTTAGCTACCGGACTTTGAGTTGGTTTTAGTCTCCAAAATCAGTAGAATTTTTAGGTAGAAGAGTTTCGCCAGTATGCGTACCTAAGGTGACTGGTTTATGAGTTCGTAAACTCCAAACTCAGCAGAATTTTCCGGGAGGAAAGTTCCTCCAGTACGCGTACCTAACCTGTCTCCTTCACCAATACTATATGCACACATATGCACACACTTGGTTTCCGGTACATGGATTTATACACAAATGTGCGAACACACCATATATGCTTATATCCATAGGTAATAATCTTAACTTTACATTTCAATCATTGAAACATTCTTCTATAATGTTATAACAATCGTTACTCACGACTATCATCATCAAAGCTATTTTCAATATTGAAACGTCATTATGACTTTCGTCATGGGTATAGATGAAAAAGGTTAAAGCGAAAGCTTACTAACACATATTTCGAGAAAAATATAGGCGAGTAAACTCGGTTCGAAATAGCAAATGTGTATGTATGAAAACTATCATACTTATATGACTTTTGTCTCAAGAATAGGAGATAAAGTAAACTTTTGAGTGATAGATGAGTTCAAGTCTCCACATACATTTTAGTCGGATGAAGTTCCACTGGTTCCTTGAGTAGTTCTTCGTCTTTGTAAGATAATCTCCATGGAGTCTGAAGATAAACTATACTTAACTTTCCTATACCAAGACTAAGCTATAAGTAGACTAGAAATCAAGATATTAGTTTTGATCACTAATATTGACAAACATTCTTGAGATAGAAACGCATGCGAGTTCGACCGAGCAATGCTCTACCAATCTCCCCCGTTGTCAATTTTGGTGATAAAACTATCGATACATATGGATTACAAAATAAATAAAACTTTGTAGCTTCTCGTCCACATGCTTGATCTCCTTGGTGCTTCAACATTACTTGAAAACTTCGTCTTTTCGAAGTACTCCCATGATTCCATGGATGTTCAGTTCAGCATCATGGTTTTTAAAGTTACGTAGTCATAACAATGAGAAAACAAAAGCTCTCAATAATTGTTATACAATGTCATAGTATTATTACACATCATCAAAGTTTAATTGCATCACAACTTTGACAACAGTAGTATGGTGATATGTATCACTCACTCCCCCTTAGTCAATACTTTCGTCTCAACATGAAAACCACTCCCCCTTACATAATGATCCGAAAACCATATGTATTTGTGGTGTGAACTACATATTAATTCTCCCCCTTTTTATCAATAAAATTGGCAAAGGTACAAAAACGAGATCCTAGTAAAATTTTCACGGAGACGCTTCAAGACCAAAAGAAAGAAACACATCAAATTTGTTTAGATGCAATCATAAAGCCGAAGCTAAATGCATTCATCAAGGAGTATATAAAGATACAAGATAACCCCTAAAATTTCCACAGCTGCACTCCCCACAAAGATATGGAAGTTAAGCGCAAGTTTAAAAGAACTCTCCCCTATTTGATGTCATTCCCGAAAGAACAACAAGAGTGACCTTACTTTTATGAGAACAGAAGGATTTCTTTGGACACCAAAAACCACACAAATGATTTTGTATCCAAAGTTCTCAATTAAACTAATCACAAGAGAACCCATGATTTTTAGTCGGAATACACAACCAAAATAACCACAAACGAATCTATGATTAGTTTAGTTGGAGATGCTCACACAAGAAGACTTATGGAGCCACACAGTACATACGAAAAATATGGATCAAGGAAGATCAATACTGCGGCATATACAAAGATTCATTCTATTTTCATCACTATTTGCATAACGACATATAATAGACAAAATCTTTGTAAATAAAAGATTTTAACCTATCTTCCATCAATAAATGACATAATAGTCTTAACTTTTGTTTGTCAAAAGTTCATCGATCTTGTATCAATACTTGCATATCGACATATAAAAGAGATAACTTTTGGCATCCTATGGGACAATAATAGTTCACGGACGCAAACATTCATATCCCATAACATATTGTAATATATAAAACCATAAAGATTAATACTACAATCATCATCTTCCAAATCAACTTTAGAATTTAAATAAATAAATCTAAAAACATTGCAAGATGAAAACGTTGGACATAGCTATGTGTACTCACAATAATGGCTATTCCAAACCCTAGTTATCCTTCTTAAACAAAAATAAGAATAAAAATTCTCTTAAGAAGTTTCCTAGACAAAAATATTTCACTTACTTTCAGAATTCTTCTCGTATTCCCTATATTCGCTAAGCTCATCTTCGATCAGATCAATCCGTGATTCAATATTTTTAATCTTTTCTTCCAGTTTTTTGGAAGATAAAACCAGTTCGTTTTTCAGAGCACTTACTTGTTCCAAAAAGAGATTCATGGTCAAGGAGAGTTTCTCAAACTGGGATACAGACGGATTTCCATCAAAAGAGACATCACGTTTGTCGGAGCACAACTCATTTTCAGATAAGTCGAAACGAATCTTCTTAGATGGAAATAGAATAGTCCACACATCACTCTATTTGCTTGTGAGACTGGATGAAGACATGATAGAATATAGAAATGAAATGCTCAGTCTTCAAGAAGGACTTCTTCTTAAAAAGGAAAAGATATTCCAAGAAGATATTTAACCAAAATCCTAGACCAAGGAAGGGTATGAGGTAATGGTTTTATAGGAGAAACCGTTTAAGAATGCTCACCAACAAGATCTTAATCAAACCAAACAGAGATGAAAAAAAACTAAATACATATATACAACCCTCTTTGTAGGATATGGTTCTTGTTGAGAATTGAGGGTACAAGAACCATCTTTTACTCTTACTATAGAAAAGGATTGGGAGGTTTCCATCTCAAGGATGCACATATTTCTTGATTTTGTTCATCCTTTGAGTGAACATAATTAATAGTTTTACTCATTCTTCTTAGAACAGTTTTGAGTGCTCTGTTTGTTGATCTTTGTAGGATACAAGTGCCCTTGGAGTTCTCTTCTGTACTTTTGATAGTACTAATGGAAGATTTCCTTTTTTTCTTTGTCAAGTACGTTCTGACTAAGGAGACAATTTCTTGATTTTTTGTGCTCAGATTGTTATCCTGATTTTCATACAAAATTTCAAAGTTTTTTGAAATAATCTTGTGGTTTTCTATATTATCCTTTCCGTTAGATATAGGGTCAAGAGTAGTTTGCTGAGAAGAAATAATCGAGGGATTGTATTTCTTATTGGAATCATGATTGCGAACGTTTGCAATTTCTTGTCTTAGAACAGCTAGTTGATCTTCCAAATATTCAATCCTTATCACTAGGTTTTCTTGCCTTCAAGGAACATGATTGAGTACTTCAGAGTGGACTGGACTGTTTGGAGGACATGTGTGATTGTTAGCAAAGAAGTTAATGGAACTTATACAGACTTCTTCCCCTGGGAAGTAGTCAAGAGTATCCATCCAAGCCTTTTTTAACTCATTAACCTTCTCATCAGAATTTTTTGAAGTATGAACACTTCTGTAGCACTTTAAACAAGACTTATTTTTATGATTCTTTTTGTAGGATCAGAATATTGTCACAATAATATTCCTAAGAAATAAACGACTGTTCTGCGATATATCGATAATAAACGAACTACTCTGCGATACATCAGTAATATTCTGCGACACATCCAAAGATGACTTAAACAATGACGTAATGACTGAAAACGACAGAAACACGAAGAAAGTGTGACATGTCTGCGATATATCAATAAAACCTGCGAAAGTTAAAGATGGTGCTAACTGCGATATATCGCAAGAACTCGGATCTGAAATTAAAGGGAACCTTAGCTGTAAATGAGCTGTCATGAGCTGTAATCCACTATGTAAATACCTATATAAAGGAGATGAATAGTTCCAGAGGAGAGGATGAATTTTTGAGTGTTAGGAAAGTTTTAGGAGAGAGAAAATCTTTATCAAGTGTTCTGTGTTCTTGATTTTTGTAATTCTTTAAGATCAAATTAATAAAAAGTGTCCTTAATCTTCAAATTATGTCATAGATGTTGGTAAATTATTGAATAGGGTGTAGTGTGGGAATTCTTGCAACTACATTTTGGCGCCCAGAAACAGGGATTGAACCTATGAAATTTCAAATTACAGTTTGAAGATTTGAAGAAATTATTAGAATTGAAGAGAAATGGTTAGAAGGAGAAGAAATACGTCAGAACCACCAACAACAGTGAGAAGAAGTAAAATAATTGCAGGGGAAGGAACAGGTGAATTGGAAGGATCTTTAAGGAACAGATCAGGAAGAAGTAGAAGGAGAAATGAAGCAGAAAATTTAATCCAACCACCAAATCAACAAACACGAGCACAAGATAGAAATATGGATTATGATAGAGTAAGTGTGCATACTTGGAGGTCGGATTCGATAGAAGAGGCGAAAAATCAAGGAGAGGAAAGAAATCAAGAAATGGATGGAGGATTAATTCATGAAGAACATGAAATGGAAGATGATTTAAGACAAAGGATACATGAAGAAAGAAGATTAGAGGCAGAAGAGCGTGCCAATCTTACAAGACAAAATCATGAATTAAGAATGGAAAATTTGAGGTTGCAAAACAGAAGATCGAGAAGCAGCATGAGATCAAATTCAAGATAATATAGAGAAGAAGCAATGCAGAATCTCCATATACAAAATGTTGGGGAGAATTTGATAAATGATCGTTATATTCCACGCGGGGAAACTTTAGACATTAGACATAATCAGGATGAGGGAGAAAATCAAGAAGAGAGAAGGAGAATGTTACATGATGAATAAATTCGAAGAAATCGCAGGATTATCGAAGATGATATTGAGAGACATTATATTGAGCAAGTACGCTTAGCAGGAGAAAGAGAGATATTGCGAGCAGAAGTAGAAGAGCAAGAAATTCAAGCAGCGTTGCGTCAGAATAATCATGACAATCGAGAAAGACGACGTGCGCAAAATCGTAATAATGATAATCTCAATGAGGAATATGAGAGAATTCACAGAGACATAGAAAGGCAACGAAGAGAAACAGTAAGGGATGAGGAAATTCATGGAGAAGAGAATGAAAGACAAATTAACTTGCAAGAAGAAGAAAGTCGCAGAAGAAGGCAAAACCAAGATGTTGGAGAAGAAGCGAGAAACATCGCAAGACAAGAAAGGCATGAACGCAGACGAAGAGAAGCTGCGTTGAAAAGACCAATGGAGCAAAATTCTGATAGGAATGAACAAATCTTGCGAGAATTGGCAGAAATGAGAGGAATGAAAAATAACAGAAGAGAAGGAGGAAGAAGGCAACTTGATGAGGCAATCGAAGAGGCTGCGAAAACTCCATTTACTCAAGAGGTACAATTAGGAGGGATACCTCCAAAATGCAATTTACCGGTGTTGACCAGTATATTTGATGGAACTACGTGTGATGTCCAACATATCAAAGCTTATATTTGATGTATGCTACAATGGGAGAACCATGATGTCGTTTTGTGCAAATATTTTGCGTCAAGTTTAACTGGCGAAGCATTGAAGTGGTTCGAAAGTCTTCCTAAGAATACAATAACTTCGTTCATGCACTTGCAAACCACTTTCTTAGGAGCCTACATCAGCAATAATTCTGCGCGACCTGGAATTGAAGATGTGTTTGGATTGAAACAGAGGGTTGGTGAGAGTTTGAAGCACTTAACCATAAGGTGGAGGCCAATGTGTAGTGAAATGGCAGGAAGAGTAGATGAAAGATATCTCATTTTGTCCTTCATAAATGCTATGTTTGCGACAAATCTATTATACATCCAGGTCTTCAGAGTTAAAAACACAATCACTATGACAGAGTTGCGAGAATTGCAAGAGGAATACATCGCTTTGGAGGAAAAACAAAATGAGATGGAGTCTTATCCAACTCTTGCAGGCACAAGTTTAGCCGCAACAAATGGAAGTTAACAACCAAGGATGATTAATACAGTAGCAAGTACTTCCCAAAATCCGCGAGAGAAAATGGAGACTGATAATCAACTTAAGATAGTAGCAATGGGGAGTAGAGATCAAGAGGAATTAGAAAAGGAGAGAAATTTTTATAATCGCAATAACAATAATAAGGTCCCACGGTTTGATCAACCGCAGGAAACTTATGTTGGACAGAGGCAGAATTATTCAAGAGAGCAAAGAGGTCAGAGGAATATGTGGGAAGATATCAAATTGCCGCCTTTAAATACTGGAATAGACAAGATTTGGGAAGCGATTATTTTAATGGAGAATATACCCTCACCCTGGAACATGGAGAAGGAACCACATCCCAACAATCACAATCAAGAATTTTGTCCTTATCATCATTTTCATGGTTATTCTGTGAATAATTGTAGAAATGTGAAAAGAATCATTTTGCGAATGATCGAACAAGGAAAATTAAATCATTTTTTAGCAAGATATTTACAACCGCAACAATTGCCGCAAGCACCAGAAATTCGCAGAGTTAATGTTGCAAAAGAAGCAGAAACATTTGTCATTGAAGTAGGAGCTACAGCAAAAAATATATTCTGCAATTCAATTGTACATTCACAAAAAACAATAGAGGATTTCCATGACAATGTGCTAAGCAGAGTATTTGCAAGGGATATAGAGGGAAGAGAGGTGATGAATATTGCGAAGATTTCTCCGTTAGAAGAATGGCAGAAACAAGTTATCTCTTTTACTGCAGAAGAGATACCAGAGCCTGGGAAGATGCATGACAACCCATTAGTGGTGAAATTGGAGATAAATCCAAAATACAGAGAGGAAGAAGATGATGATGATGCAGCAAGTGATTCTTGGGCAATAGATAAAGTTTTAATTGACACTGGTAGCTCGGTGGATATTTTGTTTTATCATACTTATCGCACAATGGGTGGAAGAGATGATGAGCTAATCCCTTCAACTTACAAGATCTATGGTTTTAATGGCACCGCAAACAAGCCAAAAGGAGAAATTACTATGGAAATTCAATTGAACAAGATATCTTCAAAAATAAAGTTTTGCGTAGTGGATATAGAATCACCTTACAATGCTTTAATTGGAAGGCCATGGATCCATGGGATCTTGGGCATAGCATCAACATATCATCAATGCATAAAGTTTCCACATCCTCATGGTATTGGGATAATTAAAGGTGATTGGTTTGAAGGCAAAAAGTGTTATGAAGTTGACATTAATATTTGCGAAGAAAGAAGCGCCCGAAATCGTAATTGGCAACACAACATGAGGCAAAATCAGAGAGCTGAGAAATTGATGGTGGAAAATATAGAGTTGCGGGGAAAGGGTATACTTCAAGAATAGTTTGTTCCAAAAGATTCAATAACGATTGATCATACGAAGATGGGGAAAATTTGGAATCTTTATTCTTCGCAGGAGCACAAAAAGTATAAGATGTTGCGATGAATCATTTCTCGCTAGAAAATAAATAAAGTAACAAGAGGTTGCGAATAATCATTCATCACAGAAGAAAAGAAGTGCAACAATATCATATTGCGAACAATCGAAAAACAAGATGATTTCGAATCATATAAGAAAAACTCTGCTCAAAAATGAAAAAAATTTCTATTAAAAATGAAAAGTTGGTGATTTCTAATCATATAAGAATTTTTAATGCAAATGCATAATAAGGGTGCAAATCGCCTAAAAATATATAAGAACGGGACGAACTTTTATGGCGTACACCTTAGTTCGCGGATTCTATTCCGTAAGAGGCAATGTCCTTAAAGTGCGTCATAAGGGGGGTATCAAAGTATAAGATGTTGCGATGAATCGTTTCTCGCTAGAAAATAAATAAAGTAACAAGAGGTTGCGAATAATCATTCATCACAGAAGAAAATAAGTGCAACAATATCATATTGCGAACAATCGAAAAACAAGATGATTTCGAATCATATAAGAAAAACTCTGCTCAAAAATGAAAAAAATTTCTATTAAAAAAGAAAAGTTGGTGATTTCTAATCATATAAGAATTTTTAATGCAAATGCATAATAAGGGTGCAAATCGCCTAAAAATATATAAGAACGGGACGAACTTTTATGGCGTACACCTTAGTTCGCGGATTCTATTTCGTAAGAGGCAATGTCCTTAAGTGCGTCATAAGGGGGGTATCTCTTTGCATGGCTATGGGAAAGGCTATACCGCTGCTGGAACCTAGTCATGGAGATTTGGGATTATTGAAAATCCATCCGGGAGAGATAACTTGGATTCCCAATTATATAAGGTTATACCCTGGTTGGGCGCCCGAGAGTTTCTCCTAAGGAATGCAACGTATGATCAAGGCGCCGAGGTACACGGTTGAGCTGTGGGTGCCCGGGATGGATGAACCTACCCTGGCCATCCATGGAAAGTCTTGGCTTACGATGTGTTCGGCCCAAAGAAAACCCCACTTAGGGTGCAGTCTTGTAACTATAATCCATATAAGGCATAAAGGACAAGGCTGCGAAAATAACTGGTTGTTGGCAGAACCGGATGGGAAAGTGCTAGTCTTGTATGGCCGATGTATAATCCTTGAAGGGGAAACCAGGGGGAGAGATAAGGGTGATACCCTCCATTAGGGAGATGTGTATCAAAAAAGACGGCAATGTCATGGGACTTTATATTCGCAAGAATATTTAGGCGCGTCATATTGTCGCGTGACAGATACAGCAATGTCATGGGACTTTATATTCGCAAGAATATTTAGGCCCGTCATATTGCGACTGGACAAAAAGCCTAATAAGAAATGTTAAGATGAGATCAATGGGTTTTTGCAATAAGATCAAATAATGAGATAAATGAAATCAATAATAAGAGGATATAAATCGCAAAGACGTCCTGCGATTTCATCGCAAAGACGGCAATATCATAAGTCTTAAAAAGCAAAGAGAGATTAATCTCACAAGATGGCTTAGATTTATCATATTATCGCAGAAATTAAAATTAAATGATAAGGCAAGATCAATGGATTATTACGTATAAAGGTAAGAATGTCCTGCAATCTTGTCGCATAAAAGTGGCATAATAAGACCTTTAACTAGGAAGGCAAAATAAGACCACAAGAAAATTATGTCTGCGAAACATATAGTTCGCAGAAAAATTTACGATGATTCATTTATCATATTGCGGATTAATAACAAGAGGCAAGTATGAGAACGATGTATAAGAACAATAAATATTGTTATTAATCATTATATGATAAATTCATATAAATAACAAACGGATAGAGGCAAAAAAGGAATTTATATATATTGAAGAACATCAGGAATTACAAGTATTTTGCAGAAAGAATGATACAGCTTGTCGCAGATAATTATCACAAGAAAGAAAGGGAAAAATACAGGAGAAGATCAAAAAGAAGAAGCAGAACTATAGGGATTTATCTTCGCCATTATCTTCATCTTCATCTTCATTATCTTCATCATCAGTTTCTTCTTCGTCTTCGCTTTCATACTCATTTATATCAGCCTCACTGTCAGAAATAATTGGTACTTCAGAACTGGGTGGGATATTTTCCAAAAGGCAAGGATATAAACTAAGGGGAAGATCATTATCTTGGCAGACTTTCTCAATAGCATTATTGCGAACGGTGAGAAGGTTACTACGCAAATTGGAGTTGGATATCTTTATCTTCTCTCGCAGTCTAGAGATTTTATCATTGCGGGAAGCAAGATTATTTGCAAGACTACTTTTTTCTTCTTCAAGTTCTGCTATCTTTGAAGAATATTTTTCTTCAGATTCGGCGATGATACAATAACAAGTTAGAAATTTATCAAAAATTTACAAAAAATATAAAGATGTTAGAGGAGCAATAAATAACCTTCTCTTTCATGAATCATTTCTTGTATCAAGGTTGCCTGTTCGGTATGAAGACTGACATCTATTGCTAAGTTTTTCCTAGCATTATCGAGAATTGTCGCAGCCCATGCGAATTCATCATCATTTTGAATGAGAAGATGGGAACGGATTTGTTTTTCTCTTTTAAGAAGTTCAATGTTTTCATCCTTAAGTCTATCTCTCTCAAGTTCAGTGTCAATAAGGGCATTGCGGAACTTTGATAGAGCTTCAGGGCCCGATTTGAAGAAATTAGATCGAAATGAGCTAATAGGGATCGAGAAGTAGTGAAGATATGGGAGTTGCTACTGAATTTGCAACAATATCACAGCAGCAGGTTTCTGAATCTGAATTGAGGTTACGGCAAGGAATAGATTGAATCTATAATGACTTGCAGTCGGATTTTGAAGTTCAAAGACAGATCAGAAGGTTTCATGGTTGATTTACGAGGAAACAGTGATGAAATGGGTTTGTATTGGTATTCAAGGAGGCAACTAAGTTGAGAGAAGAAATTGGAGATATGGGATGTCTGTTGAATGGGATTTCGTCGAACTACAGAATGGGGTTTGATTGAACTGATGGATTGAAGATGAGATTGATGCTTGAATTACAACATGGAAACAGGGGGGTTGAACGAAATGCTGTCACACTGCAGAGAAGAATACTGGTGCTGTAAAGAACAGATGAAGCAGCAATTGTGTAATTGAATTATCCTAGATGTATGTTAGGAATTGCGCAGGAGAAGACCAAAGAATTGAGGCCTGAAATTTGGCCGGAATGCGAAAAATAAACAGAACTCTGTCGGATTTTGGCTCCGGCGAGTTGACTCGGTAGCCGCCGATGACGAGGCCGATGACCGATCCAACGATTTGACTCGAATGAGTTAGATCCAGTAAGAACGAGTAAGACAGCTGACTTGGCTGATTCAGTCCCACGCTTGACCCAGTTGACTGACGGAAGACCGTTAGTTTGACCTTTGTCCGTTAGTCTTAACGGTTGACCAACGGAATATACCTTGACCGGAAGGAATTTTCAGGTGGCCGGCGGCGATGGATTCCGGCCTATTTCCGGCCAAAAACACAGTTTTCCGGCGAGCAAAAGTTGCAGAATTTTGTGTGGATTTCTCTCATGGGATGTGAAGAGTTGGACTTGGAATTGAATGAAGAATTCGGCTTGGATTTGGAAAGAGGAGATGAAAGATTTGAGAAAGGCTTGGATTTGGAAATTGAGCTACAAAAGGAAAGGGATTCTATTCCTTAGAAGATATAGAGAACATTGAAGCCTATAAATAGAGAAGAACTTCTACACTTCCATATACATAGATGCACTTAGATACACACATCTTTTACAATACTTTTGCACACTTTTACACACACAATACTTTTCTCTTTGTGTGAACTCTTTAATATGAGTAACTAATTTGATTGAGGATGAATTCCTAGTTCTTAACATGTTTTGAGTTTTGTTTTAAATCTACTTTGAAGTTTTCACATGATTATCGTTTGTTTTTACTAATAGGAGTGATCTTAAAGACATTCATGATTGATTGATAGATTATCTAGGTGTACAACTAGATTGATTTGTTAGTCTAATCTAAAGCTAGTGTAAGTTAGGGGATAAGTAATCGTTTCTTGACTTTTCACATAAGTAGCAAACAGGAGACCTTGCGGAGGGATTCCGTGGAGCAATTGTGTGTAAAAACAACGTTAGCAAGTGGACCTTGATCTAAGAGTTTAACTACTAATATCAACCTAATAAATTCATAAATCTTAATGCGTTTAACTAAATTACATCTTGAGTGATCTACTACTAGGTGGTTTGGTGAATAGAATCCGGTAGTCGAGAACTTCCGTATCCGGTGATATAATGGATTTTGGGGTTAGCACTGATCTAGCTGCTATACCTACGGTTGGTGATAATTTGTGACTAATAAGAAGTGGAAAAGAACATAACTTTAATCATTGTTTTGCAGCGAAGAAGGATTCCTTGATCTAATCTCTCTTATTGATTTCTCTTATCTCTTTAATTGTTTTGTTTATTTATTTTCTTTTCTTTTACTTATCTAAAACATACCCCCCTTTGTGACATTATAAGACAACTAGAATCTCGTGCTCCTCGTGGGATCGACCTTGACTACCCTATATTACTTGTTAATTAGGTAGTAAAGTATTAATTAATTTGTTGTGGTAACGACACGCATACAACTAACTATACAAACATATAAATGCTCCCTCGCACTTAAACTTTACATTGTCCTTAATGTAAAATTTAGTCATTCAAAGTAAAGTTCAAGGTGGGAAATTCCGCAAATGATATGCAAAAACAAAGAAAATAAAGATAAAATTCTTAAAAAAATAAAAAGATAAGGATACAAAACCGGTAGGTTGCCTCCCACTTAGCGCTTGGTTTAAAGTCGTTAGCCCGACTTTCTCCTTGCTCTCTACGACTCCTCCAGAGGGAGCACTTCCACAAGGTTAACTCCTTCCACAACTTCCGAAGAGAAGTTCTCATAATATGGTTTCAACCGGTGCCCATTCACTTTAAGTTCATTTTCTGTAGCTAAACTACGAATTTCAACTGCACCATGAGAAAACACATTAGTCACAATAAAAGGTCTAATCCAACGTGACCTTAATTTACTCGAAAATAATTGCAAGCGAGAATTAAACAAAAGCACTTTCTGCCCAATGCAAAGTTGTTTCTTTGTGATCATACTATCATGAAATGCTTTCGTCTTTTCCTTGCAAATCCTTGAGCTTTCAAATGCATCATTACGAATCTCTTCTAACTCTTGGAGTTGCAACTTCCTTTGCTTTCCAGCACCATCCAACTCCATATTGCATTGCTTAATAGCCCAAAACGCCTTATGCTCAATTTTTACGGGTAAGTGACAAGGTTTACCATAAACAAGCCTAAAGGGAGACATCCCAATATGTGTCTTGTATGTGGTTCTATAAGCCCACAAAGCATAATTGAGTCGCATAATCCAATCTTTCCCTGTTGGATTCACCGTCTTCTCTAGAATGGAATTTCACCTCCCGGTTGGAAACCTCGGCTTGTCCATTTGTTTGTGGATGGTAAGGTGTTGCAATCCTATGCGACACATTATACTTCCTTAACAAGGTTTACAAGAACCTGTTTTTGAAGTGTGAACCTCCATCGCTAATTATAGCCTTTGGAATTCCAAACCTTGCAAATATATTTGCTTGCACAAAATCTGAAACAACTTTAAAATCATTAGTTGGGGTGGCCTTAGCTTCCACCCATTTCGAAACATAATCAACAACAAGCAAGATATAATAATTTCCACTAGAATTGACAAAAGGGCCCATAAAATCAATTCCCCAAATATTAAAAACCTCAACAAATTGAATAATAGTTTGTGGCATTTGATTTCGAGCACCTAGATTGCATGTTCTTTGGCACCTATCACATGTGGTACAAAATGCATGTGCATCCTTAAACAAAGTTGGCCAATAGAAACCACATTCTAGTACTTTGAGAGCGGTTCTCTTGCTCCCAAAGTTTCCTACGCAAGCATATGAGTGGAAAAAAGACAGGATATAGTTAAATTCAAATTCGGGAACACACCTTCGTATTACTTGGTCACTACAATGTTTCCATAAGTATGGATCATCCCATATATATTGGTTTCCTAACTTCTTAAGTTTTTCCCTCTCAGCACGAGACAAGTTTTTTGGGATTTTTTTAGAAACTAAATAATTAATAATCATCGTACCATGGTTCCCCAAAGGAAATTGAGAATAGTTGCTCATCCAGGAAACTTTCACGCAATGGGATAGCTTCCTTGTCCATAGCAAGACGTCTCAAGTGATCCGCAACGGTGTTCTCAATTCCTTTATTGTCTTTGATCTCAATATCAAACTCTTGCAAGAGTAAAATCCATCGTATGAGCCTTGGTTTCACTTATTTCTTCATTAGCAAGTACCTAAGCGCTGCATGATCAAAAAAAACAATAGATTTTGTACCAATTAGATATGAACGAAACTTTTCTAAAGAAAAAACAATATCTAATAACTCTTTTTCAGTGGTTATGTAGTTTTGTTGGGCTCATTTAATGTTCTAGAAGCATAATAAATAACATGAGGTATCTTCCCCATAAGTTTCCCAAGCACCGCACCAACCGCATAGTCACTTGCATCACACATGAGCTCAAAAGGCTTGCTCCAGTCCGGTGGTTTAATGACAGGGGCTGAAATCAAAAGTTCTTTCAAACGATTGAATGCGGCCACACACTTTTCATCAAAGTTAAAAACCATATCTTTTTGCAATAAGTTGCAAAGTGGCGATGCTATCTTGGAAAAGTCCTTGATGAATCTTCGATAAAAACCTGCATGACCAAGAAAAGAACGTATCTCCATCACCGTAGTGGGAGGGGTTAAAGCATGAATAAGGTCTATTTTATATTTATCAACTTCCAAGACTTTAGAAGATATTATATGGCCTAAAACTATGCCATGAGTTACCATAAAATGACACTTCTCCCAATTCAGCACAAGGTTTGTTTCAACACATCGTTCAAGGATTAATGATAAATTACTAAAGCAAAGGTCAAATGAATCACCAAAGACACTAAAGTCGTCCATGAACACTTCGATTTTGTTTTCAACATATTCTGAAAAGATACTTACCATACATCTTTGAAAGGTAGCTGGAGCATTGCATAAGCCAAAAGGCATCCTTATATAAGCAAAAGTAATGAAAGGACAAGTGAAAGTGGTTTTCTCTTGATCCTCCGGCGCTATCACACTCTGATTGTAATCTGAATAGCCATCAAGGAAACAATAATAAGAGTGTCCAGCTAAACATTCAAGCATTTTATCAATAAATGGTAAAGGAAAGTGATATTTTCTAGTAGTGGCATTCAATTTCCTATAATCAATACAAACCCTCCAACCAGTTTGCACACGAGTTGGGACAAGTTTGTTCTTATCATTTTCCACCACCGTCACACCTGATTTCTTAGGTACTACTTGTACTGGGCTTACCCACTTGCTATCGGGTACGGGGTAGATAACACACATGTCCAAAAGCTTGAGTATCTCTTTTTTCATAACTTCCATCATGGGAGGGTTCAAACGACGTTGCGCTTCCCTTGTAGGCTTTGCATCGTCTTATAAACGGATCTTGTGCATACAAACGGCATGGCTTATACCCTTGATATCAGCGATTGTCCATCCTATGGCCGTCTTGTACTTCCTTAGCACCCTTATAAGTTTTTGCTCCTGTAATTCACTAAGATCGTTAGAAACAATCACATGCAACTCTTCATTGTAACCCAAGTACAAGTACTTTAAGTGACTTGGAAGAGGTTTCAATTCCCACTTTGCATATTTAACAATAGATGGCACAAGTTTTTCATCATTGCAGGATAAAGAAACATATGAAATATTCTTAAGTGCAGATTTTTCCGGTAATGAGTTAAGAGAACCAATGGTTTCCATAATCTCATCACCGTTGTAGATGGTGGATTTTCGACAAAGGCTAAAATCGTAAACCCATAATTATACGAACCTCTGATCCAGCAATCAGGAGTGAGTATTGAGACACGGGTCTCATCGAATCCTCTGACTGAGAGTACTTTCTCTCAGAGTACATGTAGATATGGTCTCACGGCTAGACAACAACATATCTCATGAATACTGAACACTTCAGTAATTATTTCTATATAGTATCACGAGATGGACGGCTCCTAGACAGCTTGCTCTGCTAGTATAGAGCGATAACGTCTTCAGGATACAAACAACGAGTTTACCATGACAATATAAAGGATATGAAGCTCCAGCAAGTTCATATCAATAATTAATGCTCCTAGACAGCTTGCTCTGCTAGTCTATAGCCATAAGTTAATTATTCCTAAATTCTTGGATTCATCCACAGAATTTCCGAAAATATTCAAATATTTTCCCAGATATTTCATTACTGCAAACCAAGGTTCTTCCCAGCTGAAATCCATGGGTTAGTAATAAATATTCAACGCACGGGCGTCGGAGCTACCTCTGAGTAAGCCCCAATTTAAATGGTGAAAGTGTACTCAATGGCGATGCACTAACAATCACCGCATGAACGAGTATTTCAAAATACGACGAGACGATGAACCTATGCAAAATAAGAAGGAAAATAATAAATAATTAAAAATTTACCAAGGCGCTGGGAGCATGGGCCCATTGACCGGCCGACCGTGCCTTGGTCAATCCCACGCCAGTTTCATAGTTTTATCATATTTTTTGTTCTTTTCCTTGAGTTCATGAAAATCCTTTCACTTGAACAAATATCCTTCGTTTTGAGGAAACTCCTCAGTTTCATGGTGTTTCTTTCACACCAAAGAAATAATATAAAATTAAGGAAGACATTGTGGGGCATGACCATTGGCCAACCGACCATGCCTTGGTCTCATACGGCTCCACACCTCATGGTTCCT
The DNA here is from genome assembly GCA_023529315.1 of Papaver bracteatum. Taxonomy (NCBI): domain Eukaryota; kingdom Viridiplantae; phylum Streptophyta; class Magnoliopsida; order Ranunculales; family Papaveraceae; genus Papaver; species Papaver bracteatum. The sequence goes on from JAJJWX010003118.1 coordinate 373,486, forward strand.
CATTATTTTATTATTATTTCCCTAAATTCATGAAAACTCCTTAATCTCATGACATTTCTTTGGTCCCATGAAAAATAATATAAAAATAGGAAAACCCGTGTGACCGGGTCCTAGCCGGCCGGCCAATCCCTAGGTGGCCCCACATGTCCCACTTTATTATTATTATATTTTCATTTTTTCATAATCCCATGAAATTCCTTAATTTCATGATGTTTCCTTCAAATTATGAAAATTCCTTCAAATCATGAAATAATACATAAAATTAGGGAAAACGCATAAGACCGGTCCCTGGCCGGCCAACCATGCTCCAAGCTGGTCCCACACGCCTACATGTCCCTTATTGTTTTTATTATTATTTTATCATATTTCCCTAAAATCATGAAAATATTATAAAATTTTTGGAAAAAACGTGTGGATTGGGTCCCTTGGCCAGCCGGCCATGCCTTGGCCATGGCTGGTCCCACACTTCATGATTCCTTCACTTTTTCATTATTTTCCTTCATCTCATGAAGTTTTGACAGTTTTATCAAAAAACCCTGGTTTCTTCATATTTTCTCAAATGTTTGCTCAAATGCACATCTGAAAATATCAAAATTCTCTGAATTGAGATACAGACACTTTGGAGATATGAGCATGTTATATTGACTGACCAAGGTTGGCTTTTTGGCTCTCAATGAGCCGGTCTCACGTATTTTCACAATTTGACCTAATTTGCGCAATTGCACGTATTAGGTCCTAAACTCTTCCAAACAACTTGGAATTTCATGAAACGATCATCATTTGATCCCGTGACCATCCATGGATGGTTTCATGACCCCTTGGTCGGTCTCTCATGACGCGGTGGAGAATATTTGTGGTAAGCCTTCCCAAGAATTTTTGAAAAAGTACCCAATGTTGAGAGATTTCAAGCGAAAGTCGTCTGGCAATTCTGAAAGTCCCTAAGTGAAAGAGAAGAAGACGAAAAACCGTGCTGGTGGGTTTTGGATGGCTTCAAAGTGTTCTCCTGCAGCCCTTGTGTCTTTCAGTTCTTCCAATAACCAGTTATGTGTCGCCTATTTGTTGGTTTGTTTCCAAATGTGCGAATTTCTGCTGAAGGTATGTGTCTCGTTTCTTCTAGGGCTTTGGTAGTATTAATGATTTTGCTTCTCTTGCTCGCTGTCAGGAGACGGTAACTCCTTCGAGTAATTCTGGCGGTATCGAGCCTTCTCACAACGGTAATGCACCAGAGAAAGAAGAAAGTTCGGAAGGTGAAGGTGATTCTTTCGATAGCAGCGCTGGATCCCTTTCGGAAAGTGGCTTGGTAGGTTTCACGCCTCTTTTTCTTCCTCCTCCCTTTGAAAACGTCTAACTCAAATCTTGCAGGAGGAATCTGACTTAGGAGATGGATCTGAGGAGGAGACACATGAAGACTTGCCCTTGGTGACAACAACCATCAGTGATAACCTAGAGACGGAAGTTGAAAATCCGCCTGTAGTGACTGTGACCGCTGATGATGGCTTGGGGATAGAAGTTAATCAATCATAAAGCATGAATGCATTTCGACCGAGAAATGATTCTATGATTGCTGGCGCAGATTGCGGATCTGGGTGCAGGACCCATTTTCGATCCTCCGTACTTGGTTCCTTACCCAGGTCACGTGTTGGTCAGCGGTTTCAGCGTGCTGGCCAAATATGAGGCGTTGTATACCAAAATATGGAAGAACTATGGACACATGGCTATGACCAGGAAGATAACTAGTCGTATTGCGTTGGTTAAATGTGTAGAAGAAGCTTTATCTTATATTGAGGACATGTGCGGGGTGACTGGCCACACCATTTCTGAAGACGTCATTGATAGCTGGGAGCATCACCGCGATATGTGTGTGTGGAGAAGGAATTCAATGCTTCGTGGTTCGTCGAAAATCTTGCTGAGATTCGAAACTTGAAGGATACAGTAGTCCAAATCCCTTCTGCGGAGGAGATCACACGGCAAGAAGTGGAAGCTGAGGAGTTGTCCAATGTATTAGCTATGAAGAGAGCAGCTATTAAAGATGCGAAGGACCGTCTTGCTAAGAAGAGTAAACCGTTGCTGGACAACTTCTCTTGAATTTTTTTCCTTTAGATTCCCTTTTGTTTATTTCGGGGAACACTTTGGGTGCTTGATTTCGGAGTCTGACTGATTTTGGTAATTGGTCGATTTTTTTTTTTTTTTGAGATATTGGATTATTTTCTGGGATGAATGGTTTTAATATATAACTTTGATTATGCCTTGCGAAGGGAATATTGTTTTTATGAGAGTGTGTGCTAGTAATAACACAAGAAGTAATGGTATGATGGTTTTACTGAGAACCCAAAAACATATCAGATATCTTGCCCTGGCTAGACTTACTTGCCGTATGGATCTTTCGTCGCAAATATGCCTATTTTTGTATAAGAAGTGGTTTTGCTGGTGACTTTGCCAGTAAGTCCCCAGTTGCTGGTAACAGTTTTTTGCTGAAAAAGCCGCTAGCCAGTCCCCAAATCGGAGTCCCTAGTTTCCCGTGTAGTTTTTATGGCTGGAAACTGGGTTGTCTAGTAGTTGAGTCGCATATCTCCAAACCGATTGGCTGCTTTTGCTGTTGGTGCTTGTATCGAGATGCGAGATCTATTTCTAGGAGTATATATTGTAACCGAGAGATTGGAACTCCCGCTGTGATCGCCAATTGTTTATGGGGGGAAATAGCCTATGCCGAATTTGGTAAATTCGATGGTGGGGAGACTGGTTTAAACCCTTAAACAAATGTGTTGTACGTGAGCACTTTTGATTCGAGATATCAATTTGTACAACTCTAGCCTAAACCAAGAAGATGGCCGTTCCAGATTTGCTTCGGTCACAAAGTGGAGAAGAAGGGTTGATTTTGGGAGGATATCAAAGAAGGGTGATGAGACTAGAGAGTTCCGGCTAGGTAGTATCTTGACTTGTATCAGAAGTGTGGACGCTTGCTAGTGATGAAAGCTTTTGAGAGAGCTTGCAAAGTTGCTATCTGATAGTGTTGTATTTTGCCTGACCAAGACTTGTGTGTTTTGGTAGAATAGGTGAAACCTATTTATTCAAGTGAGATTGAACGTACCCTGGCCTCATTAAGGAATTGAGTAAATGTGCCAATTAAAACAGAGGACTTGGAAACCATTGGCTTTATGGTGAAAATTTTTTCACCAAAAATTTCCTTTTTTAATTGACCGTATTCATTCCTTGCACGCCTTGCTTTATTGCGAGCGTAGTGTACGCTGCACGCTGTGACCGCAAAACCAAAACCCCAAGAAAGCATCCCCCATTTTGTGTTGATGTATCGAGAGTGGGCGCAAGTGGCAATGCCAAAGTTGCTAGTGAAGCGTTGCGTCATGTGCCAATGGCATGTGCGGGATATCTCGACCGCAAGTTGTACTTTGCGCGCGGATGGCAATGCCAAAGTCGCTTGGTGGAGCATTTGGCATGTGCGGAACGCCTTGGCCGCGATTTGTACTTTGAGTGCGGATGGCAATGCCAAAGTCGCTTGGTGGAACATTTGGCATGTGCGGAATGCCTTGGCCGCAAGTTGCACTTTGAGTGCGAATTGCAATGCCAAAGTCACTAGTGGAGCATGTGGCATGTGCGGAATGCCTTGGAAATTGGCTAGCAGGTTGGGGATAAAAGTGGCTAGTGGTTGCGTGTTGGCATGTGCCAATGGCACGCATGGACACTTTGGACAAGTCGCGGGTGCTACAATTGGATAGCGGCTTGGGATAGAAAGTAGCTAGTGGTAACGTGTTGGCATGTGCCAATGGCACGTACGACCACCTTGGCCAAGTCGCGGGCGCTATAACTGGATAGCGGCTTGGGATAGAAAGTGGCTAGTGGTAACGTGTCGGCATGTTCCAGTGGCACGTACGGCCACCTTGGACAAGTCGCGGGCGCTACAATTGGATAGCGGCTTGGGATAGAAAGTGGCTAGCGGTAACGTGTTGGCATGTGCCAACGGCACATACGGCCACCTTGGCCAAGTCGCGGGCGCTACAATTGGGTAGCTGCTTGGAATAGAAAGTGGCTAGTGGTAACGTGTTGGCATGTGCCAATGGCACGCACGACCACTTTGGCCAAGTTGCGGGCGCTACTTTTTGGCATGTGCCAATAGCATAGCGGCTTAGAAATTGGCTAGTGGTGCGTGTTGGCATGTGCCAATGGCACGGAAGGCCAAGTTGACCTAGTTGCACAGTTTGCAAGCCTAGGGCACTATTTTTGGCATGTGCCAAACGGTATAGTGGCTTAGTTTGGCATGGTTGACTGTGGGTGCAATATGTGGTTTGGTTTTGGCGTCGTTGCCATGGTGTGCAGTATGCGGCTTGGTTTTGGCATCGTTGCCATGGTACGCAGTATGCGGCTTGGTTTTGGCGTCGTTGCCATGGTGCGCAGTATGCGGCTTGGTTTTGGCATCGTTGCCATGGTGCGCAGTATGCGGCTTGGTTTTGGCGTCGTTGCCATGGTGCGCAGTATGCAACTTGGTTTTGGAATCAGGGTTATGTGTTGAAAACCCTAATCTCGTATTTTGAAAAAATACCCCCATTAATTATTGACACCTGAATCAAATGCTCGTAGTTAATGTGTTGCTGGTAACACTCGGTCATGGGGTTTTACGATTTTACCCCTTATCTAATATCCACCATCGACAGAATGGTAGCTTCATCGAATCAAGCACTGAAACATTCATTACTGAGATGATGTCCAAACATGGCAAAGAACACTTTGGTGTTTCTCCTGCAAGTACATGTGTTCCACAAAATCTGAAAGCTCTGAGGTCTGCACAAGTGTCGAATCCCACTACCGCAACAAATGGGATGCTTAATCAACATAAGAAACTCCAGAGCCGAGATAATCAAACCCCTAAGACATTCGATTCTTAAGGAATATATGCTTACACGCTCAAGCATCTAAGAAGCAATCAAATTATACTGTAGGTACCGAATGTCACAGGACATTAGCTTACGAACATCGTAATAAATATAAGAGGAAAGAGTTACAAAACAATGCGATGATAGAGGAAGCACGGGGAAGTATGAAAGATTTGCGAGCATAAAATAATCTTGCGAAGATATGTTGCGATACTTCGCAACACATATACAATTGTGCAAATTTTACTATAAATAGGAGTTCAAATGTAAAATTCAGGAGGTTCTTTTAATGAGTGTTAGAAAATATCTTAGGAAAGAGAATAGAGAAAGTTGTAACTATTCTAGTTCCATTTAGATACTTCTTGAAATTGTTATATATTTAGCTTAAGTTGGTGGGTAGCCTGGCAACAAGCTGGGAATTAATAAGAAAATTGTCATTCATCATCAATAACTTCTTAAGTTTTACAAATTATACTGAGGGTGTAGTTGTAGGTTATTCTGCAACTACATAATTAGCGCTAAAAACAGGGACCTGAAGAATTTTGCATCAGAGAAATGGCAAGAAGAATAAATATATCAGAACCATTAACTGCAGTAAGAAGAAGTGTAAGACTCGCAGGAGGAGAAGCAAATATAACAGGAGAACCTAGTAGGAGAGGGAGTAATCGAAGAAATCAAGCTCAACAAACAATAGATCATGATCGAGTGAGTATACACACTTGGAGAACTGATACACCAGCAGAAGAATATAGAGAACCACAAATCAGAGAAAATGGGAGATTGATGGGAGGAACAATTCGTGAAAGAGAAAGGGAGGTATTAGAAACATTGAGACAAGGAATTCAAGAAGAACGAAGGTTTGAAGTTGAAGAACGTGCTAATCTAACAAGAAAAAATCAAGAATTGAGGAGGGAAAATGAGATGTTACAAAGGAGGAAATCTCAAAGTATTGCAAAATCAAATGTTAGACCAGAAAGAGAAGGACAAAATTCACCAACAATCAATAATGAAAGTACTATGCAAGGACAAGCACATAATCAAGTTGAAAGAAATCAAGAGAATCGCTTCATTTTAATACCAAACGACGAACAAAACATGGAGAATTTACGAACCAGGCCAAATCCTAGAGAAAACAATCAGAATGATGAAGAAAATCGAGAGGAAGAGCAGCAACTTGTGGAAGAAACTGAGAGACAACAAGCAGTACATCAAAACAATTACGAGAATGGAGTAAGAAGACGTGAAGAGGCTCGTAACAATCAAAATATTGAGTATGAAAGAATTCATAGAAGAATTGGAAATCAACGAACAGAAATAGCGAGGAATGAACCAAACTTTCGAACCAAAATACAGGCAAATCAAGAAAAAATAAATCACAGAAGGAGGAGAAATGAAGAAGAAGAAATTCCTGATATTCGCATGAGAAAGATGGGAAAAATAGAAAGGGAAGAACAAGAATTTCAAGATGCTCTGCAACAAAACAATTGTGATAATTTAGAAATAAGATATTTGCAAAATTTTGCAAATGAAAACATTAATGAAGAATATGATAGAATGCGAAGTATCGCAAGAGAAGAGACGCAAGAACGTAGAAGAAGAGAAGCTGCGTTGAAGAGGCCAATGAATGAGAATTCTGAGGCAAATGCACGGATTTTTCGAGAATTAGCGGAAATGAGAGGGATGATAAACAATAGAAGAGGAGGAGATAGAAGGCAATTAGATGAAGCAATAGAAGAAGCTGCGAGGACTCCATTTCCTAGAGAAGTACAATTGGGAGGGATTCCACCAAAATGCAATTTTCGTACACTTACCAGCATCTTTGACGGGACTTCATGTGATATTCAGCACATTAAAGCATATATAAGATGCATGTTACAATGGGAGAATCACGATACTTTATTATGCAAGTACTTCGCATCAAGCTTAACAGGAGAAGCTCTAAAGTGGTTAGAAGGACTTCCTAAGAACACTATTACATCATTTAATTATTTACAAGCAACTTTCCGTGGAGCATATATCACAAATCATTCCTCACGGTTTGGTATTGAAGATGTGTTTGGTTTAAAACAAAGAAATGGTGAAAGTTTGAAGCATTTAGTAAGAAGATGGAAGACTATGTGCAGTGATATGGCAGGGCGCGTGGATGAGAGATACTTGATTCTGTCTTTCATAAATGCGATGTTCGCAACTGAACAATTGTATGTTCAAATCTTCAGAAGAAAGAATTCCATAATGATGACAGAGTTACGAGAATTGCAAGAGGAGTACATTACATTAGAGGAAAAGCAAAACAATATGGAGTCATATCCAGTAGCAAACACTAACAATCAAGATACATGAGCAAATTTACTTCCTAAAATAATCAATGTCGTAGCAGGTACTTCGAAAACATCCTCGCAAATTTCTTCGCAAATTTCAGAAGAGAAGAAAATTAATAATAGCCAGCCAAAAATGGTAGCAATGGGTAGCAAAGATCAAGAAGAGTATGATAGAGAAAGGAATTTCTATAATTGAGGAGGAAATAACCAGATCCCAAGATTAGATCAACAGCAGGAAAATTATGGGGGACAAAGGAAAAATTATTTTGGACAAGGGAATCATAGACAAAATTATAACAATGGTCAAGGAGGTCAAAGAATGATAAGAGAAGAAATAAAGTTTCCACCTTTGAATACAAGTGTAGAGAAGATTTGGAAGGCAATTATTCTGATAGAACATATACCAACTCCATGGAATATGGGGAAGGAACCACCAATGGGTCCAAAAAGTCATGAATTTTGTTCGTATCATCATTTTCATGGACATTCTACAAATAACTGCAATAATATCAAGAGGATTATCTTGCGAATGATTGATCAAGGAAAACTGGATCACTTTTTACTTAAGCAAACACAGTCGCAACAATTACCACAGGCTCCATTCATAACTCGCGGGGAGAACACAGTACAAGAAAAGGGAAAAGAAACCCTACATATAGAAGTGGGATCAAAAGCAAGGAATGTTTTCTGTAATTCTATTGTTCACTCATATAAAACCATAGAGGATTTTCATGATAATGTGTTAAGTAGGGTATATGCGAGGGATGGTGAAGGAAAGGAAATAATGAACATCGCAAAAATTTTGCGACTTGAAGATTGGCAGAAGCGTGAAATTTCTTTTGAAGCTACTGAAATTCCAGAAGGTTGTGAAGTACATGATAACCCATTGGTAGTAACGTTAGCAATTTGCATGAATATGGAAGAAAGAAAAAATGATATGGAGGAAGAATCAATTGGTCTTAATAGAATTTTGATTGATACGGGAAGTTCTGTCAATATCCTCTTCTATTCCTCTTACAAAAATATGGGGGGAAAAGACGCAGATCTAATACCTTCTACCTACAGGATTTATGGTTTTAATGGAACTGCTAATAAACCTAAAGGAGAAGTAAGCATGCGAATTCCCAAGTGGAATGCGAACTGAAATTCTGTTTTGCGTTGTTGATGTAGAATCACCGTATAATGCTTTGATAGGAAGACCCTGGCTTCATGGAATTATAGGCGTAGCTTCCACTCTACATCAATGCATAAAGTTTCCTCATATATAGGGTGTTGGAGTTATCAAGGGTGATTGGGCTGAAGGGAAGAAATGTTACGATACAGAGGTAGAAGTTTGCTAAGGAAAAACTACTAAAAAGGAAAATTGGAGAAAAAGAGCAAAGGCTGTGAAAAGAAGTGAAAATTTAATGGCAGAGGATTAAGACATGAAAGCATAAAATTACAATGTTAATCATACAGGAAATTTATGATGGTAACAAAGGGTTGTGATTTGCGAAGAAAGAAGAAAGAAGGTAATGAAAAAAGAAGGTAATCAATATGTTTGCTCGTAAAAGATGTACGATGAGAAACAAGAAGTTGAAATGAGGTATTTTGAAACACAATTTTTTTTTTTGTGATAAAATTTTACGAATTAAAACAATTTATTGCGATTAACTTTGATGGAAGAAAGACGCAAACATTAATTTGTGAATAAAAGACCGCAATCTGTGATCAACTTTCAAAAAAGAAAGAAAGCCGCAGAAATATTACACAGGCAAACCTTTGTGGAGTACACCCTAGTTCGCGAAGCAACATTTCGTAAGAGGCAAAGTCCTAAAGTGCGTCATTTAAGGGGGTACCTATAAACATGGCTCAGGGACACCGGAACATCACCAAGGAACCTGAGTACATGGAACTTTACGGGGTACAACCCAATAACGGGGTACCTATCCGAGTTAGACACCTTGGATTCTCAACCTAATCTTGCGATGTAATATGATTTAGGTTGGGCAACTAAGGCATACTGTCTTTCTCAAGAAGTATAGAAAACGATCAAGGCGCCGAGGTACACGGTTGAGTCAAGAGTGCCGGGTGGGCTTGAAGCACATCTGCCATTCTTGACAAGTCTTGGAAAATGATGCACTTGGCCCAAAGATACCCCATAGGGTGCAACCTCGTAACTATAAGCCATATAGGCAAAAAGGATAAGAGTTTGCGATCAAAAGCTGGTTGTTTTCAGAACCGGATGGGAAGAGCTAACCTTATATGGTCGATGTACGCTTCCTTGAAGGGGCAACCAAGGGGAAGATAAAGGGCAGCACCCTCCATTAGGGAGCTGATACGTGCTATAAGACGCAAATGTCACGAGTTTTTTTGTTTGCAAAAACATAAAGGCTTGTCATATTTGTGCAATAACTGAATTTCTGCGAGCATTCTAAAAAAAAAAAAAAAAAGAACTCGCAGAACATAACAAAGAAGTTAAGATGAGATCAATGGGTTATTACATGAAAGTGTAAAAACGTCCTGAGATTTCATCGCAAGACGATAATGTCACGAGCTTGTATATTCGCAAGAATGTTCAGACTCGTCATATTATCGCAAATACAAAAATATTATCACAAAAGAGGTGGCAAAATAAGACCTTTACTTAGGAAGGCATGATAAGACCACGACAATTAATGAAACTTATTCCATCAGTATCATTGAAGAATTTTTACAAGAATATATATCATGAAGTCCTAATAAAGAAGGCAATTCCATCAATATCATTGAAGAATTTTTACAAGAATATATATCATGAAGTCCTAACAAAGAAGGCAATCCCATCAATATCATTGAAGAATTTTTACAAGAATATATATATCCGAAGAAATAACAAAATATGTGATTTTATTCGCAATCAAAAACAGATAGTTCGTATTCATTAAATTTTACGAGAATTACATACTTCTTATACTTCTTCATATATTGAATATTTCTCCACAATTTGAATACTTCTTATAATTCTTCAAGAACGTCTCATATTTATTATACTTCTTCAACGGATATTTCATGTTTATTAAATTTTGCGAAGGTTAAATACTTGATATACTTCTTCATACATTGGATAATTCTTCACAGATTGAATACTTCTAATACTTCTTCAAAGATATTTTATACTTCTTATACTTCTTAAGGATATTTCATACCTCGTATTTCTTATATTTCAAAGGGAGAATTTCTTATTCACAATTGCAACAAGTTGAAGCTTCGCAAATTAAATTGAGGCAGATATTCTAATACTTCCAACAATATTTGATCATCTGAAGAGCAATAATAGGGGGAAAGGAAATACTAAGCTAAGTCTTTAAGATATATTATTTCTCTCCACATGATCAAGTTATGCGAATAAGGGAAACACTCAATCAAAGAAAGATCAATTCATCATCGCAAAATTAAGACATTAATACTAGTTAAGCTTCAAAAAGAAATTGTTGGTTGATCAAAAGTGCAGGAAAGAAGAAAGTATTGTATGAAAATAACTAGAGCAGATATACAAAAAAGAGTAAAGCTATTTTTCGGGTGATTTATTCCCATCAAAATGATCTTCTTTTTCTTCTTCAGAGAGATCATCTTCAACTTCACTATCAGAGATTTCCAGATATGGGTATCCTCAGGAATTTCTTAAGAAAGGAGTGTCTGGTACTTCTTGAGAGGAATTTGATTGTCTTCACAAATCTTGCGAGTCATCTTAGCTCGGAAACGCTTGACATATAAGCTATGGTTGTTCTGGGAAATTAGAAGTTGAGACCTTAAATCAGAAATCTTCTGGTTACGACCGGCAAGAATAGTTTCCAGTTCATCATTCATCTTCGCATAATTTTCTGCAGTAAGGGAAGAAATTAAGAAATAGGTTAGCAAGTTACGAAGGAAAAGTAATCAAAATACTTACCATTATGAAGAATTTACCTTCTAATTGCTTCTTATCATTACGAAGAGAAGAGTTTTCAAGCTTTAGTTGATTATTCTCCTCAAGAAGAGAAGAACTTTCAGTTGCGATGCTCGCAGATTGTGGATTATCTCCATGACGAGATGTTAATTCTGCATTATCAATACTTAAATCCTCTACTTTCTGACGAAGTTTTGAATTTTCAACCTCTAATTTCTTACAACGGCTTAAAGTCTTCTTCTCAGCAATGGAATGACGTCTTTCCCAATCAGAAGCAGCTGTGCAGCTGACTCTTCCAACCTGAACAAATAAAAAGGGTTAGGAATTAATGAAATAAGGGAAACAAACAAGGAATAGAAAAGAAACTTACCATACTCCCTAAAGCATATAATGTAGCAGGAGAGACGAATCTTGAAATTCCATTAAGAGAGTTGTTATTGAGTACAGTAGGAACTTTACAAGCCTTCGAAATAAGCTTACGAGCATTCGCAGTAGGAGAATTTCCTAACCCACGAGAAGAGTGGAGAAAAGCTTCAGATACTTGAATCATTGCAGATTCAAAAGTTTCTGCATTACTATAATCTTTGTCTTCTTCATCATTGTCATCATCATATCCCTTATCAGAAATGGTATTTAATTAGAACCAAGATCCTTCTCAGGAAATTTGTCACTTTCATCATTTTGTTCTTCATCAACGTTCTTGCTAGAAGAGATCACATTGGAGTAAGCATTGGTCGAGAGTTTCTTCTTCTTCCTCTCAAAAAAAACATCCTCAAGTTTCCTTTTTCCTTTGCGAAGAGCATCATCTTGACTACCAGAAGTTTGGGTATTCTTCGCAGAGCGAAGTGTTTTTTGTCTCGCAGTTAACCTTTTGGAAGAAGTAGAGTTCTTGTTTTCACTCGCAACAACCTCAGGAAGAACCTACAAATTCAAATAAGGATAAGAAATAGAGGCAACAATATTGATGCGTGTCGTATGCGTCAAAAATAATTTCACTTCCTCACTTAACTAATATGAATATAATAATCGATAAGAAAGAGTTCGTATCCACAGAGATGCGATTGTTGTTATGCAATTTTCAGATTCTTAAGTAACCAAATAACCCAAGTTGTGTTTTTGTATTTATCAAAGTAATAATACTAAATAAAGCAAAGTAAATAGTTGGAATAATCAATAAGGAGAAGATATTGGTTAAGGGATGGTATCATTCACAAACATGTATTTTTCATCTATGATTAGAATTGGTATTTAATCTCTCAATTATCAAAAGTCCTAGGATATCTTGATCGCAAGAGTATCCCGTTTATTTCCTGATTTTATCACAAACAACATTAAAAGATGCTATTGTGAAATCTTCTTAAAAAGCAACCTAAAGTGTAAAAGCACAATTAGGTTTAACTCCCTAAGAGCAATAAGTTCTATGAAATAAGACTAGTCGATGCAAACAAACGTGTAAAAGCACTAATTCGTTTTAACAAAGGTTATGATTCATATGCGATTAAAAAGATGTATCACTACAAGTATTAACCACAAGTTGCTACTAGAAATCAGGGACAAACAACTTTTACGTATTGAAAACCCTAATATAGCTATAGAGATGAAAACAAATCAAATTGATTCCGGACTCAACCAAACTAGCATTCAAATCATATGATAATATAAATAATGAATCACAAACGATAAAATTGAGACAAAACTAATTCATAGAATCAAATAACATGCTTGAAGAAATCAACTTTTATCCCATAACCAATTAATGTATTTAGCTACTCATATTCATGGAGTTCATCATCAAAATATTCAAGGGAAATAGATGAAACATAAAAGAAAGCAAACCCTAGAAGTAGTTCTCTGCAAAAGCTCCAAGAATAGAATAAAACCTTGTTCTTTCTTTGTTGTAGAAACTCTCTTTTTATAGCCCTTTGCTTTCCAAAAATAGGTCAAAATCTTCAAGTCCACGTCCATCTACTAGTCCACCAAGCCCAGGTGTGAGAAATATGTCTCTGGAAATTTTGGGTCCAAAACTGGTCGTCGGAGTGCTGACGTCATCACCGGAATCCGGTCGCCGACGCCGGAATCCGGTCACCGGAAAATTGACTCCGATCACTTTTGCCATCTGAGACTGTCACCAGCCAATTCTACACTTCCAATAGCTCAACTTTGCTTTTCTGCATTTCAACCATTTGCATAACTCATCTAAATCCACTCTCTATCCCTTGCGAAAACGCACCCAAAAGCGCGATGTGTAGCTCATACTTCCAGCCATCAATTCTTGCATCCGAATCATACCCCCCTTGCGATTCACTGAAATATTGCGATCGACACTTTAACCTCTGAAATCCGACTCATCAGGAACTATGCTCACCGGCGTGCCATTTTCACCCCGTTTTCGCATAATTTCTGCAGCATTATTCATGCATTCTGTAACTTCCCTGCTCAGGCCATTGCAACACCACTGCCATCTTCTACAGATGCAACATCACAACACCATAGCACCTACAGTTCAACTAAACCATTCATTGCTTCGTGCCATGACCATTTCATTGTATCGCCGCTAGTGGCGGCGACTTCATGCTCTTACCAAGTTCCAACGTTCTGCCATTAGTTCTTGCTTTCTGTCTTCCTCTAGAGATAGTCATCATTCTTTATGACATTGTCGATTGCAATACCCTCCACTTGTGTAAGAAACAGCTTAGCTCACTATCTATCACCTGCACAACAGCAGCTCTGCAGCTGCTACTATTGCCTGCAATGCCTCGAGTTGCATCACCACCTGTAAGCTTTGTCACCGAGGTCAGTTACCACCAGCCAAACTCGCAGTGACCATCTCATGTTCTCCTCGATGTCCATTTCTTAACCGAGAACTACCACTATCACAGTACCTTCCATCACTGATATCATCGACTCCATAACTACTACTGATTCACTACCCTTCTTAACTTGGCCATCTGCTTCGGTTTCGACAACATCCAACAACTCATGTACCTGCTGCTATTTCATTCATGCACAACTGCACTTTCACCATCTCGAGGTCATTAACCAATCCAGTTAATTGCCTGAAACACCACCAGATGCACATTATCTGCATCATCAAGCAAACACAAACAAATCCTATCTTTGCTGCCACTCTCTCCATTCGAGTATCGTCACTGCAACAATCTTTAATTCCTCACACACAGCACCATCTAGTTCCAGTGCAATCACCACAGCCAACTCTACCACTAGGCATCAGCACCAATTGCAATACAACTATAACTCCACCTGCAAACCACCAACTCCAATTGCAACACCTGACTCATGTGCACAACTCCAAAACAACTTCTTTTCATCTAAGCTTATTCTGCAGCTTCAAACACCACTTTCACAGCACTAGCTCAACCTCATCTCACCCCCTACTGCAGCAACATCTCAATTCTTAGCACCTGCAATTGTATCACCCTACACATACATCTAATCAATAGCCTCATTCCAGTATTCCCAGTAACACATTCACCAGCAGAGCTTCCATCTATAGTTACCACAAAATACACCAACACCTTGAACTGCGGCTTCACCCCAGCTCCATGGCAGCAACACTCATCTGTCATCAGAACCAAACCCATTTTAATCTCCAATTTATTCTTCTCTGAGTTACAGCAAATCTCCCAGAACAATCAAAACCATTCTCATGAACCCATCTCCTATCTCTTCCCTGTGATTCCAATTATCCTATTGATCACTTCAGAGTTTCAAACCAAACCCTAGTGTCACTCCTGAATCTTCACAAATTCTTCTCATCTGCTTTGATTTCACTCACAGATCCCCTTGTAAGCTTCATGAATTCCTGAACCCATTTTGTAATCCAAAAGCACCAGGTTTATCATCTTCTCAGATTCATATTCAACTCCATTTCTTCCCATTGAATTCAACCAACACCACAAATAGCCATCCACAGAATCAATAACAATAGAAACCCTTATTTCATCATCAGTTCATCTCTTAATTTTTGCATCATCAACCTCCAATTTGTCTGGTTCTTCATAGATTTCACCAAAAGATCAAACCCCATCTGTTTCTGGTAGAGCTACAACCTCCCTTTGAGTTAGGGACTAAATGATTGAGAAATTCATTTTCTCTGAATTCCAGGGCCTGTGTAGGACTAAAGTGGATACAACCACCCAAATTAAGTGGATAAAGGGTACCCAAAATACCATAAGCGCCCACTCATTAATTAAGGGCCACCAAGATTCTTTGCTCCATGCTTCTCTAGACTAAGCTGCGGTGGTTTTCTCCTCTCACTGGCTAGGCTCGACTCCCAATAGCATTTGCATGTATAATCACGCTTTTGCCCTTATGGTTCCAAATGAATGCTTTCCTCTTCTTTCGAGTTCCTCCGCTAACATCAACCGTCCCTTATTTCTCATATTCACTTATACTCTTCAATGAGATGCATCACTAAAGTTGTCGTGCTTTTCAGACAGAAATTGCATCACTAAAGCCGACATACTTTTCAGAAAGAGATGAAGAAATAAAAGCAAATAATGAGACATAATCCGCCTCCAATGCTTTTTCCATGTTTCCTCTTCTTTTGATCCAAATGACTCCAAAGTACCTAAATACTCAAAAAACGAAACATAAGATACATAATTTACAAGAAAACTAGCAGAGAAAGCATAAATAATAGATAGATAATACGGTGTTTTAGACACCTATCAGATTCCCCCACACTTAGACTTTGCTAGTCCTCGAGCAAATCAAACAAAACTAAACTAAAACAAATACATACAACTCCGTCTCGTCGAGGCTACGATTAATTTTAGCATAAATAACAAGCCTTTAAACCCCTAGGTGTCCCTAGTGGACGAGTTTTAGTCTCGTGAAGGTTTACAAGAGGTGTGCCTACAAAACCTATATTTCAAACTCCGTCTATTTGTGACAAATCAATGAACGAATCCAAAATGACTACAGGAGGAGGTACCTTGCACAAATTCAATTCATATATTAGTAAAGCTTTAATTAGATAGTCGAACAAGCCACAATACTCGGAAACTAACAAACCACAATCACAATGAAAAGATAAAGAATATGGATAAAGATGTAGATGTTGGCGAATATTCACAAGTGTTCGATGTTTCCCATATCTGTCTGAAGGTCACTGCCAAGATGAACCTATGCCTATTGGATTGAGCTACTTGGTATGAATTCTACATCAACTCACTAGCATATACAAGGGAACCAGGAGTGACTTTATTCAACAAATATAATACTTTCCTTTCTTTTTTCCTTTCTTTTTCACTTTTTTTTCACTTTTTTTCTTTTTTTTTTTAGACAACATGATTGGATCAAACTGGATCCAAGCGCATGATTCTTGTCAGCAGATTACACGATAGTTCCCTTGGATCCTGCATTCCACGCTTGTTTAGGCGACGGAGACAGGGAGAACACACACATATTGCTATTCCCAAGTGTTTTTTTATTCCGTTTTGGTCTAATTGGTCGGTCTTTTTTTTCTTTCTTTTTCTTTAATTTTTTTTTTCTAGTAACTCAATCACTCTATTCCATCCTAGCAGCAATAACACGTCGATGTTTAGTGACCCACCAAAGCACTTAGAGAACAATAGATAAATATGGAAAAAAAAAATAGAATGCGATATGGTGATATTCCGAGATATGGTAACAACTATCATGGTATTTATGATTATGAGCTATGTTCGTCCCTTTTAGTTAATCGGTTCCTCAACTCCTGCATTCAAAATGGTTCCATCCACTAATGGTGTCATCCTAAAGGCACAAGTTTCTAGATTTCGAGTTCAAAAAGCACAAATTTTTTCTTAGTTTTTCTATTTTTTTGATTTTTTTGATTTTTTTTAAAACACACTAAAACAACTAAAACAAACTATACAAACATATAAATGCTCCCCCACACTTAAACTTTACATTGTCCTCAATGTAAAATTGAATCATCCAAAGAAAGTTCAAGGTGGGAAATTCCGCAAATGATATGCAAAAACAAAGAAAATAAAAATAAAAGCAAATGCATAAAAATAAAAAGATAAGGGTAAAGATACAAAACCGGTGGGTTGCCTCCCACTTAGCACTTGGTTTAAAGTCGTCAGCCCGACGTACTCCTTGTTCACTAAGACTCCTCCTGCAAAGATGCCTCCACAAAGTTCACACCTTCCACAACTTCAGAAGTAAAATTCTCATAATATGGTTTCAACCGGTGTCCATTCACTTTAAACTCCTTTCATGTAGCTATGCTACGAATTTCTACTGCACCATGAGAAAACACATTAGTAACAATAAAAGGTCCGATCCAACGTGACCTCAATTTACCCGGAAATAATTGCAAGCGAGAATTAAACAAAAGCACTTTCTGCCCAACACAAAATTGTTTTCTAGAAATCATAGAATCATGAAATGCCTTAGTTTTCTCCTTGTAAATGTGCGAGCTTTCAAATGCATCATTGCGTAGCTCCTCTAGCTCTTGGAGTTGTAACTTCCTTTGCTTTCCAGCCCCATCTAGCTCCATATTGCATTGCTTAAAAGCCCAAAACGCTTTATGTTCAATCTCAACGGGTAGGTGACAAGGTTTACCGTACACAAGCCTAAAGGGAGACATCCCAATAGGTGTCTTGTACGCGGTTCTATAAGCCCACAAAGCATCATTAAGTCGCATGCTCCAATCCTTCCTCGTTGGATTCACCGTATTTTCTAGAATGGATTTCACCTCTCGGTTCGACACCTCGGCTTGTCCATTGGTTTGGGGATGATATGGTGTTGCAATCTTGTGCGACACATTGTACTTCTTCAACAATCCTTGTAAGAACTTGTTTTTGAAGTGAGAACCCCCATCGCTAATTATGGCTCTTGGATTCCAAACCTTGCAAAAATGTTAGCTTGCACAAAATCTGAAACCACTTTAGAATCATTAGTTGGGGTGGCTTTAGCTTCCACCCATTTCGAGACATAATCAACAGCAAGTAAGATATAAAAATTCCCATGAGAGTTGACAAAAGGACCCATAAAATCAATACCCCATACATCAAAAACTTCAATAAATTGAATAAAAGTTTGTGGCATTTGATTTAGAGCACCTAGATTGCCTGTCCTTTGGCACCTATCACAAGTTGTGAAAAATATATGTGCATCCTTAAATAAAGTTGGCCAATAAAAACCGCTTTCAAGTACCTTGTGAGCTGTTCTTTTACTCCCAAAATGTCCTCCGCAAGCATAGGAGTGACAAAAAGACAAGATAGAGTTAAATTCAGAGTCGGGAACGCACCTTCTTATCACTTGGTCGCTGCCATGTTTCCATAGGTATGGATCATACCATATATATTGGTTCCCTAACCTCTTAAGTTTGTCCCTCTCAGCACGAGACAAGTTCTTTGGGATTTGTTTAGACACCAAGTAATTCACAATATCCACATACCATGGTTCCGCAAATGCAATTGAGAATAGTTGCTCATCCGGGAAACTTTCACGCAACGGGATAACTTCCTTGTCTACATCAAGACGGCTCAAATGATCCGCAACGGTGTCAATTCCTTTCTTGTCCTTGATTTCAATATCAAACTCTTGCAAGAGTAAAATCCATCGTATGAGCCTCGGTTTCGCCTCTTTCTTTGTAAGAAAGTACCTAAGTGCTGCATGATCTGAAAAGACAACAACTTTTGTACCAATTAGATAAGAGCGAAACTTTTCCAAAGCAAAAACAATAGCTAATAACTCTTTTTCAGTGGTAGTGTAGTTTTGTTGGGCTTCATTTAACGTTCTAGAAGCATAATAAATGGCATGAGGTATCTTCCCTACACGCTGCCCAAGCACCGCACCAACCGCATAATCACTTGCATCACACATGAGCTCAAAAGGCTTGCTCCAATCCGGTGGTTTAATGATAGGGGCTGAAATCAAAAGTTCTTTCAAACGATTGAATGCCGCCACACACTTTTCGTCAAAGTTAAAAACCACATCTTTTTGCAATAAGGTACAAAGTGGTGATGCTATCTTGGAAAAATCCTTGATGAATCTACGATAAAAACCTGCATGACCAAGAAAAGAACGTATCTCCCTCACCGTAGTGGGAGGGGTTAGAGTACGAATAAGGTCTATCTTAGATTTATCAACTTCCAAGCCTTTAGAAGATACTATATGGCCTAAAACTATACCATGAGTTACCATAAAATGGCACTTCTCCCAAATAAGCACAAGATTTGTTTCAGCACATCGTTCAAGTATTAGTGACAAATTGTTCAAACAAAGGTCAAATGAATCACCAAACACACTAAAGTCATCCATGAACACTTAAATTATGTTTTCAACATATTCTGAAAATATACTTACCATGCACCTTTGAAAAGTAGCTGGAGCATTGCACAAGCCAAAAGGCATCCTTCGATAAGCAAAAGTACCAAAAGGACAAGTGAAAGTGGTTTTATATTGATCCTCCGGTGCTATCACAATCTGATTATAACCTGAATAGCCATCAAGAAAGAAATAATAAGAATGTCCGGCTAAACGTTCAAGCATTTGATCAATAAAAGGTAATGGAAAGTGATCTTTTCTAGTAGTGGCATTCAATTTCCTATAATCAATACAAACCCTCCAACCGGTTTGCACACGAGTTGGGACAAGTTCATTCTCCACCATGGTCACCCCTGATTTCTTTGGTACAACTTGTACCGGGCTCACCCACTTGCTATCGGATATGGGGTAGATAACACCCACTTCCAAAAGCTTGAGTATCTCCTTTTTCACAACTTCCATCATAGGGGGGTTCAAACGACGTTGTGCTTCCCTTGTAGGCTTTGCATCGTCCTCCAAACGAATCTTATGCATGCAAACGGCAGGGCTTATACCCTTGATATCGGCAATTTTCCATCCTATGGCCGTCTTGTACTTCCTTAGCACCCTTAGAAGTTTTTGCTCCTGTAATTCACTAAGCTCGTTAGAAACAATCACAGGTAACTCTTCATTGTCACCCAAGTACAAGTACTTTAAGTGACTAGGAAGAGGTTTCAATTCTAACTTTGGAGATTTAACAATAGAGGGTAAAAGTTTTTCATCCCTGCATGGTAAAGAAATAAAAGAGATATTATGAGTTTCCGGGCATCCTTGTAGTGATTTGAGATCACCAAGGGCTTCTTTAACCTCAATACCACACTCTACACCATTATCAATGGATGTAGTTAGAACGGTTTCCAAAGCATCTTCACTATTCAATTCGAACATTTGTTGAGCCAAAGTATCCATAACATCAACGGAGAAGCAAGAGTGGACATCACTAGGATATCTCATCGTCTCGAAAATGTTGAAACGTATTACTTCCCCATCAAACTCCATAGTTAGCGTTCCCTTATCCACATTAATAATGGTCTTCGCCGTTTTCATGAAGGGACGCCCAAGTAGCAATGGAAGAGACGAGTCCGGTTAACCTTCATCCATCTCTAAAACACAAAAATCAGCAGGAAATACTAGTTGATTAACCTGGACAAGAACATCCTCAACAATACCCATAGGGTAGACATTAGAACGATCGGCTAATTGCAACACAATTTCAGCCTTTTTGAGAGGACCTAAATCAAGCGACTTATACATAGATGCAGGCATAACATTAACGGATGCACCTAAGTCTAACATTGCTTTGTTAAATGTAGTGGTACCAATTGTGACGGGGATGTCAAAGCTTCCCGGGTCTTTGCATTTCAGCGGGAGTTTGTGTTGTAAGATTGCCGAAGCATTCTCCCCCACACTAAGCACTTCATTACCTTTGAGCCTTTGCTTATTGGTACACAAGTCCTTCAACACTTTTGCATACTTTGGAACTTGCTTTATAGCATCAATGAGTGGTATGTTCACATGAATCTTCTTAAGAACATCTAAAATCTCCTTTTCTAGCGCCTCCTTCTTAGAATTTGCAAATCTGCGAGGAAAATGTAAAGGAGGGACATAAGTAGGAATAGGAGTTTTAGAGTTAGGAATAGGTACCTCAGAAGTTTGGGGAGAATCCTCATTCTTTTCCTCCAAAACAGGTTCCTTTGGTGTTTCCACCTTGCCCGAATCAGCAACATCGGGTTGCACAAGTTGTGTACCACTTCTCAATGTAATTGCATTCACACCCTCTTTTGGGTTAATAGGTTGAGAAGGGAGTTTCCCACTATTTTGTGCCTTCAATTGGTTCAACTCAGTAGCCATGGAACCCATTTGTGTCTGCAACTCCTTGATCGCACTCTTGGTTTCTTGTTGACTATCTTTAAACATAGAAGAAATGCCTTGCATCATTGTTTGAAGCTTTGCATCGATATCGGAACCTTGATTTTGCATTGATTGTTGTGATTGCTGAAATTGTTGACGCGGCTGGAATTGTTGTTGTTGAGGTTGAAATCCACCCGAATTGTTGAAAGTAGATTGTTGAACCGCTCCTTGCTTGTTCGCATAGCTAAAATTGGGGTGATCTCTCCATCCCGGATTGTAAGTATTGGAATAAGGATCATACCGTCTTGGCTGATTTGGAAAAACCGCATTAGCTTGCTCATTGACGTCTTCATAACCATGAGAATTTGGTATCACTGCGGCTGAAACTTGTTGTAGCATTGCTGTGATGTTTCCCATTTGTTGACGAAGTTCCTCCACCTCGCTCACTTCATTGACTCGCCGAAGAAGAACATCCAAACCACGACTCAAGAATTGTTGAGAGTTTGCTGCCATGTTTTCAATCAACTCTCTAGCTTGTGCCACCGTCTTGCTCACTAGTGCACCACCACCCGCTGCGTCGATAAGATTCCTATCACTTGATTGGAGTCCTTCATAGAAGTATTGGATGATCATGGCGTCACTAAATTGGTGATGAGGACAGCTTGCTACCAACCTCTTGTATCGTTCCCAATAATCATATAACGACTCACCCACATTTTGCTTCATCCCGCAAATATCCTTGCGAATTTGAGTAGCCTTAGATGCAGGAAAATATCTTTCTAAAAAGAGTTTCTTGAGTCCATTCCAAGTTGTGACACTCCCGGAAGGCAAGTAGTATAACCAATCCTTAGCATTACCTTCCAATGAGAATCAAAAAACCTTCAACATAGCACCATCCGCCTCCATATTTGCTGGGAGCATAGCCATGACAATGGTGTGTAAATCCATAAGATGCTTGTTTGGATCTTCATTCACCAAACCATGGAACTTTGGTAATTCTCTAAGAAGTCACGACTTGATTTCAAAAGTGGAGTCGGCTTGAATGCAACCCTGCTGAATATCCAGCTTGTGAGAAGCTAAGTCTTTGAGTGAATGATTTGCAGGGTCACCCATTGCTTCTTCTCCTTCTCCTTCAAAAGGAATATCGTGTTCTACTTCCTCTCCTTCTTGCCGAAGAGCTTCGTGTTCTACTTCCAAGTCGTGTTGTTCCGTTGTGCCTTGCCTTGGTTGGAGTATTGTGCCTTTTCGAGTAGATATCCCACACCTTGGATAACTCCAATCTTTAGAAGCCAGGGATTAGGTACCTGAAACACAATTCTCACAAACAAGTAAGAAACAAAACAAGAAACGAACAGCAGTATGCGAACAGAACAGTATGCGAACAGAAACTAAAAACTAGATAACAAGCCGAATGCCTCCCCGGCAACGGCGCCAAAATTTGATGCGTGTCGTATGCGTCAAAAATAATTTCACTTCCTCACTTAACTAATATGAATATAGTAATCGATAAGAAAGAGTTCGCATCCACAGAGAGGTGATTGTTGTTATGCAATTTTCAGATTCTTAAGTAACCAAATAACCCAAGTTGTGTTTTTGTATTTATCAAAGTAATAATACTAAATAAAGCAAAGTAAATAGTTGGAATAATCAATAAGGAGAAGATATTGGTTAAGGGATGGTATCATTCACAAACATGTATTTTTCATCTATGATTAGAATTGGTATTTAATCTCTCAATTATCAAAAGTCCTAGGATATCTTGATCGCAAGAGTATCCCGTTTATTTCCTGATTTTATCACAAACAACATTAAAAGATGCTATTGTGAAATCTTCTTAAAAAGAAACCTAAAGTGTAAAAGCACAATTAGGTTTAACTCCCTAAGAGCAATAAGTTCTATGAAATAAGACTAGTCGATGCAAACAAACGTGTAAAAGCACTAATTCGTTTTAACAAAGGTTATGATTCATATGCGATTAAAAAGATGTATCACTACAAGTATTAACCACAAGTTGCTACTAGAAATCAGGGACAAACAACTTTTACGTATTGAAAACCCTAATATAGCTATAGAGATGAAACAAATCCAATTGATTCCGGACTCAACCAAACTAGCATTCAAATCATATGATAATATAAATAATGAATCACAAACGGTAAAATTGAGACAAAACTAATTCATAGAATCAAATAACATGCTTGAAGAAATCAACTTTTATCCCATAACCAATTAATGTATTTAGCTACTCATATTCATGGAGTTCATCATCAAAATATTCAAGGGAAATAGATGAAACATAAAAGAAAGCAAACCCTAGAAGTAGTTCTCTGCAAAAGCTCCAAGAATAGAATAAAACCTTGTTCTTTCTTTGTTGTAGAAACTCTCTTTTTATAGCCCTTTGCTTTCCAAAAATAGGTCAAAATCTTCAAAATCTTCAAGTCCACGTCCATCTACTAGTCCACCAAGCCCAGGTGTGAGAAATATGTCTCTGGAAATTTTGGGTCCAAAACTGGTCGTCGGAGTGCTGACGTCATCACCGGAATCCGGTCACCGGAAAATTGACTCCAATCAATTTTGCCATCTGAGACTGTCACTAGCCAATTCTACACTTCCAATAGCTCAACTTTTCTTTTCTGCATTTCAACTATTTGCATAACTCATCTAAATCCACTCTTTATCCCTTGCGAAAACGCACCCAAAAGCGCGATGTGTAGCTCATACTTCCAGCCATCAATTCTTGCATCCGACTCATACCCCCCTTGCGATTCACTGAAATATTGCGATCGACACTTTAACCTCTGAAATCCGACTACCGGAACTATGCTCACCGGCGTGCCATTTTCACCCCGTTTTCGCATAATTTCTGCAGCATTATTCATGCATTCTGTAACTTCCCTGCTCAGGCCATTGCAACACCACTGCCATCTTCTGCAGCTATAACATCACAACACCATAGCACCTACAGTTCAACTAAACCATTCATTGCTTCGTGCCATGACCATTTCACAGATCGTCGCTAGTGGCGGTGACTTCATGCTCTTACCAAGTTCCAACATGCCTGCCATTAGTTCTTCGCTCTGTCTTCCTCTCGAGCTAGTCATCATTACTGCAGCATTGTCGACTGCAATACCCTCCATTGCGGAAGCAACATCTTAGCTCATCATCTATCACCTGCACAACAGCAGCTCTGCAGCTGCTACTATTGCCTGCAATGCCTCGAGTTGCATCACCACCTGTAAGATTTGTCACCGAGGTCGTTACCACCCACCAAACTCGCATGTTGACCATCTCATGTTCTCCTCGATGTCCATTTCTTAACCGAGAACTACCACTATCACAAGACCTTCCATCACCGATAGCATCGACTCCATAACTACTACTGATTCACTACCCTTCTTAACTTGGCCATCGCTTGCTTCGGTTTACGACAACAGCCAACAACTCATGTAACTGCTTTATTTCATTCATCATGTAATTGCACTTTCACCAGCTCGAGGTCATTAACCAATCCAGTTCATTGCCTGAAACACCACCAGATGCACATTCTCTGCATCATCAAGCAAACACAAACAAATCCTATCTTTGCTGCCACTCTCTCCATTCGAGTATCGTCACTGCAACAATCTGTAATTCCTCACACATAGAACCATCTAGTTCCAGTGCAATCACCACATCCAACTCTACCACTAGGCATCAGCACCAATTGCAATACAACTATAACTCCACCTGTAAACCACCAGCTCCAATTGCAACACCTGACTCATGTGCACAACTCCACAGCAACTTATTTTCATCTAAGCTTATTCTGCAGCTTCAAACACCACTTTCACAGCACTAGCTCAACCTCATCTCACCCCCTACTGCAGCAACATCTCAATTATTAGCACCTGCAATTGTATCACCCTACACATACATCTAATCAATAGCCTCATTCCAGTATTCCCAGTAACACATTCACCAGCAGAGCTTCCATCTATAGTTACCACAAAATACACCAACACCTTGAACTGCGGCTTCACCCCAGCTCCATGGCAGCAACACTCATCTGTTATCAGAACCAAACCCATTTTAATCTCCAAATTATTCTTCTCTGAGTTACAGCAAATCTCCCAGAACAATCAAAACCATTCTCATGAACCCATCTCCTATCTCTTCCCTGTGATTCCAATTCTCCTATTGATCACTTCAGAGTTTCAAACCAAACCCTAGTGTCACTCCTGAATCTTCACAAATTCTTCTCATCTGCTTTGATTTCACTCACAGATCCCCTTGTAAGCTTCATGAATTCCTGAACCCATTTTGTAATCCAACAGCACCAGGTTTATCATCTTCTCAGATTCATATTCAACTCCATTTCTTCCCATTGAATTCAACCAACACCACAAATAGCCATCAACAGAATCAATAACAACAGAAACCCTTATTTCATCATCAGTTCATCTCTTAATTTTTGCATCAGCAACCTCCAATTTTTCTGGTTCTTCATAGATTTCACCAAAAGATCAAACCCCATATGTTTCTGGTAGAGCTACAACCTCCCTCTGAGTTAGGGACTAAATGATTGAGAAATTCATTTTCCCTGAATTCCAGGGCCTGTGTAGGACTAAAGTGGATACAACCACCCATATTAAGTGGATAAAGGGTACCCAAAATACCATAAGCACCCACTCATTAATTAAGGGCCACCAAGATTCTTTGCTCCATGCTTCTCTAGACTAAGCTGCGGTGGTTTTCTCCTCTCACTGGCTAGGCTCGGCTCCCAATAGCATTTGCATGTACAATCACGCTTTTGCCCTTATGGTTCCAAATGAATGCTTTCCTCTTCTTTCGAGTTCCTCCGCTAACAGCAACCGTCCCTTATTTCTCATATTCACTTATACTCTTCAATGAGATGCATCACTAAAGTTGTCGAGCTTTTCAGACCGAAATTGCATCACTAAAGCCGAGATACTTTTCAGACAGAGATGAAGAAATAAAAGCAAATAATGAGACATAATCCGCCTCCAATGCTTTTGCCATGTTTCCTCTTCTTTTGATCCAAATGACTCCAAAGTACCTAAATACTCAAAAACGAAACATAAGATACATAATTTACAAGAAAACTAGCAGAGAAAGCATAAACAATAGATAGATAATACGGTGTTTTAGACACCTATCAGATATATTGTTTAAAAAGCATATAAGAATGTTTCTTACCTCATTTGAAAATAAGTTGAAGAATAACAAGAAGATAAGGACATGGAGATACATACATTTTTATCTTTGCTAAGCCAAGAAAAGACCCAAGGTTGATAGTTACGATCACGAAGGTTCGCAGGAAGATCTACTATCCTAGAAATATAAGAACTCGATAATGATAGAGGGTAGTTATACCAATCTTCATCATTAGAACGACGAGGTGTTTTATTATTTCCCGAGGCATAATCAATATCGTGCATGAGAAGATCATCTGCTGCGATATTAGATTTACGATGAAGACGAACACCCCAACGTTTATCTTCCTTCTTCGCAGGAATTAATGTGTAATTTTTGAAGAAACTCTCAACTATATAGTCCGCAGCGATAATCTCCATATCTCGAAATCCAGGTTTCCTAAGATCAACTGAATACAAAGATTTTCCAGTAGCAGCACGAGTTGCGAATTCAACCAGAATGCGAATGCAATCACCAGTCAATTGATAAATGGCACATGAAAAATTGGGGTGGGAAATAATTTCATAGAATAAAGGAAGATTGACATCATAAAGAGGAAGAGGAAGACCTGCGAGGATTTGACCTCGTGAGATTAAAACTTTCTGATCATTCCAAGTAAGATCAATAAAGAGCTCCATACAGAGAGAAGACTTATTGTCATGACCATCAATTTCAGAAAGAATGAGGTCCCTATAAGCAAGCTCTGCATTAATTTGTTCAATAGTTTTCTTCTTTGGAGCCATTGGATGTAGGATAGAAAATAGGAAGGAAAAGAAGTGAAAGAGATAAGAAATCGTAGTAGTAGAAAAAGGGAATAAATTGCAGAGGTAGAAGTGATGAGGAAGATGAATAGGATAAGAGAATAAAAATAAGAACAAAATATAATATTTATAAAGAAGAGAGAGTTCGATGAAGATAGAAACTCATCAATGCGATTAGACGTGAACGGTTGAAAAGAACGGTTACGAAGAAACGTGTCAAAAACTTAATGAAAAAGAAAAATACGTGTTGCGAATGTAATGGGTGGTGATAACTATATTAAATTTACGAGAATAGAGGTTCTCATGACATTCCTTCTTCATAGAATTGACATGAGAAGAGGCAAGATGTAGGTACCGAATGTCACAGGACATTAGCTTACGGACATCATAATAAATATAAGAGGAAAGAGTTACAAAACAATGCGATGATAGAGGAAGCATGAAAGATTTGCGAGCATAAAATAATCTTGCGAAGATATGTTGCGATACTTCGCAACACATATACAGTTGTGCAAATTTTACTATAAATAGGAGTTCAAATGTAAAATTCGGGAGGTTCTTTTAATGAGTGTTAGAAAATATCTTAGGAAAGAGAATAGAGAAAGTTGTAACTATTCTAGTTCCATTTAGATACTTCTTTGTAATCAATTGAGAGAATTAATAAGAAAATTGTCATTCATCATCAAGAACTTCTTAAGTTTTACAAATTCTACTGAGGGTGTAGTTGTAGGTTATTCTGCAACTACATGTACTCCCAATCAAAGAGTACAGCTTCAGCACAAATATCTCGACGCTGACACATTGATTCAACACCAGCACGATCAAAGTGTTACTAAACTACAATTGATAAGTCTTCATTATTCCATGATAAGACTTATGAAGCAGATGCAACATCATTCGTACATGGATGCCACTAACTCCTTCAACATATACTGGCAACATGAGTTGATTCCATGAAACTTCATAAACAGGATTTCTCTACATCACAAGCCCCTGCATGATTGAGGAACTTTCTCTCTTCACCAATCACATCCAATATGAAAACTGTTGATGCTATCTACCGCAACAACATCGACTCACTGACAAAGCCAGTTCATGCTAAAGTTATGCTTTCAGGAACATTTAGGTTGAACTCTCAGTATACCTTCATCTTAGGGACGCTCAACTCATCAACTAGTTCGTGAATGTAAAAGGCTCACTGGATGAAGGAGCAAGGATTATATCTATAATCATGGTTCTAGCCTTTTCGGTCTTTGGAGCAACTTTAACCATGGTATCCGCATCAACAATAATCTCTAGAGGAAAACCATCCATGATCTCAACATCAAAAAGGATCTCTGGAGCGTGATCATTCATAGTCTCAGAACCAACGACGGTCTCAGGAGCAACATCCTAAGGGCTTCATCAACTAATCATTCTCTGAAGTGTTACACATGAAGCGGATTTCTCTAAGAACCAATGATTCATATCAAGATGTTTAGACCTGATAACATGCTCACATGAAAGTCTTCCCAAAGCTGGCACGAGTGGTGGGCATAATCCAAAGTCTTCTACAAGTTGTTCTCATCATCTCTACAAATGAGATACAACACACTTCAGGTCATGGGTTTGAAAACATGGTCATTACATTATCCCATCTCGAGAGCAGCCTCAGCTATGGTCCCGTGACCAGGGTTTCAGAAGTGATGTTTCTACGACTGACAAAAGCAAGATGTCACTGCAAGCACCATTCTCATGTATCAATCAAGGGGTCCTGATCTCAAACGAATCAATGACATTAAAATCCTTCACCAACCGTTCAAGACACAAGCGAATGGTCTAAAGACACAACATGAGTGTTTTACGACAAGCTCGTGTGAGATGATTTTACACTGTCCAGTACAAACCGATGAGCTGGGAGCAATTGGTGAAGAATTTGGGGAGGGGTCATACGCCATTCTCTTCGTATGGATGTCCTCTACAAAATATACAAAATTCACAGCAATTTGAGAAACGAGCGAAGAGTTGTGGCAAAAACATTAGACCACATGCCAGATGAAACTTTTCTGAAGGTCTCTTGGAGTTTACTGTTTCGTCAATTTAGGATCCTAAACATGCTCGGAACCCAAAAATCTTCTTTGTTAAAGTTTGGAAATTTCCTGGGTATCAGGATGCATGGGTAGACCACGAAAATCCGACATCGTACGAAGATTCTACAACAATTTCAATGAAGACCTAACTTATGAATTTTCTGATGACGAATTATGAAGAAATTCTTCGTTCATCCACATCTGAATCAGGATCTACACCATCAACGCAAATCCTTCCTTCATCGTCAGCCGATAGTCTCATTTGCTGAAGTTGTCGGTGCTTCTACTGACAAGGGACGACTCACAGATGATCGAGAGACATACAAAGTACCAGCTTTCCAGCGTCTCTGAAAGGTTGATTCATCCCAGGATGAACATCTGCAAAAGTCTTCATGTTTGACTTGATATTTCTGGAGCGTTCGCCGGAAGATCCAGAAGGGTGGTTGTAACCAGAAGTCACCACTATCTGAGGTGAAATACATGGAGTCATGGATATACCAACAACAAGCGCGTGCTGAAACGGTAACAATCCAACTCTTTCATATTTACAATTTCACTAGCTGTAGTGATTATAACGTCAAAATTTCGAAAACTTGCTCGTTCCTTCAAACCTGCAAAGACGAGCAAAATTCATCCTTCAAAATCATGACTTGATTTTTCATCAAACCATGAACAACCCACGTGAATTTTAACATCCACTGGTTTTTCAAAAATTGGACAGACGTCCATTTTACAATTGTGAAAACTCACATACAGACATTATTTCACCATGTATATTTGTCTACTTTCAACAGTTGTTCAAAATCAAAACATTGATTTTACAAAATACATATATTTAACGTGAAACTCACGTAAATTTAAAAAAATATCTATATATTTTTCTCCCTCGCACGAGCATCTATCTTTGAAGCGAGAGTATATTTTCAAAATTTTGTGAACGCTCACATATCGAAAATAAAAAATTTCATGAAAGCTCATAGACAAAATTTTAATTAACAGACGCACATCTTTTAAATTTTTTTTTTTCTCTCGTACGAGCATTCACCTTTGGAACGAGAGTTTATTCCATTTTGTGAAAGATAAAATTTTGGTTTTCGTGAAAGCTCATAGACAAAATTTTATATCATTAGACTCAGGTCTATTTTGTTTGTTCCTTAAACTAACGAACAAACGAGCGTCTATTCCTAAAATAAGGATTTCTTTTTTTTGGCCGGGACCGCGAATCTTAAACGACCAAGGTCCCGTCATCAAGATCAGCGGTTCAACACCAATCTATGCTCATCAAACGCTGGGATCTTCATTCAAGTCATGGTATACTTGTACTATCGAAATCCGGTAACATCTTAACTTACGACTAAGTTCAATTACTTATATTGTTTATTACCGGAAAATCACCATTCAATGCTGACTGAGGAACACGGCTTTCCTCACTAAGAAGGGGACTTAATGTAGATGGTGGATTTTCGACAAAGGCTAAAATCGTAAACCCATAATTATACGAACCTCTGATCCAGCAATCATACATGAGTATTGAGACACGAGTCTCATCGAATCCTCTGACTGAGAATACTTTCTCTCAGAGTACATGTAGATATATGGTCTCACGGCTAGACACTGTCATATCTCATGAATACTGAACACTTCAGTAATTATTTCTATATAGTATCACGAGATGGACAGCTCCTAGACAGCTTGATCTGCTAGTATAGAGCGATAACGTCTTCAGGATACAAACAACGAGTTTACCATGACTATATAAAGGATATGAAGCTCCAGCAAGCTCGTACCGGAATAATTAATGCTCCTAGATAGCTTTCTCTGCTAGTATAGAGCCATAAGTTAATTATTCCTAAATTCTTGGATTCATCCACAGAATTTCCGAAAATATTCAAATATTTTTGCAGATATTTCATTACTGCAAACCATGGTCCTTCCCAGCAGAAATCCATGGGTTAGTAATAAATATTCAATGCACGGGTGTCTGAGCTACCTCTGAGTAACCCCCGATTTAAATGGTGAAAGTGTTCTCAACGACGATGCACTAACAATCCCCGCACGAACGAGTATTTCAAAATACGACGAGACGATGAACCTATGCAAAATGGGACGGAAAATAATAAATAATTAAAAATTGACCAAATCCCATGCCAATTTCATAGGAGCATTGACATGAAAAACTTGAACAAATATCCTTCGCTTTGACCTAAGACCAGATCTAAAACATTGATCGTCTAGTGACCGTGTCGTTGTCAATCCCATGCCAATTTCATATTTTTTATCATATTTTATTATTATTTTCCTTGAGTTCATGAAAATCCTTTCACTTGAACAAATATCCTTCGTTTTGAGGAAACTCCTCAGTTTCATGGTGTTTCTTTCACACCAAAGAAATAATATAAAATTAAGAAAAACATTGTGGGGCATGACCATTTGCCAACCGGCCCCACACCTCATGGTTCCTCATTATTTTATTATTATTTCCCTAATTTCATGAAAACTCCGTAATCTCATAATATGTCTTTGGTCCCATGAAAATTAATATAAAATTATGGAAACTCCTTGGTTGGTGATGTGTGACCGGGCCATTAATGATTTTGGGGATTGGATGGATGACAATGATCAAGCTGATTTTTGGGTTCAAAATTCACGTGGCCTAATGGGCAACTGGTGTGCGTAGAATTCTTTGTGCTGGATAGAGCTATTATTAATGAGGCGTGGCTTAATAAATTTGAGAATTGAGGTGTAAGGCTCTTCCGCGTGAAGTTTCCGATCATTCTCCTCGATAGTTTTCTTGTGGTCAATTCTAGGCCAAACGTGCTCCTTTTCGAGTGCAAAAATGTGGTCACCTGATTTCATGCGCATGGTGATGGACAGCTGGAATGCTCCTCAAGCTTTTGGTTTCTCCGTTTATTTTCCTTTTCAATTTTTTGAAGACAGCTATGAAGGATTGGAATCTCCGTGCCAAGCCTTAGGTGGCCCCACATATCCCACTTTATTATTATTATTATATTTTTTATGTTTTCATAATCCCATGAAATTCCTTAATTTCATTGGTCTGGGACCCGGAATTATATGGAGTAATAGTTGGTTTAGAATGGGCAAAGGAAATGGGATGCGTAAAGTGCTGGTGCGTTCAGATTCTTTTGGGGCTATTTTGGCTTTTCGTAACCCTAACGTGCCTTGGTTTGCTAGGCAAAGATGGAGTATGATTCAAGACAGCTATGATTCTATTCGTTTTGTCCACACTTATCGTGAAACGAATTTTTTGCAGATTCAATGGCTAAAAGAGGTTGTCTTCTTAGGAATGGTGAAGGGTTGAATTATGATGAGAGACCTTATTTTCTATCTAACTTAGAATATCCAAATGTCTCTTATTTTAGATTTCAATAGTTTTTAAGTTTTGGGGGTCTTTTGCCCTCTTTTCTTGTAGACTCTTGTATTTTTTTTGCTATTCATCAATACAATTTCGGACTTACCAAAAAAAATCCTTCGTTTTGAGGAAACTCCTCAGTTTCATGGTGTTTCTTTCACACCAAAGAAATAATATAAAATTAAGAAAAACATTGTTATGACCATTTTTAACACCTCATGGTTCCTCATTATTTTATTATTATTTTTTCATGAAAACTAATCATAATATGTCTTTGGTCCCATGAAAATTAATATAAATTATGGAAAATTCTGGCCAAGCCTTAGGTTAATTTCTTTATTGATAATCCCATGAAATTCCTTAATTTCATGATATTTCCTTCAAATTATGAAAATTCTTTTAAATCATGAAATAATACATAAAATTAGGGAAAACGCACGGGACCGGGGCCTGACCGGCCAACCATGCTCCAAGCCGGTCCCACACGCCCACCCGTCCCTTATTTTATTATATTATTTTTTATGTTTCCCTCATCTCATGGAAACTCTTTGATTTCAACAAAACTCTTTAATTTTAGCAAAAACTTCTTGATTTTATCATATTTCCCTAAAATCATGAAAATATTATAAAATTTTGGAAAAATCGTGTGGATTTTCTCCCTTGGCTGACCGGATATGGCCAGCCCCACACTTCATGATTCCTTCACTTTTTCATTATTTTCCTTCATCTCATGAAGTTTTGAAGGTTTTATCAAAAAACCCTGGTTTCTTCATATTTTCTCAAATGTTTGCTCAAATGCACATCCGAAAATATCAAAATTCTCAGAACTGAGATACGGACACTCTAGAGACACGACCATGTTATCTTGACCGAATAAGGTTGGATCTTTAGCTCTCAATGAGCCGGTCTTACATATTTTCACAATTTGACCTAATTTGCGCAATTGTGCGTATTAGGTCTAAAACTCTTCCAAACGACTTGGAACTTCATGTAAAGATCAACACTTGATCCCGTGACCACCCAGGGACAGTTTCATAACCCCTTGGTCAGTCCCTCACCTCTTCATAATTAATTAGGTTTTATCACCTAAGGCTCAGACGAGCATTTTTCGAATAAATGATTAAACCAGCATTTAATCATTCTTTCATCAACAAGTCACCAACTATTCAAAAGGTCTTGGTATTTGCTCATGTGAGCATATGGGTGTTACATGATTGACCCACGGTCTCATGAAACCAAACCTTCCTTCGCTCCATGGTTCAATTCCTAACAAACCATGAAGTGGTCATCAATTGATCAAATTAGGGTTTCTGAGTCCTAGGATCATAATTCCAGATTCAAACACTAATAAATTTTTGACGATCTCATGATCAATATTCTTATTAATTATACTCGGTTAAACTACCTATATTTTAATTAATATTTTATTTTGGTCACGCTGCCAATGATTCATCAAATGAGCAACACTTGCTCAGATAAGCAATACTTGCTCAAATCAAAGAATATTGGTTCAACTATCAATATTCAACAAATCATCGAATGAGCAATACTTGATCGCCTCAACTATCAACGTGAGAATCATGCCCACATTCAATCCATGAGTTTTAGAATATTTTACAAAATCATGTTCAACTCAGTAAATACATGGAATCATCGTCCCATAATATCACGAAGTCAGCA
Organism: Papaver bracteatum; assembly: GCA_023529315.1. Taxonomy (NCBI): domain Eukaryota; kingdom Viridiplantae; phylum Streptophyta; class Magnoliopsida; order Ranunculales; family Papaveraceae; genus Papaver; species Papaver bracteatum. Next base: position 407,843 of record JAJJWX010003118.1, read on the forward strand.
ACTGACTGAACTAACCACGAGATGCCAATCGTGTCACTTGGGGGGATATTAACTAGGGTTTTGGTCTGGCGGTCTACGACACGTGTGTTCAAACATATGATGGAATGTGAGCAAGTCGTGCAATCAGTTGAAGGAGTTAACAAGTAATGGGTGAAAAATCAACCAAGTCTCTGCACGATGAGCAACTGTTTTCAAACACTATTTCCATCTCTCCACTCTTTGATTCCATCAACTGTCATACTTCATGGGATCATGGTGTCTACAATTCCAGCAATATGAATAAGTCTCTGAATCATTATTGAAATAACAAGAACAACAACAAGAATCTCATGTCTCACTGACAATACGAGATCAACAACTCATCAATTGAGCAATTACTCTCAACTGAGCAATTTCAATCATTCAGAACTTATGGTGGGTTTGGATGTAGAATTTTAAAGAGGGAATTTATGGGTCTAGGGGATTTGGTAGAATTACGTTTTCATTTGTATGTTTGGTTGTCTGAATCCTTGGAATCACGTTTCCTTGGGGATTCAGTTTTCCGGCAAATCCTTCATATAAAGTCCGACCCCTCCCCCCTAAGATTTGCTGGGAAACTTATCAAGGGATTTATGGACCCACTTTTTTTTTTAACTCTAAATCCCATATATATGCAATTTTAAGATTTGAGGGTAGTGTCAAACGGTACAAAGACTTTAATACAAGAAAACTCTATAAATCCAAAGAATTTTAATTGAGTTACCAAACACACAAGGAATTTGCATGAATCCCAGAATTTATAGTCCCATCGGATTATAAATTCTTGAAAACCGTAAATTCCGCAAACAAACCCACCATTATCTTATTCAGAATTCAAAATACACCTACAATATTTTATTACCATTGATTCCACACATTTCTTAGCTTCCCTCCTACATATCAACCCATCCTCTCTTTGTGACCGAATTTACTCTGGAACGGACATTGTCTTGGTTTAGGCCGTAGTACTACAGATTGATCTCTCGAATTCAAAACACCCCCTTTACAGCGGTGCATCTGTGTGAGGTTGAACATTTCGCTCGGTTTAAGGAGTCTCCTCCGCACGGTCGTCTCCTCAATTCCGTAAAAACCAGCAAATCGTTTTTCCCCATCTACATGGTTTAAATTCTAAAGTTTCTTTGGAAGATGATGGTTGCAGTATTAATCTTTTTGATATTATATATTGTAATATTTTGATGGGATTTGTATGTTCGTCCGTGAACTTGATTATCCCATATTTTGTCAAAAGTAAAGTCGTTCATGAATTGATATGGAAATATTGATTAAGGAATGGATGGACTTTTGGAAAAAACACAAAAGTTAAGCCTATATTGTCAATTGTTGATGTAAGATAGGTTAAAATCTTTTGTGATTCAAGGATAAAGTATATTATGTCACTTTGTGATGAAAAAAATAGAATAGATCCTTGTTTTTATTTTTTTCCACGGTATAAAGCTTAATTGTGTATCTCATGTTGAGCACGATACAACTAAGTCGATTTCTTATTGGCATGGTTGGTTGTTCCATGAGATGCTATATGTTGAGCATTAAGAACTAAATTAATCAACTTATGTGGTTATTTAGTTTGTATTCCATGAGTTATCTCATGTTGAGTACATGAACAGTTAAGGTTGTCATTTTCTATGATAATCTTAGTCGGGGTTCCATAATCTCTTATGTTGAGCCCAAATGAACTAAATCAATCATCTTGTGTGATTATTTAGTTAGCACTCCATAGATTTTTCTCATGTCGAGTGTGGACAATTGAATTGATTACTTTGTGATTAGTTTAATTGTGTAATCCAGTTAGAATATTTATGATAATATTCGATATGTCCATAGTTATAGGGAAGTGGAGAATAGCTAGGCTTTTCTATGATAATATTCGATATGTCCATAGTTATAGGGAAGTTAATTTTTCTGCAGATTTTTTGGCCAAAAAAGCATGTTTGTTGGCCGAGGATATTTTTGAATTTTATGAGAGTGGGCCAGGTTTCATTCAATCTGTTGAATGTCTTGGAAGGGTTTATTTTCGTTTCCGTTAGGTTTTATACTGGTGATGGCCTCACGGCTATGCACTAGTAACACCTAGTCCCTGTACAATTTTCGTTTTTTTTAATTTTATTGACCGAGTAAAAAAAAATGTTGAGCATATTTAGTCAAATTAATCATGGTTCGCTTTGGTTAATATGATTGAATATTTTGTATTCCAAATTCATACCTGTATGCAATTTTTTGAGTCTAAAGAAATCCTTCTTTTCTCTTGAAATTAAGGTCGCTCTTGTTTTTCCCTTAGGATGGGGGAGAGTTCTTTTGAACTTGCGCTTAATTTCCAAATCTTTGTGGGGAGTGCGGCTGTGGAATTTTTAGGGGTTATCTTGTATCTTTATAAACTCCTTGCTGAATGCATTTAGACTCGGCTTTATGATTGCATCTAAACAAGATGATAGAACATTTACCTTTGGTCATGAAATGTCTCTTACGGAAATTTCATTAGGATCCCGTTCTTGTACCTTTGCCAATTTTATTGACAAAAAGGAGGAGAATTAATTGTAGTTCACACTACAAATACATATGGTTTTCGGATCATTATGTAAGGGGGAGTGGTTTCCATGTGAGATGGAGTATTGATTAGGGGTAGTGAAGTATCACCATAGTATTGTTGTTGAAGTTGTGATGCAATTGGACTTTGACGCTGTGTAATAATACTCTGACACTTTATAACAATGATTGAGAACCAATGCTTTTCTCATTATTATAGCTATGGATTTTCAACAACGATGATACTAAACTTACAACCTTTGGGATCATTGGACTACTTGGAAGTGACGAAGATTTCGAGTATTGTTGAAGATTAGGCATATGGAATAGGAGCTACAAAGTTTATTTATATAATTTTTGTATTCCATATGTATTAATAGTTTTGCCACTAAAATTGACAAATGGGGAGATTGTTAGAGCACTTCTTGGTCAAACTCGCATGCGTTGCTATCTCAAGCATGTTTTTCAATCTTAGTGATCAAAACTATATAGTCTTGATTTCTAGTCTACTATAGCTAAGGTCTCGAACTAGGATATAAAGTGTAGTTGAGCTCAAGAACTCTATGGCGATCATCATACAAAACGAAGGACTACTCAAGGAACTAGTGGATTTTCATCGACTAAAAGGTATGTGAAGATTTGAACTTATCTATCACTCAAAAGTCTATCTTCTCTATCTCTGTAGGACCAGAATATCGCCACAATTATATTCACGAGAGATTAACGACATTTCTGCGAGCGTCACAACGAGTTCTCCAATAACACTTTGCGAGTGTCACAAAATAATAACGTAACAGTTGATGATGGAAGAAACATGAAAAGAACATGATTAACTGGCGATGGTTAAAATGCTTTCGAAAAGGAATATTATAGCTACTGCGATAATATCGCGAGTGATATCCGAAATTAGAGGACAACTTAGTTGTCACCCATTATGTAATTTCCTATAAATAGAGATCCAATAGATTCAGGAAAGGGGGATGTATTTTTTGAGAGTTGAGAGAGTCTTGAGAGGAGATAATTTTAGGAGAGAGAGAGATATTTAGCAGAGAGATTTTTAGAGAGATAAAATGTATTTTTTCTTTATCATTTTGTTCCCCAAAACTAGATTTAGAACTCCATTAATGGAGATTAATAATGTAAAATCAAATGTAAACTTAAACAATCATAGTGAAGAATCATGGATGTATATCAAATTGATCGAACCATGTAAAAAATCTTGGTGTCCGTTTATAATTTTAGCAATTTTACTATCATTTTTATATGTAGATCTAGAAATTAATATCAATATATGATAAGGGGTGTGTTGTGGGAAAACCTGCAACTACATTTTGGCGCTAGAAACAGGGAGGAGTAAAGGATTTATCCTCCCTGTAATTTGATTGGTTCAAGAGATCTCCATGAAGATTTGCTACTGTTTATATTTTTCTAGATCTAAAAAATTTAAGTTCAAAAATGGAAATTTTATGGAAGAAATTACACTTTCAGGGAATAAACATCGTCAACAATTTTTCTCTTTCATGTTTTAAGGGGAATATTTGTTATATCGAAGAAGATTCAAGGAAATTAATTATTAAGGAATTGAGCCTATAAAATTCAGGGGGCAAAAATTGAAGTTTCAGAAAGAATTTTACATTTTCGAAAAGAATTTTACATTCATGGACTGGGTCGATTGGTTGATTCAAGAGAAATTTGGTGAAGATAACTACGATATGCAATTTTCTTTTCTGGATCTTTAAGATATGAGAACAAATAGGGAAATTTCACCGAAATTTCATCTACAGCAAACAACATCAAAAGTTCATCAAAAATTCAGAGAAATCCAGTAACAAGGTGGAAGGAGTTAAATCGTCAAAGAACTTCTCAAAAGTGTATCCTTCGCAAGTAAAGATGAGTAGTCCAATTCGTAAAGATGTTAAACAATTATTATCTGCGAAGCAACATGATAAGAAGATGAATTCATTAAATTAGTAAAGATTAATTTGGTACGATAATGAAGGGAGGCATTAGCGTAAACCGGCAGTGAAACGGTGAAATAGCATCTACAATATTCCAGCGAAGCTAAAAAATTTTGAGTGATTTATGTACTGGCGAGGAGCTAATCTTTGAAGAGACAAAATCTTGCGATGAAATAAAATGAGTCACGAAGCAATAGGAGAAATATTACTTTATAGTTAGCAGATGTCTTTGAAAGATACCATTTTGAGAAGATGAAACATTAATTCATCACATCTAGCGAAATAAAGGGGGACCGTGATGATACAAAGATGCAGACAAAATAAAATAAAAATGAAACACATCAGGAACTACGCTTTTAGGGAGCAACTACACGTCATTCAAGTAGCAAAGGGATTTGACGTCTTTTCTGCGAAGATTTGCCAGCATCAATAACTCTGAAATATCATTCAAGCAAAGATAAACACATTTCAACAAACAAAGGAGATAAGAAAGTCAAAAATTAATTCGTTAAAGCATCATCAGCAATCAACGAAGCAAAAATAAGAGGAAAATGATATCGTCATAGAGAGCTAAAATACACCAGAGATGAAACTAATTGAGTCTATATCAATAATCAGTTCCAGAAGAATTAATCCTTCTCTTACTCCTTCTTTTTACTCTTCAAATTCTTTAGATCCGCTTATTTTAAATATGATTTATAAATATGGCCCGTAGATGAGATCAAATTAATTCTTACTGTATAATTTTCTTGCTTGAAAAATGAGAATTAACAATAGCTTTTCGAGATTACTAATCAAAATGGCATGGCTGATTGCAGCGAAGATATACAATGCATGCAGGCCTGCAAAAGAGCAAAGAAAAGATCCTGCGAAGATAACAATTTTTGCGAAGTACATTTTTCTTGAGAAGTTAATCCAACTTGCGAAGACGTGTTGTGAAGCTTACTCACAGGAGAAAATGTAGAATTCAATTCTCGTGTTAGCGAAGGTGTAATTTATGCAGGTCTACATAACCAACGTTGTGAATGAATGAAATCACAGCTGCGAATTTCTAATACAACCACGTCAGGTGAAAGATTACATGGGATAATGCAGAAGGGACAGCGATGATCACCGTTAAAGCTCTTGAAAATTTCCAGCGAAGACAATTATTATAAAGACAGCAATGATTACCAGCGAAGACGCTCGCAACAGCATGAAGAGATGATAAAAAATGATGATTTATCCTTCGCAAATAACAAAATGAAATCTCGCGGACCAAAGAAGCAAGCTAACCCAGCGAGATGCTACCATTACCAGCTAAGAAACTAGTGAATTAATTAAAAAATATAGTGAAGAAAGAAAAGATAGTGAAGAAGGGATCAACACATAATACAGATTTCAAAACCGCACCAGTGAAGAACGACACAAAAATGAAAGAAGCCACGAAAAGATGCAGCTGTACGGGAATGAAAAGATGAAAGAAGAACCAGAACCAAAGTTTTACTTTGTCAACTCCCAGTACACAGCAAAAATTGTCTCATCATTGCTTCAGTGAAAGAATACACGAGAATACATCAGCAGTTCATTCAAAAAAGGACAAATCTCTTCTCCCTTCATTTATTTTGTATTTAATTTTTCAAATCTAGGGGTTTTAAAGAAAAGCGTTAAGAAGATTTTCACAGAATTTAAACAACACTAGCAAACAAATTCCTACAGCCGTTAATTTCTCATTTATTGCGTTAAGTTTCCAATTTTTTTGCAGGCCAAAGAAGTTAACAAGTGAAAAAGTTCGAAAGAACAGCTAAAAACAGTTAGAAAAGAACCATCTTAATCAGTGCAAAATTCAGTAGTACACTTCATCGACTATTACAGTAAATCCAGGCCAATCTCATAACATAAATAATGGCGAGATATAATGGAAACAAATGAGCTATTAGTGGCGAAGGAAGAAAGAAATTTTTTAATTAATGGAAGTCAATGACAGGAATCTACAACACACAAATGAGCAAAACTACAACAACAATTCTGATGGCGATGGTAGTAGACGATGGCGATGGTAGTAGACGATGGTTACTATTCTGCGATGGTATTAACTCCGATGGCGATGGTAGTAGACGATGATTACTATTATGCGATACATGCATGCTACAATGGACAACATAAAGGAACAAGCGGCGGCAAGCTAATGGAGATAAGAAACAGAAATACTAATAATTCAACTAGCTTAAGCGATAAGATCCCATGTGAAGAAAACAATTGTAAAACTAAGTCATAAAATGTCAAACCCTTTTGCAGTAAATAAATTGCGAAAGAATGATACGATTGAGAGAAAAAAAGAAGACCAGGTACCTAGAAATATAAAGAGTTGCCCAGAAAGTAGACGTTTTTTATCAAGAAGAGTGAGGATTGAACCATGCGGCAATAAAGGATAAATTAAACAGGTAAGATCTGTTACGCCAACAAATGAGAAATGAAATTAACAGTGATTGTCATCGCCAATCCAACAGTAACGAATGATGTGGAGATAAAGGGGAAAAAAAGAGTATACAAGATAAGACAAACGAAGAGCAAACATAAAATAATGGAGCAAAAAGAATTCAAAAGCGTAAAGTGATGCATGCAAGGGCATGATCATCAGCAAAAAGTAACTAGGACGTACATGACATGTGCAAAAAGTAATAGGAGGGACATGTGTAACTAGGAGATTAGTAAATATTGCAAGATAAGACATGTGCAAGATTATTTTTGTCTCTCGCAAACAGAAGCTAGAACAGATGGTTCAGTGTGGTAATTCACAAACAGCAGATCACGGGATTCATTCTTGCTTCTCGCAAGATTATTTTTGTCTCTTGAACAGTTGGCCTTTAATTACTTCACAAGGTCTTTGATTATTTTGCAAGTTAATTTCGCAAGAGAGGGTTAGAACAATTGGTATGTTACGAGAGTATGAAAGATGCAGATCAAGAGTTTATTTCTCATTTCTTCTCATTTCACAAGCAACTCAAATATTTCGCGAGAGGCGGCAGCAACAGAAAATCGCAAGAAAGCTAAGTACTACTTCCTTGAATATTTTACTTACAGAAAATTAAAATTTTTGATTTATTTCACAAAAAGCGATACTATCGCAATATTTCAAAGAACATTTCTAAGATTTTAATATTTCAAAAGATTTCAAAAAATTTGATTTAATTTACCAAAAGAGATATAATCGCAAGATTTCTAAAATTTCTAAGATTTCAAAAAATTTCAAAGATTTCTGATTTGATTGGCAAAGAGCGATACATTCGTAAACTTTCAAAGATTTCAAAAGATTATAAAAAATGAGATCATCGCAAAAATTTAAAGATCGCAAAAAATTTCAAAGATTTCAAAGATTACAGAAAATGAAATTATTGCAAAGAGTTCTAAGATTTCAAAAAAATTGATTTAATTTCCAAAACAGCGATACCCTCGCAAGATTACAAAGACTTCAAAATTACAAAAAACCGAGAACATTCAATTTATATATTTCTCTAGAAAATTTCTTTATAGAAGATTTTTGGTTTAAAAACGCGATACAATCGCAAGATTTCAAAGATTTCTCTAGAATATTTCTTTTACAGAAAGAGATATTTGATTTAACAAATGCGATACAATCGCAAGATTTCAAACAATATTTCTAAGATTTCAAAAGATTTTAAAGAATATTTACTTCAAAAATGATGTTATGAGAATGAAAGAAGAAATGAAATAATGAAGAAACGCGAGAATATCGCGAGAAACGCGAATAAAATTTCGCAGAGACATAAGAATGGGACGAACCTTTACGGCGTGCACCCTAGTTCGCGAATACAATTTCGCAAGAGGCAAATATAAGACCTTAAAGTACGTCATATAAGGGGGTATCTGATAACATGTCTCAGCGATAAGGTTATACCGCTGCTGGAACCTGAGTCATGAATATGTTGGGGTTAAAGAAAACCTATCCGGGAGAGAGACCTTAGATTTCCAGCTTTATAAGGTTATACCCTGGTTGGACGACCGAGGATCTCTTCCAAGAAGTGCAGAGTATGACTAAGGCGCCGAGGTACACGGTTGAGCCAAGGGTGCCCGGGACGGACGAACCTAACCTGGACATCCTTGGTAAGTCTTGGATATGATGAACTTGGCCTGAATAAAACCCCACTTAGGGTGCAGTCTTGTAACTATAAGCCATATAGGCATAAAGGACAAGAGGCTGCGAAAACAACTGGTTTTTGGTAAATCTGGATGGGAGGAGCTAGTCTTGTATGGCCGATGTGCCCTCCTCAATTCTCCATCATAAAGGGAGAATTGAGGAGAGGTATAGCCTCTTGGAAGGGGAATCCGTTGCACATCTTAAGGGTACGGAGGTTGATGCTAGTGCATGTCTGCTAGATTTCCTTTGCCCCGGTTTTGGAGGAGTCGCTTCAGGTCCTCACGCGTAATGAAGTTAGATGGTTGGTCCCTTTCTCTTTGGAGTTCAGGAGTGTCACGAGCTTCTTCATCCATATAGGCCCGCGCCTCTGAAGTGCCTGTTCCGAGTGCACTAAACATGTTCCTTGTCGGCTCCAGGGGCTGTCGTGAACCATGCGACAATCGTTTGGTTAAAGTTTTGAGAAAATTAAGTACCTCCTTATGAGTTGCATCCATATCCGTTTGGGCTCTATCAAGGACTTCATGCCTTTCCATCAAATCTATAATGGTAATATGGGGTTATCCTCTGTAGTTGCGGATTATCTCACAACTACACCCTCATTAGAATCCATTAAAATGATTCCTAAACCTAATTAATTTGATATGAAACTAAGAATTAAGGTACTAAAATTATAAAGAGACACAAAGATTTTTACGTGGTTCGATCAATGTGATCTACATCCACGGTGCTTCACTAGTGATTGTATGTGATTACATGATTTTACAATTGAGACTCCATTAATGAATATTTGGAGCTCTAGAATTTTGGGGAAGAAGATGATAAAGAAAATAAATCCCTCTCTAAAATTTTCTCTCTCCTCATAAAATCATCCCCTCTCTCAAAATGTGTCTCTCCCCTTCTTCTCATGCCTAAATGGCTATTTATATGATTTTACACATTGGATAACAACTAATCTTTCCCTTAATTTCGGATCAAAGAATCATCATACGAACCTTCACAAATTTACTTCACGAACTTCCTTTACTCGTAAAACGTTCTTCGTGATTTCTTTATCTTCGCAAAATATTCTATACTCGCAAAATGTATTTTCTCTCCACAATTTCGTAAGTTATCATTTGCTGTGATATTCCGCTCCTACATCTTGCCTCTTTTTTCTTGAATATTGCTTGAAGAGTGATCTTTAAGAAAAAATCGTTGTTGTAGTAATCTTTGATCTTTGTTGATGAAGGAACGAGCGAAAGAATACTAGTCTTGAAAAGTATATACTTGCCTCTATTCTTTTGTGAAGTCCCGGAATGTTGCGAAGTAAATAAGAAGTATCAACCATTGAAGTATGAAGTATCCTTGAAGAAGTATAAGAAGTACTTAATCCTCGAAATATATAAGAAGTATGAAGTATCCTTAAGAAGTACTTAATCCTCTAAATGTAAGAAATATTGCGAACCCATCATGCGAACTCTCACTCCATATTCTTTGCCTCATGCTATGCTGTAATGCAAATAAAAATTTAGATTAGTATTCAACATTTCTTTTATCAAAATTTCTTATTTTTTATTTATATGGTACTTCAAAATCTTTTTGTTTGTTTTGATTTCCTTTGTATTATCTATTTCATCTCTCTTGACAAATATTTTTCCATGGAAATGATCCTAATAGGTACCCCCTCATATGACGCACTGAGGTTCTTTGCCTTTTACGAGTATACGCCATAAAGGTTTGCCAGCTACTACTCTCCATGTCGAATATCATATCATTGGAAATAAAGTAAATTTTTCAAGAGAAATATATAAATTGATTTGTGCGAGATGTTTTTCTCGGTTTCTTTTGTAATTGTGAAATCTTGAGATCTTTGTAATTGTGTGATTGAATCGCTTTTTGTAAATCAAATCAAAAATCTTTTATTTTTCTTAAGCAAATAAAATGTTTAAGGAAAGAGGTACTTAGCTTTTATGTGAGTCGTTGTTGTCTCTTGTGAAGTAGGTGATTTGCTTGCGAAGCTAGCATCGTCTTGCATGTTCTCATAGCATACCAATTATTCTAGCCCACTCTTGCGAAATAGAATTCTGCTGTTTTGCGAACTTTTGCGAAGTAAACGAACATTTGCGAAGTATTGGTGCTGCGAATGTTCGCAACGTAAACATTTGCGAAGTGTAAAAGAGTAGTAGTGTTGGTCTTGCGAATATTCGCAAAGTAAATATTTGCGAAGATATTTCTTTATTGCTGCGAACGTTCGTAAAATTCGAACCCACGATGATAAAATTCTTTGGATAATCTCTTTCGTAAGTTTGCTGCCAATTCCTTCTTAGTTCCGTCTCTTGCTTCCTTGAACTGTAGGCTTTCCTTAGATTGGTTAGCCAAGAGCTTCTCCATCCTCTCGAAGTAAATCGTTTCAACAAGACTAATTCCCTTGGAAATGTCAGAGCTTGATGATTCAGCAACTTCTTCACAATCACCCACTTTGATTTGTCTGGCGGCGACAACTTCATTTGGTGATCCAATAGCTTTTTTAAAGAACCGCTCACCTTCTCCAATTTCGGAGAAATTAAAATTTTCATATAGACTCCACCCTTTGCACGCTTCCAATCAGATTACGAAATGATAACAATCAACTACTTTTTAGGAACAATTTCGTAAGTTATCTCCAAGGATACTACTTTAATTAGCTTCTTGCGAATGTTTGTAACATTCTCTTATCTGAATGTTAAAGTATATACTACTTTAATTAGCTGAATATACTCCGCAACAATCAACTAAAACCGCGTACAGCTATTTTATCATCTTAGTTGATAAAGTCTACATACTTTAATTCTTCGTTTGCTGCGAACTTTAATTCTTCATAACATCATTTTTCTTCGCATGACTTCATTTTTCTTCGTTGATCTAATACTAGCTGAGATGCAGACTTAGTTGATTGAACCATAACATCTCCCTGAAGATGATATTAAACCTTCAAATCCATTTTCTACTCCATTATTGGATCTACTTCTGGAAGACGCCATTACCGTTTCAGATTGAATTTTCTAGAAAGTGAAATTTGGGGAGAAAATAGTAGAGAGAGAAGATGACCAATTATTAAACAAAATTATTGATCCAGCAAGTTACAGGAAGGATAAATCCATTTAATCTTTCCCTGTTTCTAGCGCCAATTATGTAGTTGCGGATTATCTCACAACTACACCCTCATTAGAATCCATTAAAATGATTCCTAAACCTAATTAATTTGATATGAAACTAAGAATTAAGGTACTAAAATTATAAAGAGACACAAAGATTTTTACGTGGTTCGATCAATGTGATCTACATCCACGGTGCTTCACTAGTGATTGTATGTGATTACATGATTTTACAATTGAGACTCCATTAATGAATATTTGGAGCTCTAGAATTTTGGGGAAGAAGATGATAAAGAAAATAAATCCCTCTCTAAAATTTTCTCTCTCCTCATAAAATCATCCCCTCTCTCAAAATGTGTCTCTCCCCTTCTTCTCATGCCTAAATGGCTATTTATATGATTTTACACATTGGATAACAACTAATCTTTCCCTTAATTTCGGATCAAAGAATCATCATACGAACCTTCGGAAATTTACTTCACGAACTTCCTTTACTCGTAAAACATTCTTCGTGATTTCTTTATCTTCGCAAAATATTCTATACTCGCAAAATGTATTTTCTATCCACAATTTCGTAAGTTATCATTTGCTGTGATATTCCGCTCCTACATCCTCCTCTTGTTCCTCCATCCCCTCATCCTGACGGAGGAGCAGTAGTTTCCCTGGTGATGACTGGAGGCGTTACACTTGAAGAAATGCCGGGATTTGTGGCTGCTATGGCTCTAGTGATGGGAGGTGTCACGCCTACTGGAATATCTCTGCTAGTGTTGGTGGTAGAGGAGACGGTTCCACGATATGTATTGGTAACATACTTCACGGCGGCTCCACTGACAGAGACATCGACACCGAGAGTGTTGTAGATGCTAGTTCCATCGGAATTGATTGCTGCTCCTGACCTAACTTCCACCATCTTGAAATCGGGATCGAAAAATAAAATTGGGAATTTGGAAATCGATATAGCAACCGAGAGATTAATCTCCCACTGTGGTCGCCAATTGTTTATGGGTGAAAACTATTTCTGTTGGTTTTGGTAATTTTAGGTGTCTGGATGAGAAATGAAGCTAAACCATAAACAAATGCACTGCACGGGAGTACTTTTGATTCAAGAGATCAATATATACAATTCTGGCCTAAACCAAGAAATGGCCGTTCCATACTTGCTTCGGTCACAAAGTGAAGGACATGGGGTTTATCTTAAGGAGGGAAGCGAAGAAGGTGTTGAGATTGTGAAGGTGTTGGATGTTAATGACTTGTATCAGAATATCGAACTGGCTTGCAATAATGTAAGCAATCAACTCTGGTGTTTTCTGAATACTATGACAACACTTGGTTTTTCTGTGCTTGTCTGTGTTGTTTGGAAATAGGCAAAGGACCTATTTATACAAGTCATAGAGCGCAAACCCTCATCTCGTAGGAAGTAAAGGAAGTTGAGTGATGGAGTAGTGGGGTCGTGTGGGTGATTGCATGATCACGTCTTGGCCCACTTCTCCCATCATTACTAACTTTCCATGCTGTAGTTGCATAAAATCCTACAATACATCCCTTATAAGAATTCATAACAATCAACACAGTTCTTAAGATCAATAACGACAATTTTTATTAATTGAATCTAGAAATTTTACATGAAGGAAATGAAATCAAGAATACAACACTATATTGGACTATCTCTCTCCTCAAAACATTCTCAACACTCCCAAAAATTATCTCTCTTTTCTTTCACCTATTCATCTCTTTATATAGGGTATTACATAGTGGATGACAGCTAAGTTGACCTTTATTTTCGGATCTGATTTGTGGAATTTCGCAAGCTTACAAATGTTAATTTCGCAAACATCCTAAATTTCGCTAGATCGTCACACTTTTCTCATGTTTATGCTGTCGTCATCTGTTATGTCATTTCTGAAATCACATTGCGACGTCTTCGCAATGTTGTTGATGAAGATTTCGCAAATGTGTTGTTGTTGCAATATTCGGATCCTACATCTTGCCTTTTCTCATGTCTTCTCTGCGAAGGGGAGAATGTCATGAGAATTTGTATTTTAGAATGCCGAAGCTTTTCATCTTTCCATATTCTTTTTTACTGACACGATCTTGTATTCTACGCAGTATTTATTACACTTATCTTTTCTTCCACCCATTTCTTGACACGTCTTTTTCAACCGCTATTTATCGACCGTTCATGTCCACTCTTCGCATTAATGATTTTATCTTCTCGAGAACTCTTCTCTCTATATATACTCTTCTCATTATTCTCTTTTTCTCTTTTCACTTTCTTCTATTCTTTTCTCCGCATATTCCGCTTCTATAAATTTTCATCCTTCTTTTTTCTTTTGATCTTCATTCCTTCATTCCATACTCAGATATGCTTCCAAGCGGTCATAAAGCTAAAACTTCTTTTGAGGAAATTCAGAAACGTCTCATAGAGAGAGGTTTTACACTATCCACCATTCCCAATCAAGAAGCTACCTCCATTCTTTCTGCTAAATTATTTTCTGATCATTATTGTGATGATAAAGAGATCTTAGTTTCGCTGGGTCAGATTCTCGTTGGCATTCCTATCCCTCTTTATGATCCTAACCTTCCTTTATTCTATGAAATACTCTCCCACGCAAAGTTCTCGCGGGAAATATATCAATTAGGATTGCATTCGCTTAATGCTTGAATTCGCTAACCGTGGTGCTGGCAAAGGGTCTCTTTATTCACAAGATGTTAGGGATCCTGAATTTAAGGAATTAGAAATTCTTCCCAAAAAATACACCGCAAAAAGTTTCTTTGATAATTATGAACTAATACCTATGAAGAACGTCAAAACTGAAAATGCGAGGGTCTAGCAACCTCACCCAATATTTCGATTAGCAATCTGTATGGAAAACTCCGAGTTGTTTTCTAGAGAATCAACAAGACTCAATCAATAGAAAATATCTTAAGGAGTTATTATCTCACTCTCTCTATTTGGTTTACTCAAGAAAATATAATTCGCGAGCCTAATCAAAGAGAGATAACTTGGATGGTACCAAAGACCAATATCCAAGTGTCAATCAATTTAAATCAACAACCAATAAGGTCGGATATTCTAATAGATTGAGCAATGCACAACATATATTATTTCAATTATATAAAAAGATAATACAGAAAAGAAATAACACAGACACCAAAATTTTGTTAACGAGGAAACCGCAAATGCAGAAAAACCCCAGGACCTAGTCCAGATTAAACATACACTGTATTAAGCCGCTACAGATACTAGCCTACTCCAAATTAACTTCGATCTGGACTGTAGTTGAACCCCAACCAATCTCACACTGATCCAAGGTACAGTTATGCTCCTACGCCTCTGATCCCAGCAGGATACTGCGCACTTTTCCCTTAGCTAATCTCACCCACAACCAAGAGTTGCTACGACCCAAAGTCGAAGACTTTAGCAAACAAATATGTCGCACACAGAAAAATCTACAGGTAATAGATAAATTCATCTCTCATGAATAAACCTATGAGTTTTGTTATGTCTTTTGATAAATCAAGGTGAACAGGAACTAATCGATAAAACCAGACTTATATTCCCGAAGAACATCTCAGTTTCATCAATCACCTCACAATAAACTTAATAGACGCAGCGAAGAAGATTATTGAGGAATCACAAACAATGAGACGAAGATGTTTGTGACTACTTTTATCTTGCATATCGGAGATATAAATCTCAAGCCAATTATTATAATTGTACTCGTACGATAGAAATAGAAAGATTAGATTACACAACTACAAGATAAGTAGAATCGGTCTGGCTTCACAATCCCAATGAAGTCTTTAAGTCGTTAACCCGAGTTTAGAGAGAAAACTCAAGGGTTAATGGAGATCGACTCTAGCTTAGAGAAAAATAGTATCGCACAAGAATGGTGTGTGTGGATTAGTTTTTCCAATGTCTAAAGTTCCCCTTATATATTCTTTCAAATCAAGGTTTGCAATCAATGTTAGCTTAGTAACAAAGCATTCAATATTCACCGTTAGATGAAAACCTGATTAGATACAAGATAATATCTCTCAACCGTTAGATCGAAAACTTAGCTTGCCATACACACATGTACTTGACGTTTTGGGTTTGTATAACCGTACCCAAACGTGTACAATGGTTGGTTCAATATTAGTCAACCAAATGGTTAGCCAAATGATAAATTTCATATCAACCATATTTTTCTTCACCATAACTAGTCCAAATGACTTAAATGAACTAGTTAAAGAGTTGTTCAATTGCTATGAGATCTCAAGTACTACAAGAGACACAATTAAATCAAAAACGATGTGATTCACTAGAATAATTAATCATGAACTATAAAGCCACGGTTTTCAAAAGCATCCCTTAGTAATTTAAGAATAATTTCATGAACAACGTTTTCAGACATAACCTCTTGAGTTCGCGGACTCAAGCTAACCGGTTTAAGTTAATAAACTCCAGCAGAATTTCTCGGGATGAGAACTTCCGTCAGTTCGCGGACTGCACCTGAGCTTCAACTTCACCAGATATTCTCGGGTTCGCGGACTTATGCCAGTTCGCGGACTGAGTTGATGATCATGTTCCGGTTCTACTTGATCAACAAAGTTCACAAACTTCGGTTCAAGTGTTAAGGACTTATACATATATGTGTTTCCACAACAATGTTTATATCCCCCAATGGTTATATAGTCTAAACTCTCATTTCAATCATTGAAACATTCTCAGAGGATGTCATATAGTTGTTTTCATGAACTAGTTTTTGTCAGAGCGATTTTCAAAGTGATTGAAACATAACATGACTTTCGTCACTAGGCAAAGATGAACTTGGCTAAAGCGAAAGCTTTACCAACACATATTTCGAGAAATAGATAAGCGAGATATACTCAGCTCGAAATGTCACATGTGCATATTCTTAGTCCATATAGTAAAACGACTTTTGTCTCAAGATAGGAGATTGTAGTTGCAGGTTTTCCCACAACATATCATATCTTGATATTAATTTCTAGCTCTACATATAAAAATGATAGTAAAATTGTTAAAATTATAAACGGACACCAAGATTTTTTACATGGTTCGATCAATTTGATCTACATCCATGATTCTTCACTATGATTGTTTAAGTTTACATTTGATTTTACATTAATAATCTCCATTAATGGAGTTCTAAATCTAGTTTTGGGGAAGAAAATGATAAAGAAAAAATACATTTTCTCTCTCTAAAAATCTTTGTGCTAAATATCTCTCTCTCTCCTAAAATTATCTCCTCTCAAGACTCTCTCAACTCTCAAAAAATACATCCCCCTTTCCTGAATCTATTGGATCTCTATTTATAGGAAATTACATAATGGGTGACAACTAAGCTGTCCTCTAAAATCGGATATCACTCGCGATATTATCGCAGTAGCTATAATATTCCTTTTCGCAAGCATTGTAACCATCGCCAGTTAATCATGTTCTTTTCGTGTTTCTTCCATCATCAACTGTTACGTCATTATTTTGTGACACTCGCAAAGTGTTATTGGAGAACTCGCTGTGACGCTCGCAGAAATGTCGTTAATCTCTCGTGAATATAATTTTGGCGATATTCTGGTCCTACATCTTGCCTCTTTTTCCTTGAATATTTCTTGAAGAGCGATTTTTAAGGAAAAATCGATTGTTGTAGTAGTCTTTGATCTTTGTTGATGAAGGAACGAGCGCGAAAGAATACTAGACTTGAAAAGTACGTACTTGCCTCTATTTTTTTGTGAAGTTCCATATCTTTGCTAAGTAAATAATAAGTATTAACTCTTGAAGTATTCGAAGTATGAAGTATCCTTGAAGAAATATAAGAAGTACTCATTCCTCAAAATATAAGAAGTATCCGTCCTTGAATGAAAATCATAAGTATTGCCTCTATTCATGCGAAATTATTACTTCATTTTTGGTGAAAATCCCTGTCCATTTTGGAAATGATTCTTGTCGAGAAGATAAAGAACATAAAATATATTCTTGGTAATCCATAGTTGCCTCTGTTCTTTATCTATGGAGGTAGAATCCTTGAGAAAATGTTAAATGAACGAATTGTCTCTTTTTTCTTATCTTGCCTCTGCTTCCTGCGATAAAATAATCATATTCCGCGAAATTCTGGAATAATCTGCTAGATGCTGAATGATTTTGCAAGTTTCTGAATAAACCTGCGAAAGTATGAATAGTGCTGAATAGTCCCGCGATGAATAGTGCTGAATAGTTCCGCGATGAATAGTGCTGAATAGTTCCGCGATGAATTTGCTGCGAGATTGTAGACTATCCTCTTGAGAAACTCTGAATAATACTTCTGTGAAATTCTGAACAATACTTCTGAGAGATTATGAATAGTATTTCTGAGAGATTCTAAATAATATTTGCTATCTCTCTTGCGATGAGCAAACCTTTCCTGCATTCTTAAAAGAAAATAATTAATGTTTGAGATTATTCTATTGGTCTTATTTTGCCTTCCTATTTAAAGGTCTTATTTTGCCAATTTTTCTTTTTGCTACAAAATCGCAGGACGTCTTTACATTTGCATGTATTGACCCATTGATCTTTGAATTTTCTGCGACAATATGACAGGTCTTAATCCCCTCGCGAGAATAAAGTCCCATGACATTTCCGTCTTGCGATGAAATCGCAGGACGTCTTTACACTTTTATGTAAAAACCCATTGATCTCATCTTAACATTTCTCTTTTGGCTTGTTGCCTCTGTATAATTTACGTCACGCGACAATATGACAGGCCTAAATGTTCTTGCGATCATAAAGCCCCATGACATTGCCGTCTTAAGACACTTATCAGCTCCCTAATGGAGGGTGCCTCCCTTATCTCACTCTCCTAGATAGGTTTTCTTTAACCCCAACATCTGCATAACTCAGGTTCCAGCAGCGGTATAACCTTATCGCTGAGTCATGTCAAGATATACCCCCTTATATGACGCACTATTAGGTCTTACATTTGCCTCTTGCGAAATTGTATTCGCGAACTAAGGTGCACGCCATAAAGGTTTGTCCCATTCTATTAATCTCTGTGAAATTTTATTCGCGTTTCTCACGAGCATTGTAACTCTGATAAAATTTCATTAAAATTTGGCAATTTTTTCAAACAGAGTACTGTTTTCAATTGCATTTTCTTCAAACAAATTCTGTATAAGCTTCTTTAAATTTTATCATTTTACCTTTCTACTTACTATCTTTTGGTTCTGTTTTTCTGTTACGTTTTGCTCTTTCTTTTTTTATCTGCGATCGGCTCGCCATTTTATTCCTTTCGCTGCTCTATTGAATCAATCATCAATCTTTCATCTCTCTGTCGTTGCTTGATGTTGTACTTCCAATTGCTCTTCTTTTCATCTCTATCTTCGCAAGATTTTATATCAATCTCATAACATTTCTCGCTTTCTCCCCAATCTCCCTTAATTACTCCAACTCCATTAGGATGAGGAAAGTTAACACACTGGTGGAAAGTAGATGCTACACCTAATATCCCATGTAGCCAAGGTTGACCAATCAGGGCATTGTAAGGTGATTCAATGTCAACAACACACAACAAGATCTTGGAAGTTATCCCTTTCAATGGAATCCGCTGTAGTTGCAGAATATCCTACAACTACACCCTCAGTAGAATTAGTAAACTTAAGAAGTTGATGATGATGATTAACAATTTTCTTATTAATGCTCTCAATTGATCACAAGAAATATCTAAATGGAATTAGAATAGTTACAACTTTCTCTATTCTCTTTCCTTTAATATTTTTTCACACTCACCAAAAGAACCTCTCAAATTTAACATTTGAACTACTATTTATAGTGAAATTTTTACAACTGTAATATCCTGCGAGGCATCATAACTTATGATCGCAAGTTTATTTTATACTCGCAAACTTTTCATTCTTCTCCCGCGTTTCTTCTATCATCGTGTTATTTCTTGACACTTTCCTCTTATATTTGTTGTTATATTCGCAACCTAATATCTTACGATATTCGGTACCTACATCTTGCCTCTTCTCATGTCAGTTCTGCGAAGAAGAAATCTCATGCGAACCTCTATTCTCGTAAATTTAATATAGTTATCATCACCTGTTAGATTCGCAACACGTATTTTTCTCTTTTATTAAAATTTTGACACGTTGTTTCGTAACCGTCCTTCTCAACCGTTCACGTCTAATCGCATTGATGAATTTTTACTTCCATCGAACTCTCCCTTCTTTATAAATACTATCTTTTTATTCTTTTATTCTATTCATCTTCTTTACCATACCTGCTTCTGCAATTGCTTCCTTTTTTCTCCAATTACGATTTCTTATCTCTTTCACTTCTTTTCCTCTCTATTTTTCTATCTTTCATCCAATGGCTCCAAAGAAGAAAACTATAGAACAACTTAATGCAGAGTTTGCTGATAGAGATCTCGTCCTTTCTGAAATTGATGGTCATGATAATAATTCATCTCTCTGTATGGAACTCTTTACTGATCTCCATTGGGATGATCGGAAAGTTTTAGTCTCACGAGGCCAAATCCTCGCAGGTCTCCCTCTTCCTCTTTATGATGTCCATCTTCCTTTATTCTATGAAATTATCTCCCATCCAAATTTCTCACGAGCCATTTATCAATTGACTGGTGATTGCATTCGCATTCTGGTTGAATTCACAACTCGCGCTGCTACTGGAAAATCTTTATATCCAATTGATCTTAGGAAACCTACATTTAGGGATATAGAAATTGTTGCTGCAAATTATACAGTCGAGAACTTCTTCAAAAATTATACATTAATTCCTGCGAAGAAGGAAGGTAAGCGTTGGGGTGTTCGTCTTCATCGTAAAGCTGATATCGTAGAAGATGATCTTCTTATGCACGATATTGATTATGCCTCAGGAAATAATAAAACCCCTCGCCGTTCTCATGATGAAGATTGGTATAATTACCCTCTAGCATTATCGAGTTCTTACATTTCTGGGATAGTTGATCTTCCTGCGAACCTTCGTGATCGTAATTATCAACCTTGGGTCTTTTCTTGGCCTAACAAAGATAAAGATGTATGTATCTACATCCCCTTATCTTCTTGTAATTTTTCAATTTGTTTTCAAATGAGGTAAGAAACACTTTTATATGTATTCTAAACAATATATTGTTGCCTCTGTTTCCTATCCTTATTTGAATTTATAGACTCTTCCTGATTTTCCTGGGACTGTTGCGAGTAAAGATAAGAACTCAACTTCTTCTGAAATTTTATCCGTGAGACAAAGAACGCTTCGTTCTGCGAAGAATACCAAACCTTCTGATGAAGAAAATATTCTTCGCAAAGGAAAGAGGAAGCTTGAGGATGTGATTTCTGCAAAGAAGAGGAATAAACTCCCAACCAGTACTTACTCCAACGTGATTTCCTCTAGCAAGAACGTTGACGGAGAACAAAGTGATGAAGATGATAAATT
The DNA here is from genome assembly GCA_023529315.1 of Papaver bracteatum. Taxonomy (NCBI): domain Eukaryota; kingdom Viridiplantae; phylum Streptophyta; class Magnoliopsida; order Ranunculales; family Papaveraceae; genus Papaver; species Papaver bracteatum. The sequence continues at coordinate 429,035 of JAJJWX010003118.1, forward strand.
TCCTGAGAAGGGTCTTAGCTCTAACTCTAATACTATTTCTGATAGGGGATATGAAGATGACAATGATGAAGAATGTGAAGACTATATCAATGCAGAAACTTTTGAGTCTGCAATGATTCAAGTTTCTGAGGCTTTTCTCCACTCTTCTCGTGGGTTAGGAAACTATCCTACTGCGAATGCTCGTAAATTTATTGCGAAGGCTTGCAAAGTTCCCACTGTACTCAACAATAACTCACTTAATGGAATTTCAAGATTCGTATCTCCTGCTAAATTATACGCTTTGGGGAGTATGGTAAATTCCTTTTCTATTCCTTGTTTATTTCCCTTATTTCATTGATTTTTAATCCTTTTTATTTATTCAGGTTGGGAGGGTCACCAGCATTTTGCTTCAGATTGGGAAAGGCGTCATTCCATTGCTGAGAAGAAAACTTTAAGCCGTTGTAAGAAGTTTGAAATTGAGAATTCAAAACTTCGTCAGCAAATAGAGTATTTGAATATTGATAATGCGGAATTAAATTCCCGCTGCGAAGATAACCTACAATCTGCGAATATCGCAACTGGAAGTTCTTCCCTTCTTGAGGAGAATAATCAATTAAAGCTTGAAAATACTTCTCTTCGTAATGATAAGAAGCAATCAGAAGGTAAGTTCGTGTATTATGACCACTTTAACTCCGTAATTTGCTAACCGATTTCTTAATTCCTTCCCTTACTCTTTATTCCCTTATCCTGTAATTACTGCAGAAAATTATGTGAAGATGAATGATGATCTGAAAACTATTCTTGCCGCACGTAACCAGAAGATTCGTGATTTAAAATCTCAACTTCAAATTTCTCGGGACAATCATAATTTAAATATCAAGCGTTTCCGAGCTAAAATGACTCGCAAGATTTGTGAAGACAACCAAATTCCTCTCAAGAAGTATCAGACACTCCTTTCTGAAGAAATTCCCAATGATACCCCGTATTTAGAAATTTCTGATAGTGAAGTTGAAGATGATATCTCCGAAGAAGAAGAAGAAGATCATTTTGATGAAGATAAATCATCTTCAAAATAGTTTTAGTCCTTTCTGTATATTTGCTTCAGTTCTTTTATCTTGTTTACTTGAGTACTGCACTTTTTAATCCATCAACAATTTCCTTTTGAAATTTAACTAGTACCAATGTCTTAATTTTGCGATGATAAATTGATGTTTAACTGAATGCTTCCCTCTGTTTGCATGACTTGATCATATGGAGAGAAATAATATATTTTGAAGACCTAACTTAGTATTCCTTTCCCCCTTATTATTGCTCTTCAGGTGATCAATCCTTATTTTAAGTATCTAGAATATCTACCTCAGTTTAAGTTGCGAAGCTTCAAGATTTTGCGAAGTACATATGAAATCTTCCCCTTGAAGTATAAGTATTATGAATCCTCCTTGCAGAATTACGAAACATCCTTGAAAAAAGTATAAGAAGTATGAAATATTCTTGAAGAAGCATAAAAAATATGAAACATCCTTAAAGAAGTTTACGAAGTATGAAACACCCTTGAAGAAGTATAAAAAATATTCACTCTATGAAGAAACATTCAATGTTTGAAGAAATATAAGAAGTATTGAATCTCTGAAAAAGTATAAAAAGTATTGAATCTTTGAAGAAGTATAAGAAGTATTCAACCTTTATGAATATGATTGCGAACAAAATTGCTTCTATGCTTATGAATTCTTTATATATATTCTCGTAAAATTTTTCCAATAATATTGATGGAATTGATTTCAGTAATTGCTGTGGTCTTATCATGCCTTCCTAAGTAAAGGTCTTATTTTTCCACCTCTTTTTGTGATGATATTTTAGCGATAATATGACAAGTCTGAACATTATTGCGAATATACAACCTCGTGACATTATCGTCTTGCGATGAAATCGCAGGACGTTATCACACTTTCATGTAATAACCCATTGATCTCATCTTAACTTCATTGTATGTGACTCTGCGAATATGTATATATATAAATATAAATATATATATTTTATTTTATTTTTATATATTCGCAGAAATATGATTGTTGCACAAATATGACAAGTCTTTATGTTCTTGCAAACAAGAAGCCTCATGACATTTGCGTCTTATAGCACGTATCAGCTCCCTCATGGAGGGTGCTGCCCTTTATCTTCCCCTTGGTTTCCCCTTCAAGGAAGCGTACATCGACCATACAAGGTTAGCTCTTCCCATCCGGTTTTTCAAACAACCAGCTTTTGATTGCAACCTCTTATCCTTTTTGCCTATAGGGCTTATAGTTACGAGGTTGCACCCTATGGGGTATCTTTGGGCCAAGTGTATCATTTGCCAAGAATTTCAAAGAATGGCAGATGTGCTTCAAACCCATCCGGCACTCTTGACTCAACCGTGTACCTCAGAGCCTTGATCGCTTTCTACACTTCTTGAGAAAGACAGTATGCCTTAGTTTCCCAACCTATATCCTGGTACATCGCAAGATTAGGTTGAGAATCCAAGGTGTCTAACCCGGATAGGTACCCCGCTTTTGGGTTGTACCCCATAATGTCCATGTACTCAGGTTCCTTGGTGGTGTTCCGGTTTCCCTGAGCCATGCTGATAGGTACCCCCTTAAATGACGTACTTTAGGACTTTGCCTCTTACGAAATGTTGCTTCGTGAACTAGGTTGTACGCCACAAAGGTTTTCCTGTGTAAAATTTCTGCGGCTTTCTTTCTTTTTTGAAAGATAATCACAGTTTGCGGTCTTTTGTTCGCAAATATGTTTTGCGTCTTTCTTCATTGAAAGCTAATCGCAAAAAAAAATAAAAATAAAATTGTATTCGTAAAAATACTTCACAAATATTTCACGTTGTGAAATACCTCATTTCATTTTCTTGTTTTTTCAAAATGCATTTTATTATACACTGTGAAGAATTGTACTGATTACCTTCGTAAATCATACCTATTCTTTACCTTCGTAAATTTCTTGTATGCTCAATCAGTGTAACTTCATTCCTTCATGACTTAATCTTCAGCCATTAAATTTTCACTTCTCTTTGCAGCCTTTGTTCTTTTTCTCCAACTTTCCTTCTCAACAGTTTTTCCTTCGCAAACTTCTACTTCAGTATCGAAACATTTCTTCCCTTCTGCCCAATCACCCTTGATAACTCCAATACCTTTAGGATGAGGAAATTTTATGCATTGATGAAAAGTTGAAGCTACGCCTAAAATCTCGTGAATCCAAGGTCTCCCTATCAAAGCGTTATACGGTGATTCAACATCAACAACGCAAAATAAGATTTCAGTTCGCATCCCCCCTAATGGAATTCGCATGCTTATTTCTCCTTTAGGTTTATTGGCAGTTCCATTAAAGCCATAAATCCTGTAAGTAGAAGGTATTGGATCTGCGTCCTCTCCCCCCATGATTTTGTAAGCAGGATAGAAGAGAATATTGACAGAGCTTCCTGTATCAATTAAGATTCTATTAAGACCAAATGATTCTCCATCTGTATCATCCTCACTTTCTTCCATATTCAGACAAATTTCCAATCTCACTACCAATGGATTATCATGTATTTCGCAACCTTCTGTAACTTCTGTAGCTTTAAAAGAGATTTCACGCTTCTGCCAATCTTCGAGTCGTGAAATTTTTGTGATGTTCATTATTTCTCTTCCTTCACCATCTCTCGCATATACCCTAATTAACACATTATCATGAAAATCTTCTATGGTTTTATATGAGTGAACTATAGAATTGCTGAAAACATTTCTTGCTTTTGGTCCCACTTCAATGTGTAAGATTTCTTTTCCCTTTTATTGTGTTGTATTCACCATGCGAGTTTCCATTGGTGCTTGCGGTAATTGTTGCGATTGTGCTTGCTTGAGTAAAAAGTGATCTAGTTTGCCCTGATCAATCACTCGCAAGATAATCCTTTTGATATTATTACAACTATTTGTAGAGTGCCCATGAAAATTATGGTACAAGCAAAATTCATGACTTCTTGGACCCATTGGTGGTTCCTTTCCCATATTCCATGGAGTTGGTATATTCTCCATCAAGATAATTACCTGCCATATCTTCTCTACACTTGTATTAAAAGGTGGCATCTTTATTTCTTCTCTTATCATTCTTTGACCTCCTTGACCATTGTTATAATTTTGTCTATTATTCCCTTGTCCAAAATAATTCTGCCTTTGTCCCCCATAATTTTCTTGCCGCTGATCTAATCTTGGGATATGGTTATTTCCTCCTCGACTGTAGAAATTCCTTTCTCTATCATACTCTTCTTGATATTTACTTCCCATTGATACCATTTTTGGCTGGCTATTGTTGGTCTTCTTGATCTTTTCTTCTGATATCTGCGAAGATGTTTGCGAAGTACCTGCTACGACATTGATTATTTTAGGAAGTAAGTTTGCTCTTGTATCTTGATTGTTGGTGTTTACCACTGGATATGACTCCATATTGTTTTTCTTTTCTTCTAATGTAATGTACTCCTCTTGCAATTCTCGCAATTCTGTCATCATAATCGAATTCTTTCTTCTGAAGATTTGAACATATAATTGTTCAGTTGCGAACATGGCATTTATGAAAGACAAAATCAGGTATCTCTCATCCACACGTCCTACCATATCACTGCACATAGTTTTCCATCTTCTTACCAAATGCTTCAAACTTTCACCAATTCTTTGTTTTAAACCAAACACATATTCAATGCCAAGTCGCGAGGAATGATTCGTGATATATGCTCCTAAGAAAGTTATCTGTAAATGATTAAATGATGTAATAGTGTTCTTGGGAAGTCCTTCGAACCATTTTAGAGCTTCTCCTGTTAAACTTGATGCGAAGTACTTGCATAATACAACATCATGATTCTCCCATTGTAGCATGCATCTTACATATGCTTTAATGTAATGAATAGCACATGAATTCCCGTCAAAGATGCTGGTTAACGTAGGAAGATTGCACTTTGGTGGAATCCCTCCCAACTGTACTTCTCTAGAAAAAGGAGTCCTCGCAGCTTCTTCTATTGCTTCATCTAATTGCCTTCTATCTCCTCATTCTCTACTGCTTATCATTCCTCTCATTTCCGCTAATTCTCGAAAGATTCGTGCATTTGCTTCAGAATTCTCCTCTATTGGCCTCTTCAACACAACTTCTCTTCTTCTACGTTTTTGCATCTCCTCTCTTGCGATTCTTCGGATCCTATCATACTCTTCATTAATGTTTTCATTTGCATGATTTTGCAAATATCTCCTTTCCAAATTGTCACAATTGTTTTGTTGCAGAGCATTTTGAAATTCTTGTTCTTCCATTTTTGTTCTCCTCATCCTTCTCATATGAATATCTGGAATTTCTTCTTCTTCATTTCCCCTTCTTCTGTGATTTATTTCTTCCTGGTTTTCCTGAACTCTGATTCGAAGATTTGGTTCGTTCCTACAACTACACCCTCAGTAGAATTAGTAAACTTAAGAAGTTCATGATGATGATTAACAATTTTCTTATTAATGCTCTCAATTGATCACAAGAAATATCTAAATGGAACTAGAATAGTTACAACTTTCTCTATTCTCTTTCCTTTAATATTTTTTCACACTCACTAAAAGAACCTCCCAAATTTAACATTTGAACTACTATTTATAGTGAAATCTTTACAACTGTAATATCCTGCGAGGTATCATAACTTATGATCGCAAGTTTATTTTATACTCGCAAACTTTTCATTCTTCTCTCGCGTTTCTTCTATCATCGTGTTATTTCTTGACACTTTCTCTTATAGTCGTTGCTATATTCGCAACCCAAACTCTTGCGATATTCGGTACCTACATCTTGCCTCTTCTCATGTCATTTCTGCGAAGAAGTAATGATCGTGAGAATATAACCGTTACTTATCCTTTTTATTTGGATATGTCTTTTGTAACCGTTGTTTTCTAACGATTTCCTTATATATAAACTCCTTTTATTCCCTTTCTTATCTTTCTCTCACTTTCCCTTTTCACTTCTGTAACTCCATCTTCTTATTACACTTTCAGTTATCATTCTATCTTCTTGTTTTACCTCATCATGAGTTCTCCAAGGTAATTTTCTTCTATCTCTCGCGTCTTTCACTTGTTTATCTCTTTGATTTCCGTCTAATTTATTGTTTGATTTTGATTTATTTCAGCAAAATTATTCCTCAGGAGAAACCTTCAACCAAAAACTCAAGTCCTAATCTCCGAAGAAGAAAATCCAAGAATCAAAAGGTAGTTAAAATACTCTATTTTCCTTTTTAATCAATATATTGTTGCCTCAGTTTTTAATCCACCTTTTGATTCGTAGGTTGGTGAAAAATCAAAACCCAATAAGAGATCTCGAGTAACTAAACCCACACCATTAATTTCAATCGATGACTTCCTTCTTGAGGTTGATGAAGAATTTCCCTCTCCCCCTCGTGGAAATACTTCTTCGCAAACTCCTGCCTCTACTCCATTACCCAGTTTTCAATCTCCCACCAATGTCAATTTATCAACACTTCTTCGAGATCAACCTTCGCAAGATACTTCTTCAACTTCGTCTCCCAAAAAACCTATTTTTACCCCTAATCCCTTGAATGTTGTTGCTCCAAGCGATTTACAACTTGCTCCAATTCCTTCAAATTCTTCTCCTCTTTCTCAAGAATCTCGAGACGGAATTTATTCAACTTTCCAAATGTTATCCGAGGTCTTAAGTAGTACTGCGAAGTCTTCAAATGTTCGTTCGCACTCTGGATTTTGTGAAGTGCTTAATAATTTTATCAATCCTGATATTTCTATTTCATGCCAATCTTTGGAAAAAGTAGTTGAATTGCTTCGCCAATCTCAGGAATCCTTGAAAGCGGAATGTGAGAGTCTTCGTAAAGTGAATCATCAGCTTCAGAATGATTCTCTAGATTGTGCGATCCTTCGCAAGAGGAATGATGCATTAAAAGGTATTACTATTATCTCTATACTTTCTTTTCCTTTGTTTACTTCTATTCCTCACATGCTTGAAACATCCATTTAAACCGATTCCCCTTTATAGAATCTATCCAGAAATGTAGAATGTTGGTACTTCATCATGAATCAGATGCATAAGAATCTCAAGCCAAACATGCAAGTCTTTTGAATCAATTCTCCCACTTGTCTAATCTTCATTCATGTGCTCTTGATAATTTTGATGCCCTTTTCCAAGAGAATACTCAATTAATTTACGATCAGAAATTTTTGAATGATGAAATATCTCATCTCAATTCTTATTTAACTAAATCCGATTTAAAGATAGAATCCCTAGTAGAAGAGAATGAAACCTTATCAAAAGAACGATGTTTGTACTTGAATACAATGAACGCTTCTTCGCAACAATTAAATATTCTTCAGAGTAAATGTTGCGATCAAGAAAATCTCCTTTATTTGTTAAAAGGTGAACTTGAGGAATTGAAAAGGTCTTCAGATGCCGAAAGAAGTTCATTTGCTGCCGATAAGAAATCCCTTATTAATAAGAATATGATATTAAGCACTAAGATAAATAAACTTAAAGAAGATTACTCTCAACTAGAAAGTCTTAATGCCAAACTTGCGAAGGATAAAAATTATCTTCTTTCCAAAGATCAAAAGCTTCAATCTAGACTTAAAGGATTAGTTGGCGATGGTTTTGACAATGCGATGGATCAGATGAAGAGTTGTTGTCTATCTTTAGGTCAATTTCTTTCTTCACAAAGAGAAGGTAGTCATTAAAATTTGACTGCCTTTGGTATACCTTTCAATTTTGTTATACTCGCAAAACTGATTCTTTAAATTTTGTTTCACTCGCAGAATCTGAAAACAACCTCCGCAGTGCTAAAGTTGGACTAGAAGCCTCTTGTTCTGAGCTTCGCAAGAAAAACGCTATGCTTTCTACTCGTTTGATCAACTCTCGTGATCGTGCCACTCGAAGATTCAACTATCTTGCTTACGCCAAAGATATCGAAGATACCAACCATCAGAAGGCTATACTTCGTGAAAGTCATCTGAAAGCTCAAGTCTTTGCGAATAACATTCTCTTATCAAGGTCCTTGCCTCCCTTGAGAATTAAAACTCTGGAAATATCTGATGATGAGGTTGCTCGTGATCCTGATAGTGATTTTGATTACGAGATTGACGATGAAGGACTTGATTTGGAAAAAGAACTATCCCTCAAGGAGATGTTCCTGTTGATGGTCCTACCCCTCATAAAGATCCAGTACAAAACGTTTATGAGGAGCTTTAAGCATGATGGATTATTCTACTGTTATTCTTCTTTTTAAAAACTTTGTTTTCCTTTCTTTTGAATTCTTTCTCTTGGTTACTATTGATTCTCTTTTCTATGAACGATCCTGCTTACTGCTTGTTTTCTGTAGTAGCAGGATTTCCCACACTACACCCCTATTAAGATCTTATAAAAATCTAAGTGAAACTAGTTGAAGATTAAAGAATTAAACGACACTTTTATTATTTAGATCTCAGAAATGTTTACAGAAAATATTCAAACTCAGAATTACAACTTTCTTTTCTGGAGTTTCTCTCTCCTCAAGAATTTATCAAATCTAAAAAATACATCATCCTCATCTGGGCTTACTTGAACCCTTTATATAGGAAATTACATAGTGGGTGACAGCTAAATCTTCCCCTTCTTTCGGATATATTCTGCGATCTCATCGTGGTATTTGCAATCTTCGCCAACTTTTGTAATCCTCGTGAAACAATACTCTCATAACATGTCTCTTCAATCGTAAGCTATTATGATGCTTCCCCGTGATGCTCGCCAAATGTTGCTAAAGAATCCTCACGACGCTCTCGTGAATAATGTCATTTATACTTATAGGAATATTTGGCCTTCTCGTGAAAGCGTTGTTCTTATCATGAGAATACCCTTGTGGCGATATTCTGGTATTACATCTTGCCTCTTCTCATGTATTTTCTGTGAAGAAGAAACGATCATGAGAATCCTTAACTATCGCAAGAATATCTGAACTTTTTCCCCCGGCAATATTCCGCTAATTCAGCTTTCCTTGTTAACACGTGTTGTAAATCTGTACTTTTTTATTTACACGTCTCACACAATTTACTCCCTTCTTTGCCTATAAAAGGAAGAGTCGAATTTCATTTCTAGTCTTCTTCTCTTAATTCTCTTTTTTCTTTACTTAGTTTCTTTGCTTTTTGTTCTGCAACTTCTTCTCCTTCTCATTCTTCTGCTACTGTATTAATGGAGTCCTCGAGGTATGGTATTTTCTTAGATCAAACTTTTTATTTATATTCTTCGATATTCTCTTACTTAATTCTTTATAACCCCATATTGTGTACTCTTCAGCGGAGCTGCATCTATTTCCCAATCCTCGACTCAAAAACCTATTATTCATAAGAGGCCGACTGGAAAAAGGAAAGAAAATTCTGCGAGCAATAAGGTAGTAAGAAACACATTCTATCTCTTAATAACAATATTGTTGCCTCTGTTTCTTATCTAGATTATTGTTTGCAGAATGACGAGGGTAATGCTAATCCTCCTAAAAGATCTCGCAAATTAAATAATACCTTTGGAAGTAATTTCGTCATTCCTCCCTTAATGTCTGCGAAAGCTTCACCTACATCTGTGCGATCTGATCTCCCTCCTTCTTCTGGCGAGAAGCTCACTTTCACTACCGCTACCTCTACTGGTCCTCCACCAATTCAAATTGAAGAACCCATCACAACTGAAACTCCCCCTAGCCCTTTACTTCCTTCAAATGTTACTTTCCCGAAAACTCCTCCTTCTGATGATACAACCATTGCTAATGACTCAAATCATCATCTTGTCCTTACTTCTTCTATTTCACCTTCTACATCCCTTCCTTCATCAAACGAGACCATCGCAGGAATTGATGTTGCTTTCAAAATTTTATCTAACATTCTAAATAATACTAGAGATTCTTCTACTGATTCTCTCCAAAGAGGAGTTTGCGAAACTCTGCTCAAATATTTTGGCTCAGACAATTCTATTTCACGAGCTTCTCTAGAGAATGAAAATGTTGCTTTGAGAAAAAGTCTTCAAGATAAGATTTCTGAATGTGAAACTCTAAATCACAAACTCAATAACTCTGTATTGGATCGCGAGAATCTCGCTAGAAAGATTGATGAGCTAAAAAGTAAGCTTCTTTTTTCCTCTTTCCTTTTATCTTTTTATTCTATTTCCATATTCTTCGTACTTAATCCTCCCTTTAAATTCTTGGTTTATATATTAGTTTCCAACCGAAATCGTTTCATCGAAAAACTTAAATCTGAAACCATAGCTGATGAAGCTCGCATTGAAAGAGATTCTTGGATGGACCAGCATCTGGATGAGAATAATCTTTATTGTGGGATATCGTTTAGGGTTCAGGGTTCAGGGTTCAACCAGATTAGATAATCTTTATACGTATTCAGTTGATCAAATAAGAAATCTCACAAATGAGAATAATCAATTATTGTAAAATCACAGTTTTCTAAACAACGAGGTTACTCGCCTCTCATATTCGTTATCCAAGACTAATTTGTCTATAGAATCTTTGTCAGACAAGAATAGAACTTTATCTCAAGAGAAACACAAATTATCAAGCTTGTTGGAGATCTCCTCACAGAAAGTAAACAATCTTCAAGGGATATGTGATGACCAAAAGCAGTCTCTCCGCTCTCTTAAAAATAAACTTGACGAAGTAACTGAATCATCTGCCGCTGAAATAGACAAACTTACCAAGGGTAGACTAACTCTTAGTTTGAATGCCAGCAAGCTTCGAGATGAATATTCCCAACTAAAGGAATCTAATTCCTCATTGTCAAAAGAAAATTCATATTTACGCACCAAAGAAGAGAACATGAAATCTCGTATAAAAGGCATGGTTGGCGATAAATTTGATGATGCTATGAACCAATGGGAGAACTGCCTCTTTTCATTAATCCAAAACTTAACTTCGCAAAAAGAAGGTAATCACTTATGACTGCCTCACTTGTTGATTTCCCTTGTCACAATTTATGTTATATTTCTATAACCTTTCATTATTTTGTTGCTCGCAGAATCTGAAAAAAGCCTTCATTCTACTGTCACCAATCTTACTAAGGAGCTAGACAATGTTCGCAAAGAAAACAAGACTCTTCTTCTCAACCTTTTAGAAACTCGTGATAAAGCAGAAATAAGACTTGATTATCTTGAGTATTTCAAGAATATAGAGATCAGAAATCGTGACAAAGGTTTCCTTCGCCAAGTTTATCTTAGTGCTGAAGTTCTTGTGAACGAAATTTTGATTTCCAACTCTCTTTATCCTGTATCCGTTCTACCTTTGAAAGTTGACGATGATGAAGTCCCTCTTCCTATGGATAAAGATTTAGAATATCCGTCTTCTGAAGGAGATGTTGAAGAAGACGCTGAAGAAGAAGATGATCAAGGAAAATAAGAAAACCCTCTAAAAGAAAGAGAAGATCGTAACAAAAAGAACTCTGGCGATGATGTTCGCGATGAAGGAAATATTGGTGATGATAACAATCCTGACAATTCCAAATCTGGCGAGACTACCGCTTGAAGCTTGAATTCTATTTTTAATTTCTTTTTTCTTCTTCTTTCTCGCAAGTGATATAACCTTTTTTGAACTATAATATTCTCAAGAAACTTAATGAAATCCTACATATTTATTCCCTTGCTTGCCTCCTCATTAAATTTCTTGAGACTTGTTGAATTCAACTTGTTTCTTGTGATAAAGAAATCTTCCCTGCATGCTTAACAAAGAAGAATTAGTTTTTGAGATTATTCTATTGGTCTTATTTTGCCTTCCTAATTAAAGGTCTTATTTTGCCAATTTTTTTTCTTTTTGCGACAAAATCGCAGGACGTCTTTACACTTTCATGTATTGACCCATTGATCTTGCCTTATCTATATTTTTTATTATATTGCGACAATATGACGAGTCTAAGTTTTCTCGCGAAAATAAAGCCTCGTGACATTGCCGTCTTGCGATGAAATCGCAGGACGTCTTCACATTTGCATGTAAAAACCCCTTGACCTCATCTTAACTTTTTTCTCTTATGGATTTTTGCCTCTGTATAATTTACGCGACAATATGACAGGCCTAGAATCGTTTTTTTTCCTCTGTATAATATGCAAAAATGAGCAAACAATAGAGAAGGCGTTTTTTTTCCTCTCCAAATTTTAGAACGCCTAGAATCGTTTTTGTTCATGTGTTTTTGATTATCTAAATCGATTTCGATTGGTTTTTGATGATTCAATCTTACGATTCTTCAACTTCAGTGGCAGGAAATTCGATTATCAAATAGATCTGAGCGTTTTCTCTATTGTTTGCTCATTTTTGGATGATCTACAATGGGAGAACAACAACAGCCGGTTTCGTCTAATACATCATTTGCAGACATGGTTAAAGGTAAACAAAATCTGAATCATACTATAATAGATATTGGCAGTCTGCCAAATCCTAGTTTCAACGATGATAAACCCTCTGTGGAACTTCCTTTAGATTTTTTTCAAGAGGGGTGTGCGGCCTGGAATTTCAGTCTTATTGGAAGATTGGATTTTAGGGTTGCAAAGTTTAATGATGTTACAAGCTCCCTAGAAAATCAATGGGGTTTTGAACCAGCGATGGTAAAATTCACCCCTATGAATAAGGGCTTTTTTATTATCAAGTTTTCATCTGAAGAGAACAAGCTAAAAGTCCGTGAGAAAACTTGGAAAGTCAATCAACAAGAGTTACATCTTCAGGATTGGTTTCCATGGTTTGATCCGGATAAAGAGAGTTCTTCTCATGCTTCTGTTTGGGTCAATTTTCCTGCTTTGTATGTAGAGCTATGGACGGAAAAAGTTCTGTTATCTCTTGGAAAAACTCTTGGCAATCCAGTTATGGTAGATAAGAAGACATTGAATCATGAGTATGGGTGTTATGCAGCTGTTTTGGTTAATATTGATTTTGCAAAAAAAATTCCAGATTCAATTCAGGTAACAGTGGGGGGTAGAAGTTTTGATCAGTTTGTAGAGCTACAAAAAATACCCAAGTTTTGTTCTTATTGCAAAATTGTTGGTCATGTTGATACCGATTGTAGAAAGAAGAACAAGAAAAATTCAGTGAAGAATGTTCAGAAGTGGCATCCCAAAGGTGATGATGGTAATACCGGCAATGCAAATCAAGGAGCAAAGACTAATACTCCTCCGAAAGTTGGTACAGCTGATGGGCAGCCTCAATCGGCTCTTGGTGATACTAAAAAGTTGGAATTGGAGATTGAAAAAATTTCAGCTGAGTTTCGTGAAGCTCAGATGAAGCTTATTAGGTGCAAAAACATTATTGCTGCACAAAACGATATTGCTGTACGCAAGGGTGCTCCATCCTTGTCTATTTCGGATAAGGAAAAGGAAGGAAACATTAAAGAAGGTCAGTCCGTGACTAAGTCTGCTGCCAGTGCTATGCAAAATACAACTCAAAACGACAAGTGAATGGTAAGCAAGCGCCTACTATTCCTTTTATTCCAGAGAGAGTTGAAGTTAGGAAAGAAGAATCTGATATTGCTAAAGATGAGTGGAAGCATGTAAAGGGTAAAAAATCGCCTAATAAATTTTCGTTTACTCCTTCTGTGGATGCAATAGGCTGTTCTTCTGAAATACATTGTGAGAATTCGTTTGACTCTCTAAACTCTGAATTGGGTCTTAGAGAAAATGAATTTTTGAAAGAAGGGAACCGGGAAAGTGACAATGCTATGTCGGAGGATGAAAATGCTGATCTCCTAGCTACTAATATGGCGAATGAAGTTAAGAATTCAAAGGAGTGGGGTACAATTTCTGATGATATAAAGAAACCAGATTCTCATGTTGAAACAGAAAAAAAGAGAGCTTTCCTTGAAAGAATAGAAGAGTTAAAAAAGAAAAGGGAGAGGTTGGATGATGTTGTTTTTGATATGAGGAATATTTTGTCCAGTGAGGAACTAGACGAGGCAAGCAATATTGAAAATGATCAGGTGCGGACTAATTTTATTAGAAATCCAGAATTTAGAAAAGAATACTACAAGGAAAAAAAGGAGTTCATGGTAAATAAGAAAAAACCCCAATCTCCTATCATGCTAATACCGGGTGGTAATTATGCTTCAGAGGAAGAAGACGATGAATATGAAGATGAATATGAAGAATATTTTGATGATGATTACAACCTCCAAGTTCAGGAGTTTGATTTGGCAAAAACAATTGCGAGCATTAAGAAGAGGAATTTTAGAGTTGGTCGAAAACGATATTAGTTTTTTTGTTGTACTCTTTTGTTCCTTTTTGTATTAGAAAGCTTTTTTAAGCTTCTTGTGTTTTGTGGTTTTCTAGTGTGCCCCTTTGGTTTATGGGGGTGGGGAGGCCTTGAGCCTCCCATTTTGTAATTCTTGTAATTACGTTTTTTTGGTTCTAATAAACTAAGACTTACCAAAAAAAAAAAACAATATGACAGGCCTAAATGATCTTGCGATCTTAGAGCCCCATGACATTGCCGTCTTAAGAAACTTATCAGCTCCCTAATAAAGGGTGCCGCCCTTATCTTCCCCCTGGTTGCCCCTTCAAGGAGGGCACATCGGCCATACAAGACTAGCTCCTCCCATCCAGATTTACCAACAACCAGTTGTTTTCGCAGCCTCTTGTCCTTTATGCCTATATGGCTTATAGTTACAAGACTGCACCCTAGGTGGGGTTTTCTTCAGGCCAAGTGCATTGTAGCCAAGACTTACCAAAGATGGCCAGGGTAGGTTCGTCCGTCCCAGGAACCCTTGGATAAACCGTGTACCTCGGACCCTTGGTCATACTCTGCACTTCTTGGAAGAGACTCTCAGTCGTCCAACCAGGGTATAACCTTATAAAGTCGGAAATCCAAGATCTCTTTCCCGGATTGGTTTTCTTTAACCCCTACATCTGTATGACTCAGGTTCCAGTAGCGGTATAACCTTATCCCTGAATCATATAAAGAGATACCCCCTTTACAACGTGCTTGTAGGTCTTACATTTGCCTCTTACGAAATTGTACTCGCGAACTAAGTTGCACGCCATAAAGGTTTGTCCCATTCTCTTAATTTCTGCGAAATTTCATTCGCGTTTCTCGCGACATTGCTCGCGTAATCTTTAAAATAAAAATAGTCACTGATAATAACCTTTAGTTATGCCAATATTTCTTACCTTACAGCATTTGTCACTGATAATACCTTTTCAAAAATAGTCTATTCCATGGTCTATCAAGTCGTTTGCCAACATCTTTTCCTTAAGGATCCATTAATTTGTATGCCCTATTTCCAATTATTTCTTTAATTAAGTAAGGTCCGTCCCATTTTTTCGCCAATTTTCCACCATTCTCTCGCTGATATCTCGGTGTCTCTCGCAGAACTAAATCACCAATTTGGAATTCTCATTTTTTGACACGTTTGTTGTATTCACGAGCTAACCTTCGCTGGTAGTTTTCCATATGCTGTAGAGTCTTCTCCCTTTTTCTTCCAATTCATCTAGTTTATGTAAAATCATACCAGCACTTAAATTCCTTTCCCACGCTTCTCTTTTTGTTGTAGGAATAGCAACTTATGTTGGTAATACAGCTTCAACCCCATATGTTAAACAAAAGGGTGACATTCCAGTAGCCTCTCTTCTAGTGGTGTTGTAGGCCCATATTGCATTATGTACTTGCTCACACCATGATTTGTGATACCCTTCTAATTTCTTCTTCAGAATATCTGCGATCGTTTTATTAGTTGCCTCAGCTTGACCATTTTCTTGTGGGTATAAAGGAGTATATTTTCCACATTTTATCTTAAATGCATTGAGTAGTAACTCTATGTTCTGTCCTTCAAACTGCTTTCCATTATCAGACATCAACTGTGCTGGTATTCCAAATCTGCAGATGATATTCTCGAATATGAATGTGAAAATATCTTTATCACGAATATGTTGTACTGCTTTTACTTCTCCCCATTTTGTGAAATAATCTGTAGCCACAATGAGGTATCTCCTTTGTCCAGATCCAAGCACAAATGGTCCCACAATATTTAATCCCCATTTTCCGAAGTGCCATACACTTGTTGAGGATGATAGTGGTGCTCCTGGTGCATGTATCTTTTTTCCAAATCGCTGACATTCTTCACAACGCCTTGAATGTTGTTTCGCATCTTCATGCATGTAAGGCCAGTAATACCCTTGCATCTTCGTTCTATATGCCAAAGATCTACCTCCGCTATGATTACCAGCATCTCCACTATGCAGCATTTTTAACACCTTTTCTCCTTCCTCCCTTGTCAAACATCTTAGAGATGGTCCATTCAAAGATCTGCGATATAACACTCCGTCTCTTATCTCATAATTAGTTGCCTTGCTTCTTAGCTTGTGTGCCTCCAGTCTATTTCTTGGAGTTTCTCCTTTCGCTAAATAAGCAAGAAGTTCCGCTCGCCAATCTTTGTTTCTCTCTTTTGCTTCTATTTCGCCATTTTCTACAATCATCACATCTTTCTCTCCTTCTTCGTCAATTTCGACGGAATTCCCATCCACATCTTCGTCTTCTTTATTTACTGAAGGTAATAAGAGTGTTTGAATTTTTATGCATCTCGCAAGTGGGTTTGTCATCATGCTAGATATGAAGGAAAAAGCGTCCGCAAGCCGATTATCTTTCCTTGATATTTGCCTCCATTTTATCTTTGGAATTCTCGCAGATAATTCTTCCACGTGTCTCTTGTATTTCTTTAAAGAAGGTTCATTTGTTATATATTCTCCAGTTATTTGACGAATAACCAATTGAGAATCGCTTGTAATTCTAGCATTTTCCAACTTCATTTCTATTGAAAATTTCAAAGCATGGATAACAGCCTTATACTCTGTCTCATTATTAGTGGATGTAAATTCTAACTTGAATGAGAAAGCTGTTTTTTCTCCTTCTGGTGAAATAAAAACAACTCCAATCCCATTTCCTTCTCCATTAGATGATCCATCCACTAATATCTCCCATCTATTGGGTTCTGTCAATAATTCTTTTGGATCTCCATGTTCTTCTTCTGTCTCCATTATTTCTTCCACAGCTTCGTCATTTTCCAAAGGAAATTCAGCTAAGAAATTTGCGATGACTTGGGATTTTGGCGAGGATAGAATTTCATATTTGATATCGAAATGTCCCACTTGTGCATTCTATCTTTCTACTCTTCCTGATCTTTTTGAATTCTTCATTACTGATTCAATTGGCACTTTTGTTAACACCTTGACCTTATGTGCTTGAAAGTTGCATGTACCAATGCTAGGATTAATTTCTCAATTTTTGAATAATTTTTCTCTGCTGAATTGAATGTTTTACTAATATAGTAAATTGGTTTCTCTATCCCAGCATCTACTCGCAGCAATACCGCACTTAGCGCATATGACGTTGTCGCGAGATAAATTAATAACTCTTCTCCTGGTTCATCTTTATGTAAAATGGTTATATCCATTAAATGTTCTTTTATTCCCTAAAAGGCCTTCTCACATTCATCTGTCCATCTGAATTTTGTTCCCTTTTTGAGTATATCGAAAAAATGCTTGCATTTATTAGAGGATCGCGATATGAATCTTCCTAACGAGCTAACAGCCCATTCAATTTTTGCACATCTTTTACTGTAGCTGGTGTGGGCATATCGCGAATCGCTTGCACTTTTTCTGGATCAACTTGTATTCCTTCCTTTGATACAATATACCCCAGAAACTTTCCTGAAGTCATTCCAAAAGTACACTTGTCAGGATTTACTTTGATATTAAATTGCCGCATTTGTTTAAAAATCTCCTTCAGGTCTTGTACATGATCTTCAGCTTCCTTGCTCTTGATCAACATATCATCTACATATACCTCAAGTGTTTTGTGGATCCACTTGGCAAATACTTTCTCCACCATTCTTTGGTATGTTGCACCAGCATTTCGTAATCCAAAGGGCATTTTTGTATAACAATATAACCCTCTTGGAGCAAAAAATGCAGTATGTTCTTGATCTTCTTCAGCGAGAGGGATTTGGTTGTATCCTTTATACCCATCTAACGAAGATATTCTTGCATTTCCCGCTGCTGACTCAACCATTTGAGGAATATCTGGTAGTGGAAAACTATCTTTAGGACAAGCTTTATTTAAATCAGTAAAATCTATGCAAATTCTTATTCCTTTATTCTTCTTTGGGACCACCACCATATTTGCAATCCACTCTGGGTACTTTGCTTGCCTTATTATTCCTGCATCAAGCATCTTCTGTAATTCTTCTTCTATCTGAGAATGGTATGTTGTTGCGATTTTTCTTATTCTTTGTTTGAACGGCCTTACATTTTTGTTGATTTCTAATTTATGACATGCTACCGATGGATCTATCCCTGGCATTTCATCCATGCTCCACGCGAAAATGTCTTTGTATTCTCGCAAAAGATTTATAGTTCTTTCTTCCTCGTCTATCTCCATTCTAGTCCCAATTCAGTATTTTAGGTTCTTCTTCACTCCCAACATTTATTTCTTTTGTTGGTTCAGCTGCAGTGTAACTGGCTTCTGGTGCTGGTGTTTTTATGATTCTCGCACGTTCATCTCCTTCTCGCGAAAATTCATTGGGTATCCCTTTTCCCTCTTTTGCTCTTATCATGTAAATTTTAAATTCTTCTTCTTTTCTTGTTTCTCTCATCAATTTTCTTCGAGCTTTTCGCTGCTTAGGACGTTCTTCACAATTTTTTACTTCAATTTGATAGCATGTCTTCGCAAGATCTGTATCTCCTTTAATTTCCCCAATTCCGCTAGGCATAGGGAATTTGATGCGTTGATGTAAGGTTGACGCTACAACTTTAATTGCGTGAATCCATGGTCTTCCCAATATCATGTTGTATGGTGATTCCATATCCACCACGCATAGTGTTACTTGTGTTTCAAGTTCTCCAAGTGGTAATCGTATTATTATTTCTCCTCTTGGTTTTTTTATAGATTTTCCGAAACCATGAATATGATATGAGGAAATAGACATTTCTTCATCCTTATACCCCATTTTCTTAAAAGCATGATAGAACATTATATCCACAGAACTTCCTGTGTCAACTAGAGTTCTATTTATAGCCCATTTTTCTACAGATTTTATTGACTTTTCCTTCCTTATTGGTATCATGGGTACCGTAATCACCAAAGGAGATGTATGATCTAGATTTTCTTCTAAAACTTCTGTTGCTGTAAATGTAATTTCCTGCTTTTCCCAATTCTTTAATAACGACGTTTTCTCTACCATCATAATTTTTCTTCCTTCAAAATCATGTTTATGTATCCTCCCCTTAATATTTTCATGAAATTTATCAATCATTTCTCTTGATATTAATTCATACTTCAATTTCCTACAATTTTCTTTAATTCTAATCATTTTTCTTCTGAATATTTCACCAATCTTCTTCAAAGTTTCCTTGATCTTGAATAATTCCTGTCTTCTTTTTTACCTTTTCTTCGATTTTGCTAATTCAACGGTCCCCTTAGTCGGCGCCAAAATGTAGTAGCAGGATTTCCACACTACACCCCTATTAAGATCTTATAAAAATCTAAGTGAAACTAGTTGAAGATTAAAGAATTAAACGACACTTTTATTATTTAGATCTCAGAAATGTTTACAGAAAATATTCAAACTCAGAATTACAACTTTCTTTTCTGGAGTTTCTCTCTCCTCAATAATTTCTCAACTCTAAAAAATACATCATCCTCATCTGGACTTACTTGAACCCTTTATATAGGAAATTAAATAGTGGGTGACAGCTAAATTTTCCCCTTCTTTCGGATATATTCTGCGATCTCATCATGGTATTTGCAATCTTCGCCAACTTTTTTAATCCTCGTGAAACAATACTCTCATAACATGTCTCTTCAATCGTCAGCTATTATGATGCTTCCCCGTGATGCTCGCCAAATGTTGCTAAAGAATCCTCACGACGCTCTCGTGAATAATGTCATTTATACTTATAGGAATATTTGACCTTCTCGTGAAAGCGTTGTTCTTATCATGAGAATACCCTTGTGGCGATATTCTGGTATTACATTTTCCTTAAGAAGCATACTTTGTACTTTGCGATACTACTTTGATCTTTCTCTAGATTTGCATGACTTGATCATATGAAGAGAATACTATGTCTTGAAGACTTAACTTAGTATTCCCTTTCCCCTTATTATTGCACTTCAGATGATCAATTATTGTTGTAGATATTAAAATACCTGCCTCAGTCTAAGTTGCGAAGTTTCAATTTATTGCGAATTAAATAATAAATTTCCCCTTTGAAGTATAAGAAGTATGAAATCTCCGTGAAGAATTACGAAACATCCTTGAAAAAGTATGAGAAGTATAAAATATTCTTAAAGAAGCATAAGAAGTATGAAACATCCTTAAAGAAGTATACGAAGTATGAGGCACCCTTGAAGAAGTATAAAAAATTTCAATTCATGAAGAAACATTCACTGTTTGAAGAAATATAAGAAGTATTGAATCTCTTAAAAAGTAAAAGAAGTATTGAATCTTTGAAGAAGTATAAGAAGTATTCAACCCTTATGAATATGATTGCGAACAAAATTGCTTCTATGCTTATGAATTCTTTTTATATATTCTCGTAAAAAATTTCCAATAATATTGATGGAATTGATTTCAGTAATTGCTGTGGTCTTATCATGCCTTCCTAAGTAAAGGTCTTATTTTTCCACCTCTTTTTGTGATGATTTTTTTTTTTTTTTTTTTTTTGCGATAATATGACAAGTCTGAACATTCTTGCGAATATACAACCTCATGACATTATCGTCTTGCGATGAAATCGCAGGACGTTATCACACTTTCATGTAATAACCCATTGATCTCATCTTAACTTCATTGTATATGACTCTGCGAATATGTATATATATAAATATATTATTTATTTATATATATATTTTTTTTTTTTTTTTTTTATATTCGCAGAAATATGATTGTTGCACAAATATGACAAGTCTTTATGTTCTTGCGAACAAGAAGCCTCATGACATTTGCGTCTTATAGCACGTATCAGCTCCCTAATGGAGGGTGCTGCCCTTTATCTTCCCCTTGGTTGCCCCTTCAAGGAAGCGTACATCGACCATACAAGGTTAGCTCTTCCCATCCGGTTTTGCAAACAACCAGCTTTTGATCGCAGCCTCTTATCCTTTTTGCCTATATGGCTTATAGTTACGAGGTTGCACCCTATGGGGTATCTTTGGGCCAAGTGTATCATTTGCCAAGACTTGTCAAGAATGGCAGATGTGCTTCAAACCCATCCGGCACTCTTGACTCAACCGTGTACCTCGGCGCCTTGATCATTTTCTACACTTCTTGAGAAAGACAGTATCCCTTAGTTGCCCAACCTATATCCTGGTACATCGCAAGATTAGGTTGAGAATCCAAGGTGTCTAACCCGGATAGGTACCCCGATTTTGGGTTGTACCCCGTAATGTCCATGTACTCAGGTTCCTTGGTGGTGTTCCGGTTTCCCTGAGCCATGCTTATAGGTACCCCCTTAAATGACGTACTTTAGGACTTTTCCTCTTACGAAATGTTGCTTCGCGAACTAGGGTGTACGCCACAAAGGTTTGCATGTGTAAAATTTCTGCAGCTCTCTTTCTTTTTTTTGAAAGCTAATCACAGTTTTCGGTCTTTTATTCGCAAGTAATTTTTGCGTCTCTATTTAATGAAAGCTAATCGCAATAAGAGTTAAAAATTCGTAATTTAAGCTTCGCGCGAGCAAACCATATTCGCAAAATGTTTCATGAGGTTTATGGATAATACCTTTTTAGATACAATCTATTCCAGGGTCGTCCAAATCTTAAACCCATGTCTCTCCCTTCTGGATCCATCAGCCGATAAGCTCCACTTCCCACAACCTCTTTGATGACATATGGTCCATCCCATTTTGGTGCTAATTTTCCTCCATTTTCTTTCTGGTATGGAGGTGTTTCTCGCATAACCAAATCCCCTGGTTTAAACTCACGTTCGATAACTCTCTTGTTATATTCTCGAGCTAATCTTTCTTGATAAACTTTCATATATCGCAACACATTTTCTCTTTTTTCTTCTAAATCATCCAATTCACTTAATATCACCCCTGCGCTTAAATTTCTTTCCCAGGCTTCCTTCTTTGTAGTCGGAATTATAACCTCTGTTGGCAATACATCTTCTACTCCATATGTTAAGCAATAAGGAGATATTCTAGTTGCCTCTCTTCTAGTTGTATTGTATGCCCAAACTGCGCTAGGTACTTGTTCGCACCACCCTTTTAGATGTCCTTCTAATTTCTTTTTGATCGTGTCTGCGATTGTTTTATTTGTTGCCTCTTCCTGTCCATTAGCTTGTGGATACAATGGAGTTGATTTCCCACATTTTATCCTTAAAGCACTAAGTAACATCTCTATATTCTGCCCTTCAAATTGTTCCCATTGTCAGATACTAATTGTGCTGGAAATCCATACCTACAAATGATATTCTCAAATATAAATGTAAAAACATCCTTATCACGAATATGTTGTACTACTTTTACTTCTGCGAGCTTCGTGAAATAATCTGTTGCGACTATTAAAAATCTTCTCTGCCCTGATCCAGGTAAGAATGGGCCAACAATGTCCAATCCCCATTTCCCAAAAGGCCAGCAGCTTGTTGAAGAAGTTAATGTTGCTCCTGGTGCGTGAGTTCTTTTCCCATGTCGTTGGCATTCTTTACATCGTCTTACCAATAATTTTGCGTCTGTATGCATATAAGGCCAGTAATATCCTTGTATTTTTTCCCTGTACGCCAGAGATCGTCCCCCACTATGATTTCCAGCTTCTCCTCCGTGTAACATCTTCAATATTTTTTCTCCTTCTTCACGAGTTAAAAATCTTAGAGGCGGTCCACTGAAAGATTTTCTGTATAAAATCCCTTCTAGTAGTTCATAATTTGTTGCACGACTCTTTAATTTATGTGCTTATAGTCTGTTCCTGGGTACTTCTCCTGTTGCGAGATATGCATGAATTTCCTTTCTCCAATCTGCGATGTTATCTAGTAGTTCCCTTTCTACTTCCATCGCAATTGCTTCGTCAATTTCTTCTTCCTCTTTATTTACTGATGGGTGTTGAATTATTTGGATTTTGATATTTCTTTGATTAGGGTTTGTCATCATACTTGGAATGAATGAAAAAGTATCTGCGAGTCGATTGTATTTCCTTGTGATATGCCTCCATTTTAGCTTTGGTATCTTCACAGATAATTCATCAACGAGTTTCTTGTATTTCTTCAAGGAAAAATCATTCGTGGTATATTCCCCTTTATTTTGACAAATTACCAACTGAGAATCACTTGTTATTCTTATACTTTCAAGCTTCTTTTCTATTGCGATCTTCAATGCATGCACTACAGCTTCGTACTCTGTTTCATTATTCGTAGATGCAAATTCCAGTCTGAATGAAAATGCTGTTCTTTCTCCTTCTGGTGAAATAAACACAACTCTTACTCCATTCCCCTCACTGTTGGATGATGCATCTACTAGAATTTCCCATCTATTTGGTTCTGTTAACAAATCTTTTGGATTCCAAAATTCTTCTTCAACATCCATCATCTCTTCTACTGCCTCGTCTTCTTCCAAAGGAAATTCTGCCAAAAAATCTGCGACAACTTGTGATTTTTGCGACGATAATACTTCGTACTTTATCTTGTAATGGTTTATTTGTGCATTCCACCTTTCTATTCTTCTTGATCTTTTTGTGTTCTTCATGACTGACTCAATTGGAACTTTGGTAACCACTTTTATCACATGTGCTTGAAAGTATATTCGCAATTTGAATGATGCATAAACCAGAGCTAAAATTAACTTCTCCATTTTAGAATAATTCCTCTCTGCTGTATTAAAAGTTTTTCTGATGTAGTAAATGGGTCTTTCTACTCATGTGTCCGTTCGCAACAAAACTGCACTTAAAGCGTATTGAGTTGTTGCGAGGTATACCAATAATTCTTCATCTTTCTCTGGTTTCTGTAATATGGATGTATTCGTGAGATACTCCTTGATCCCTTGAAAAGATTTTTCACATTCATTAGTCCACCTGAATTTTGCTCCCTTCTTAAGTATGTTGAAGAAATGTTTGCACTTATCTGACATTCGCGAAATAAACCTTCCAAGTGAAGCTAAGAGTCCATTCAGCTTTTGCACTTCTTTTACTGTTGCAGGTGTTGGCATGTCACGAACTGCTTGTACTTTTTCTGGATCAACTTGTATTCCCTCCTTTGATACTATGTATCCCAAGAATTTTCCTGACGCAACTCCAATTATACATTTTTCAGGATTTAATTTGATGTTGAATTTTCTCATTTGTTCAAATATTTCCTTCAAGTCCCGCACATGGTCTTTGGCTTATTTAATTTTTATCAACATATCGTCTACATATACCTCTAAGGTTTTATGTATCCACTTTGCGAACACCTTTTCAACCATTTGTTGATAAGTAGCACCCGCATTTCGTAAACCAAATGGCATCTTCACATAGCAATATAAACATCTTGGAGCAAAAAATGCAGTATGTTCTTGGTCTTCTTCTGCGAGTGATATTTGATTGTACCCTTTATACACATCAAGTGAAGTGACTCTGTCATGTCCTGCAGATGATTCCACCATTTGTGGTATATCTGGCAATGGAAAACTATCTTTTGGACATGCTTTGTTTAGATCAGTGAAATCTATGCAAATCCTTATCCCTTTATTCTTCTTCGGAACAATGACCATATTCGCAATCCATTCTGGATATTTTGCTTCTCTTATGATTCCCGCATCCAACATCTTTTGCAATTCTTCTTCTATTTGTGTATGGTAATTTTGCGAAGTCTTTCTTATTCTTTGCTTAAATGGTCTCACACTTTTATCTATGTTCAATCTATGACACGCCACTGATGGATCAATTCCTGGTATTTCATTTACACCTCCTACGAATATATCTTTGTATTCTCGTAAAAGATCAATAGTTCTTTTTTCTTCTTCTTCGTCCATCTTAGTTCCAATTCGCAAGATTAAAGGCTCCTCTTTACTTCCAATATTTATTTCTTTGGTTGGTTCTGCTGCGACATAACTAGAACTTTGCTCTCCCATAGGTGTTGGCTCTTTGATTACTTTCATTGGCTCTCCTTCTTTTTCTGGGATCTCACTTGGTATTCCCCTTCCTTCTTTTGCTCTTATTGTGTACACCCTGAACTCTTCTTTCTTTTTTGCTTCTCTCGCAAGTTTTCTGCGGAACTGTTTCTTTCTGGCTCTTCCTCTACACTGTTTTACTTCAGTCTGATAACAAAATTTTGCACTATCAAGATCTCCTTTTATCTCTTGTATTCCGCTTGGTGTAGGAAATTAATTGATTGATGTAATGTCGAAACAACAGCTTTAATATCATGAATCCATGGTCTTCCTATCAGCATATTATATGGAGATTCCATATCTATTACACATAAAACTATGTGTGTTTCAATTTCTCCCAGCGATACTCGTAACATTATTTCCCCTTTGGATTTTGTTGCAGATTTTCCCAATCCATGGATAAGATATTCTGAATTTGTAATTTCTTCATCTTTGATCCCCATCCCCTTAAGTGCATGATAGAATATAGTATCAATAGAACTCCCTGTATCAATCAAAACTCGGTTTAATTTCCATTTTCCTATAGATTTTGTAGTTTTCCTCTTCTCTCGCATGATCAGGATTGTGACTACTAATGGTGAAGTGTGGTTCAAGTCTTCATTTGGAATTTCTGCTACTGAAAACGTGATTTTCTGCTTTTCCCATTCTTTCAAAGTTGTTATCTTCTCCATCTCCCTGATCTTTCTTCCTCTACAATCTCATTTGTGTATTTTTCCCTTTATGTTGTTATGAAATTCTTCAATCATTGTCTTTGTGATCATATTACATTCTTCTCTTTTACAAACTTCATCTTCTGATTCCATTTGATCTTCAAATTTCTGTTATGATGATCAACAGTTTCCCTGTTTCTAGCGCCAATTATGTAGTTGCAGAATATCCTACAACTACACCCTCAGTAGAATTAGTAAACTTAAGAAGTTCATGATGATGATTAACAATTTTCTTATTAATGCTCTCAATTGATCACAAGAAATATCTAAATGGAACTAGAATAGTTACAACTTTCTCTATACTCTTTCCTTTAATATTTTTTCACACTCACTAAAAGAACCTCCCAAATTTAACATTTGAACTACTATTTATAGTGAAATCTTTACAACTGTAATATCCTGCGAGGTATCATAACTTATTATCGCAAGTTTATTTTATACTCGCAAACTTTTCATTCTTCTCCCGCGTTTCTTCTATCATCGTGTTATTTCTTGACACTTTCTCTTATAGTCGTTGCTATATTCGCAACCCAAACTCTTGCGATATTCGGTACCTACATCTTGCATTCTTTGTTATTTCTTCTCGTTGATTCCCAATCTTCCTCTGAATTCTATCACACCCAAGATTTTGATTGTTGCGAGCTTGTTCACGTCTTCTTACTCCATCTTCGTAATTGTTTTGATGCATATCTTTTTGTCTCTCAATTTCTTCCACGAGTTGCCACTCTTCCTCTTGATTTTCTTCGCCATTCTGATTATTTTCCCTTGGAAGTGGTTCTATTCGTAAATTCTCCATATTTTGTTCGTGATTTGGCACTAGAATGAAACGATTCTCTCGAATTCTTTCAACTTGATTCTGTGCTTGTTCTTGCATCTCATTTTCACTATTGATTGTTGGCGAATTTTGTTCTTCTCTTCTTGGTCTAGCATTTGATCTTACAACACTTTGAGATTTCCTCCTTTGTAACATCTCATTTTCCCTTCTCAATTCTTGATTCTGTCTTGTTAGATTGGCACGTTCTTCAGCTTCAAACCTTCGTTCTTCTTGAATTTCTTGTCTCAATGTTTCTAACATCTCCCTTTCTCTTTCATGAGTTGTTCCTCCCATCAATCTCCCATTTTCTCTAATTTGTGGTTCTCTGTATGTTTCTGATGGTGTATCAGTTCTCCAAGTGTGTATACTCACTCGATCATGATCTTCTGTTTGTTGAATTTGATTTCTTTGATTATTCCTTCTCCTACTAGGTTCTCCTGTTACATTTGCTTCTCCACCTGCGAGCCTTACACTTCTTCTTACTGAAGTCAATGGTTCTGATGTATTTCTTCTTCTAGCCATTTCATATTTTCAAAACTCCCTAGAATTTTTGCTAGAACAATCTTCAATTCCCTGTTTCTAGCGCCAATTATGTAGTTGCAGAATATCCTACAACTACACCCTCAGTAGAATTAGTAAACTTAAGAAGTTGATGATGATGATTAACAATTTTCTTATTAATGCTCTTAATTGATCACAAGAAATATCTAAATGGATGTAGTACCAGAATATCGCCACAACGATATTCTCATGATAAGAACAACGCTTTCACGAGAAGGTCAAATATTCCTATAAGTATAAATGACATTATTCATGAGAGTGTCATGAGGATTCTTCAGCAACATTTGGCGAGCGTCACGGGGAAGCATCATAATAGCTGACGATTGAAGAGACATGTTATGAGAGTGTTGTTTCACAAGGATTACAAAAGTTGGCGAAGATTAATATTGCAAATACCACGATGAGATCGCAGAATATATCAGAAAGAAGGGGAAAACTTAGCTGTCACCCACTATGTAATTTCCTATATAAAGGGTTCAAGTAAGTCCAGATGAGGATGATGTATTTTTTAGAGTTGAGAAAATCTTGAGGAGAGAGAAACTCCAGAAAAGAAAGTTGTAATTATGAGTTTGAATATTTTCTGTAAACATTTCTGAGATCTAAATAATAAAAGTGTCGTTTAATTCTTTAATCTTCAACTAGTTTCACTTAGATTTTTATAGGATCTTAATAGGGGTGTAGTGTGGGAAATCCTGCTACTACATTTTGGCGCCGACTAAGGGGAATCAACATCCAAAATCTCTAATTACAATTTGAAGATTTGTAGAAATTGAAGAAATGGCTGGAAGAAGGAGAAGAAATACATCAGAACCACCAACAATAGTGAGAAGAAGTAAAAGACTTGCAGGTGAAGAAACAAGTGTATTAGGAGAATCTTCAAGGATGAGAACTAGGAGGAATAGAACAAGGAATGAAAGGGAAAATTCAATTCAACAACCAAACCAATCAACATCGGTACAAAATAGAAGAGTGGATTATGATAGAGTAAGCGTGCACACATGGAGATCAGATTCAATGGGAGAAGAAACAAATCGACAATTAAGAGAAGAAAATGGAGTAGGAAGAAATCAGGAGGTAGAAGAAGGGTCGATTCATCAAGATGAAGATGAAACAGCAGAGGAATTAAGGCAAAGAATACAAGAAGAAAGAAGGTTAGAGGCGGTGGAACGTGTAAATTTAACAAGACAAAATCATGAGTTGAGAATGGAGAACTTAAGGTTACAAAGAAGAAGATCAAGAAGTACAACTAGATCAAGTTCAAGGTCACTTAGAGAAATACCAAGGAGAAATTCCCTCATAAGAAATGATGGAGAAAATGTACAAGAAGAAATGCAAAATCCAAATAGAGGGCAATGCCAGGGAGAAGAGAGAGTAAATAATGATTATAACAATCCACAAGGGGAAACTTTAAATGGAAGACGAAATATTGAAAATCAAAGAAATGAAGATAATCAAGATGGTGAAGAAAATCACGAAGAAGGTAGAAGAATATTACATGGACGCGAGCACGTCAGAAATCAAAGAATTATTGAGAATGAAATAGAGAGACATTATGCTGAACAGGCACTCTAGCTTGCGAGAGAGAAATACTGAGGGAAGAAATGGAAGAACATGAGTTTCAAGAGGCAATAAGGCAAAACAATCATGATAATCGAGAAAGAAGACGTACACAAAATCGTGAAAATGGCAATATTCGGGAAGAATATGACAGAATACAGAGAAGGATAGAAAGACAACAAAGAGAATTGGTGAGAAATGAATAAGTTGGTGGAGAAGAAATTAGAAGACAAAATCAACTGCGAATTTTAGATAGAAATGAAGAGGAAAATCGCAGGAGAAGAGAAAGTGCGTTAAAAAGGCCAATAGAACAAAGCCCAACTGCAAATGAGCAAATTTTGAGGGAATTAGCAGAAATGAGAGGGATGATAAATAATAGAAGAGAAGGTGGAAGAAGGCAACTTGATGAAGCAATCGAAGAAGCAGCTAGAACTCCCTTCACACAGGAAGTACAACTAAGAGGAATTCCTCCAAAATGCAATTTGCCAGCACTAAACAGTATTTTCGATGGGACTACTTGTGCTCTTCAACATGTTAAAGCTTATGTTAGGTGTATGCTACAGTGGGAGAATCATGATGCTGTTTTATGCAAGTACTTTGCATCCATTTTGACTGGTGAGGAGCTAAAATGGTTTGAGGGATTGCCGAAAAATACTATTACTTCTTTTGATCACTTACAAGCTACATTTTTGGGTGCATACATAAGCAACAACTATTCACGACCAGGTATCGAAGATGTGTTTGGATTAAAACAGAGAATTGGCGAGAGTCTAAAATATCTAACCATAAGATGGAAGACAATGTGTAGTGAGATGGCGGGAAGAGTAGATGAGAGATATCTTATTTTATCCTTCATTAATGCAATGTTTGCGACCAATTTGCTCTACATACAAATTTTCAGAATCAAAAACACCATCACAATGACTGAACTAAGAGAACTACAAGAAGAGTACATTGCTTTGGAAGAAAAACAAAACGAAATGGAGTCATACCCAATTGCAAACACCAGTTCTGTAGTGGCTAATGGAAGTTTGCTTCCCAAAATGATTAATAACGTGGCGAGCACCTCGCAAGTTCAAGCAGAGAAAGTGGCGAATAATGATAAACAAAAGCTAGTGGCTATGGGAAGTCGTGATCAAGAAGAATTTGAAAGAGAGAAGAATTATTACAATCGTGGAGGAAATAGTCAAATCCAAAGGCTTGACCAACCCCAAGAAACTTATGGTGGACAAAAGCAAAATAATTTCAGAAATCAGGGGAGCATGAGAACCATATGGGAGGAGATTAAGATGCCACCCTTGAATGCTAGTGTATAAAAAATCTGGAACCTAACATTTTAATGGAAAATATACCCTCGCCATGGAACATGGGGAAGGAACCACATCCTAACACTCGTAATAAAGAATTCTGTCCTTATCATCATTTTCATGGGCATTCGATAAATAATTGCAGAAATGTAAAAAGAATAATCTTAAGAATGATCGATCAGGGGAAGCTAAATCATTTTCTAAAAGGGCATCAACAATCGCAACAATTGCCACCACCCCCAGACGATCGCATAATGACTAATGTAAAAGGAGCAGAAACTTTTGTTATAGAGGTTGGAACTAAAGCAAAGAATTTATTTTGTAATTCTATTGTGCATTCTTTCAGAACCATCGAAGATTTCCACGATAATGTCTTAAGTAGAGTCTTTGCCAGAGATATGGATGGAAAAGAAATAATGAAGATAGCGAGAATCTCGCCATTAAAAGAGTGGCAGAAACAAATCCTTTCTTTTACAGCACAAGAAATACCTGAGCCTGGCGAGCTGCATGATAACCCATTGGTGGTAAGGTTGGAAATAAAACCAGAACAATCAGAAGAAGAAGAAGAAGAAGAAGGTAAAGAAAACAATAACGAAATGGAAGAGTCTTGGGCCATTGATAGAATCCTAATTGATACTGGTAGTTCCGTAGATATCCTGTTTTACCACACCTACAGAACCATGGGTGGGAAAGATGAAGATTTGATACCATCGACATACAGAATCTATGGTTTTAATGGAACTGCCAACAAGCCTAAAGGGGAGATCACAATGAGAATTCCGTTAAGAGGAATGACTTCCAAGATTTTATTCTGTGTTGTCGATATTGAATCATCATATAACGCCTTGATTGGTCGACCTTGGTTACACAAGATATTGGGTGTTGCATCTACCTTTCATCAGTGCATTAAATTCCCTCATCCAAATGGTGTTGGAGTAATTAAAGGAGATTGGGGAGAAAGTAAGAAATGTTATGAGATAGATATCAAGTCTTGTGAAGAAAGAGCAGGGAAGAACAACAATTGGAAATACATAATTAAGCAACAACAGAGAAGTGACAAAGTAATGGTTGATTCAATAGAAAAACATGAAGAAGTAACTAACGAGTCTCTCGCAGATATCAAGCAAATAATAAAACGCAGCAAAGGTACAGGTATAAAAAGCATAAAAGGAAGAAATGACAAGCAACTTGCGGGAAAACACTAAGTAAAAGAACAGATGATAAGGAAGATGAGAAGAATGAAGTGATAGAAAGATGAAATATGACGAGCAGATCGCTAGAAGAGGAAAGGTAAAGTTATTTTTTCTGTTTGAGTGAAGAAAATGAAATCGAAAAAAAAAAAAAATATTGAGATTTGAAACTCGCAAGAAATTTTAAGAAACGCGAATATAATTTCGCAGAGATTAAGAGAACGGGACAAACCTTTATGGCGTGCACCTTAGTTCGCGAATACAATTTCGTAAGAGGCAAATGTAAGACCTACAAGCACGTCATAAAGGGGGTATCTCTTTATATGATTCAGGGATAAGGTTATACCGCTACTGGAACCTGAGTTATACAGATGTAGGGGTTAAAGAAAACCTATCCGTGAGAGAGATATTGGATTTCCAGCTTTATAAGGTTATACCCTGGTTGGACGACTGAGAGTATCTTCCAAGAAGTGTAGAGTATGATCAAGGTGCCGAGGTACACGGTTTAGCCAAGGATGCCCGGGACGGACGAACCTACCCTGGCCATCTTTGGTAAGTCTTGGCTACAATGCACTTGGCCTGAAGAAAACCCCACCTAGGGTGCAGTCTTCTAACTATAATCCATATAGGCATAAAGGACAAGAGGCTGCGAAAACAACTGGTTGTTGGTAAATCTGGATGGGAGGAGCTAGTCTTGTATGGCCGATGTTCCCTCCTTGAAGGGGCAACCAGGGGGAAGATAAGAGCAGCACCCTCCATTAGGGAGCTGATAAGTGTCTTAATATGGCAATGTCATGGGGCTCTAAGATCGCAAGATCATTTAGGCCTGTCATATTGTCGCGTAAATTATACAGAGGCAAAAATCCATAAGAGAAAAAGTTAAGATGAGGTCAAGGGGTTTTTACATGCAAATGTGAAGACGTCCTGCGATTTCATCGCAAGACGGCAATGTCACGAGGCTTTGTTTTCGCGAGAAAACTTAGGCTCGTCATATTGTCGCAATACAATAAAGAAATGCAGATAAGACAAGATCAATGGGTCAATACATGAAAATGTAAAGACGTCCTGCGATCTTGTCGCGGAGAGAATACTATGGCAAAGTAAGACCTTTAAGTAGGAAGGCATGATAAGACCATAAGATCGCAAAAATATCAAGGTTTGCAACAATATCGCAGAAATTATGAAATTCGCCAAAATATTCGTTTATTAACTTTCTCATATTGCAGATGAATAATAGAGGCAAGTATGGGAATGAATAGAATGATAAAGATTATTATTCATCACCATATGAGAAATTTATATAGATATTAAAGCGCAGATAATTAGTAGATGCAAACTATATTGACCAAGTTATATTTGCAAAAAAGAGGATGTTCTTTCATTCATACAGATAAAGGGGCAAAGAAATTTACACATTAAATTGAAGAAAGTTGCAGAAAATTGAAGAAACTCGCGATTGATTACATAAAAGAAAGAAGTCAGACAGATACATTGTTTCATTTATCAACATTGTTATCTTTATCAGATTCTTCTTTTTCACCGGATTTCTCTTCTTCATTATCTTTGATGGGTTCTTCATCATCGCCAGAATTTGTTTCTTCGTCATTATTCTCTTCTTCACTTTCGTCAAAATCTTCATCAGAATCAGAGACACCAAGATCTGGAATTATTGATGGTATTGCCTTTGCAATATCAGGATACAAAGAATGATGAATTCCATGGTCGTCACAAACCTGCTTAGTGGTATCATTACGAGAGATGAGGAGGGTTCTATTAAAATTTGCAGAAGTAATCTCAAATTGAGCTTTCAATCGCGAGTATTTATCGTTGCGAGCAGTAAGATCGTTCGCGAGTTGGTGATTAATATCTTCTAGTTCTTTCATCTTTACACGGAATCTATCTTCAGAATCTGCGAGAATAAGGCACCGTTAAGATGGAAGTTAAAAAAAAAAAAGTTAATAGAATAGAGTGGTTAACAACCTTCTTTCTCAGAAATCAAGTCCCTAACTAAGGCCGATTGATCAGCATGAAGACTAGCATCTATACCTAAATTATTCCTAGAATTATCAAGAACCTGTGCTGCCCAAGAAAACTCATCATCGCTAGTAATAAGAAGGCGAGAACGAACTTGAGTTTCTCTTGCAAGAAGATCTTTATTTTCGCAGAAGAGTTTATCTCTTTCCATTTGAACTTTGAGAAGAATTTTATGGAAATCTGCTAGAGTTTATTTTGCCATTTCTAATTGCTTGATCTTTTCGTCAACAAGATCACTATTTCTACTTCTTAATCCATTGATCACTTCTTTTGATTCATGATAAAGACGCTTAAATTTATTAGATAATCCTAAAGTGTGTCTGTGTTCAATGGTCAGGAGATTAAACTTAAATTTAAGTTCCTCTATAGAGAGGGATTTAATTTGTTCGTCAGCAAAATTACTTAACGAGTTATTAAGGCGAGCAAGAAGAGTATTATCATCTACAGGTTCGGGAAAGGTTTGAAGGAACGTAGCCTCGTCAGTTAGACCATAAACATCTGCAAAAATGATTGCTTGGATAAGCTATATAAAAGAAAAATAAAAAATCTAAAAGAAAGAAAAAGTAAATCATACCATAAAGTTGTTTGTTGGGATTGTTAAGATCCAAAATCTTCTGTTTATCAACTGAAGCTTCAGTTTCCAACAGTTTATTTTTCTCGCGAAGCTCAGCAATTTCAGCCTCTAGTTTCTCTTTATCTTGGCGAAGGTTAACAACCTTTTTCTTAAATGAAGCACATTTATTATCTAAATCAGCAGCAACAGCAAAAGAATCTCTCCCAACCTGCAACAGAGTTTTATAAGTACAAAAAATTTGACGAGAGAAATCTTGCGAATTAAGAAACAATTAAGAAAACATACCAGAATACCAAGTGCATTTAAGAAGCTTGGATTTAGAGTTCCAGAAATTCCACGAAGAGAATTATTATCAGATAAGATTGGAGCATCGCACACTTTGACGAGCGCTTGAGCTATCCCATTAAGAGTCTCATCACCATACTCATTCGCAGTTCCACGAGAAGAATCGCCAAAAATCATGGACAGTTGGGCCATGGAAGAATCAGAGGGAGAAGAATTTTCACAGAGGGAACTTCTCTAATATCGTCAAATTCTTCGATAAATTCATCATTAGATTTATTAATAATGATTGAATCCAATTGGGTATGTTGAGAAGAAGAATGCTGAGTTTTATTCTTCTTCAAAGGAGGCTCGCTGGGTTCTTTATCACGAGGGGCAGAGCGTCTTCCTTCACTTGAAACAGTAGATTTCCCTTTACGATTAGTTGAAGGTTTCTCCTTAGGTTTTGGATCTAAAGGTGGTAATTCTTCAATTAACTACAAACACAGATAAAGATAAGAAATAGGGGCAACAATATATTGTTAATTAATAAAGGAATATTTCTTACTTCATCTGTGAAAGATCTAAGAGCTAGAAGAGTGTTGGGTTTCCTATATTTCTGGTAATTAAGCTTCATTTTGGCAACCTACAAGATAACGGAAAAGTTAGCGAGAGTGTGAAGGAAAAAATAATAATAGCATAAGAAGATGAGAGAATATACATCGGAAAACTTATCAGGCCAGTTGAAAGTCCATGGTTCATAGTGAGAGAGATTCGCAGGAAGTTGGAGAGAACCGGATATATAAGGACCTTTAAGGCATAAGGGAAAAATAAACCACTTATCGTCATTAGAATGACGAGGGCCATCATTTGTATTGGTATGAAAATAAATATCTTGCATAAGAGCATTTTCAGCAGTGACCTTCTTTTTATGCAAACGGACACCCCAACAGGTACTATCCCTTACCATGGGGAGTAACTGGTAATTTCAAAAGAAGTTATCTACAGTATACTTTGCAGGGATAATCGGAATATGTTTATATTTAAGACTTTTATGTTCTTCGGAATATTGGGATCCTTTGCCAGCACCACGAGAGGCATATTCCAGTAATAATCTAATACAATCCCCGCCAAGTTGATACACCGCTCGTGAAAATCTCTTATCAGAAATTATTTGGTAAAAGAGTGGAAGTTCAGGGTTGTAGAGAGGAAGTGGAAGACCAGCTTCAAGTTAGCCTAACGAAACTATAATTTTTTCACGAGAACACTGGAAGTTAGAAAATAATTCAAGAGAAAGAACAGATTTGGGACTTTGATCTGGGATTAAAGATAAGTCAAATCCTTGATTTTTAAGTTTTTCTCGCATCAAATTGAAAGCAATAAGATTTTTAGCACCAGCAGCAACCATTTTGAGAGAATGGAAATGAAAGGAGATTGAAAAAATGGCGAAAGATAGTAGATGCGCGATTTGCGGGAAAGCAATGAAATTTGCAGAGAAGAAGAAGGAAAGAGAATGATAAGAAAGAAAAAGAGAAGTATGAGAGAAGGTATTTATAGCAGAAGAAGTTTCTCGAGAAAATAAATATAGTTAATACAATGAAAGGACGTGAATGGTCAAATTACATCGGTTTAAGATGACATGTCGAAAAATATATGGATGATAAAATTATATGAAGACAGCTGGTGAAAGGTTTAGAGACGTGTCAGAATAAAGATGGAGGTGAAAAGATAGGAGATTACGGCAATTTATTCTCACGATCTCTTCTTCTTCGCAGAAAGATGTGAGAAGAGGCAAGATGTAGTACCAGAATATCGCCACAACGATATTCTCATGATAATAAAAACGCTTTCACGAGAAGGTCAAATATTCCTATAAGTATAAATGACATTATTCACGAGAGTGTCGTGAGGATTCTTCAGCAACATTTGGCGAGCGTCACGGGGAAGCATCATAATAGATGACGATTGAAGAGACATGTTATGAGAGTGTTGTTTCAGGAGGATTACAAAAGTTGGCGAAGATTAATATTGCAAATACCAAGATGAGATCGCAGAATATATCCGAAAGAAGGGGAAAACTTAGCTGTCACCCACTATGTAATTTCCTATATAAAGGGTTCAAGTAAGTCCAGATGAGGATGATGTATTTTTTAGAGTTGAGAAAATCTTGAGGAGAGAGAAACTCCAGAAAAGAAAGTTGTAATTCTGAGTTTGAATATTTTCTGTAAACATTTCTGAGATCTAAATAATAAAAGTGTCGTTTAATTCTTTAATCTTCAACTAGTTTCACTTAGATTTTTATAGGATCTTAATAGGGGTGTAGTGTGGGAAATCCTGCTACTACAATGGAATTAGAATAGTTACAACTCTCTCTATTCTCTTTCCTTTAATATTTTTTCACACTCACCAAAAGAACCTCTCAAATTTAACATTTGAACTACTATTTATAGTGAAATTTTTACAACTGTAATATCCTGCGAGGCATCATAACTTATGATCGCAAGTTTATTTTATACTCGCAAACTTTTCATTCTTCTCCCGTGTTTCCTCTATCATCGTGTTATTTCTTGACACTTTCCTCTTATATTTGTTGCTATATTCGCAACCTAATATCTTACGATATTTGGTACCTACATCCGCATTTCGATTTCCCCTTTTGGCTTATTGGCAGTACCATTAAAACCATAGATTTTATATGTTGATGGAATTAGATCTTCGTCTCTTCCACCCATAGTCTTATAGGTATGATAAAATAGTATGTCAACTGAGCTGCCTGTGTCTATCAGAACTCTATTGATAGCCCAAGAATCTTCATTGTCATCATCCTTTCCGCCATATTCTTCTTCTAATTGCTTTGGATTTATCTCTAATCTTACTACCAATGGATTATCGTGCTGCTCTCCAGGTTCTGGTACTTCTTGTGCAGTGAAAGATATAATTTGTTTCTGTCATTCTTCTAATGGCGAGGCTCTCGCGATATTCATTATCTCTCTTCCATCTGTATCTCTCGCGAAGACTCTTCATAGAACATTATAATGGAAATCCTCTATTGTTCTGTGTGAATGTACAATGGAATTACAAAACAAATTCTTTGCTTTAGCTCCAACTTCTATTACGAATGATTCTGCTCCTTTTACAGTATCTACCCTGCGAATTTCTGGTGCTGAAGGCAATCGCTGAGATTATGGTTTAGCTTTCCTTGGTCAATCATCCTTAAAATTATTCTCTTTACATTCCTGCAATCATTTACTGTGTGACCATGAAAGTGATGGTAAGGACAAAATTCTTGACTACGATTATTAGGATGTGGTTCTTTTCCCATATTCCACGGAGAGGGTATATTTTCCATCAAAATGATAGCTTCCCAGATTTTTTCTATACTAGCATTTAGAGGAGTGTATGCGTGTCGTAACCACAACAAATTAATTAATACTTTACTACCTAATTAAAAAGTAATATAGGGTAGTCGAGGTCGATCCCACGAGGAGCACGAGATTCTAGTTGTCTTATAATGTCACAAAAGGGGGGTATGTTTTAGATAAGTAAAAGAAAATAAAATAAATAAACAAAACAATTAAAGAGATAATAGAAATCTATAAGAGAAATTAGATCAAGGAATCCTTCTTCGCTGCAAAACAATGATTAAAGTTATGTTCTTTTCCACTTCTTATTAGTCACAAATTATCACCAACCGTAGGTATAGCAGCTAGATCAGTGCTAACCCAAAAATCCCTTATATCACCGGATACGGAAGTTCTCGACTACCGGATTCTATTCACCAAACCACCTAGTAGTAGATCACTCAAGATGTAATTTAGTTAAACGCATTAAGATTTATGAATTTATTAGGTTGATATTAGTAGTTAAACTCTTAGATCAAGGTCCACTTGCTAACGTTGTTTTTACACATAATTGCTCCACGGAATCCCTCCGCAAGGTCTCGTGTTTGCTACTTATGTAAAGAGTCAAGAAACGATTACTTATCCCCTAACTTTCACTAGCTATAGATCAAATTAACAAATCAATTTAGTTGCGCACCTAAATAATCTATCAATCAATCATGAATGTATAAACATTCCTATTAGTAAAAACAAACGATAATCATGTGAAAATTCAAAGTAGATTTAAAACAAACTCAAAAAATGTTAAGAACTAGGAATTCATCCTCAATCAATTTAGTTACTCATATTAAAGAGTTCACACAAAGAGAAAAGTATTGTGTGTGTAAAAGTGTGCAAAAGATATGCAAAAGATGTGTGTATCTAAGTGTATGGAAGTGTAGAAATTCTTCTCTATTTATAGGCTTCAATGTTCTCCATATCTTCCAAGGAATAGAATCCCTTTCCTTTTGTAGCTCAATTTCCAAATCCAAGCCTTTCTCAAATCTTCCATCTCCTCTTTCCAAATCCAAGCCTTTCTCAAATCTTCCATCCCATGAGAGAAAGCCACACAAAAATCTGCAACTTTTGCTCGCCGGAAAACTGGGTTTTTGGCCGGAAATAGGCTGGAATCCATCGCCGCCGGCAACCTGAGATTCTCCCCCGGTGAGGGAATATTCTGTTGGTCAACCGTTAAGACTAACGGTCCAATAAGTCAACCGTCAGTCAATCGGGTCAAAGAAGAGGGTTAGTCAGCTTCGAGTCAGCCGTCTAACTCAGAACTGAGTCATCTGAGTCAGTCTTAATCAACTGGGTCAAGTTGCCGGGTCACTGAGTCAACTCGTCGGCAAGAAAATCCGACAGAGTTCTGTTTATTTTATGGCATTCCCGGCCAAATTTCAGGCCTCAATTCTTTGGTCTTCTCCTGCGCAATTCCTAGGCATACATCTATTGTTTTCAACAGCATCATTCGCTCATTGCACAACTGCTGCGATTGCAGTTTACAGATTCAATTCTTTCATCTAATTTTGGTCATACCCATTCTATCATCACTGTACTCCAATTCCAGGGCATCTTCAACCTCTTATTCTTCTCGATCTGTGGCTTTCAGAACTAATATCACAAAACCTATGTTCTTCTCATCAAGAACATCACCAGCCCATGAAAATTCTTCTCGACCTGATTTAACAGCAAACCCTACGTTTATTTCATCGGCAGCTCTATCTGTTTCATACCCATTTACAAAACCATTAACAGCATCAATCTTTGATTCATATCAAACCCCTCATTCCTATCTCACCATAACCCTATTTCTCAGTTTCTTCTCTCGATTTACAGCGGCTGCTGTTCTTTTCTCAGCTGCAGAAGGGACGAACAAGAAAGAAAATAGAATGGGAATTGATTCCCAATTCTCTCGACCTAATTTGGACTTTAAAGGTGGGACGTTATTTGCATCTGGTGGCTTCTGATAAGGGGTAACCAAATTGGCAGCCCCTTAACCATTGCTGGTTTGTCTTTAATATTTCTCCAAAACAGAGATGCCCCTTAAAATGTGGCCATCCCTTAACAATCAGCTGGCTGTTTCTAATCCTCCTCTGAGAGAGTTGCCCTTTAACCGTGGCTCGTCTCCCAATAGTGTTTGCCCTATGAAATGACGATTATGCCGTTTTTGCTCGATTTTGGTGATTCCTTCTTCTTTTCCTCCGTGCGACTCCAGAGTACCTGATAACTCAAAAAAACACGTAAAAATACATAATTTACTAGAAAAATAGTAAAGAAAGCATAACTACTAGATAGTAAATATAGGTGTATTCTACACCTATCAAGGAGGCATCTTAATTTCTTCCCATATTATCCTCTGATTTCCTTGGCTTCTGAAATTGTTTTGCCTCTGTCCACCATAAGTTTCTTGCGGCTGATCAAGCCTTTGAATCTTATTATTCCCCCCGCGGTAGTAATAATTCTTCTCCCTTTCATATTCTTCTTGATCTCGACTGCCCATAGCTACCAACTTCTGCTGGTTATCGGTCTCCACTTTCTCTTGTTGTACTTGCGAGCTGCTCGCCACATTGTTAATCATTTTAGGAAATCAACTCCCATTTGCTGCTACTGAATTGGTGT
The DNA here is from genome assembly GCA_023529315.1 of Papaver bracteatum. Classification (NCBI taxonomy): domain Eukaryota; kingdom Viridiplantae; phylum Streptophyta; class Magnoliopsida; order Ranunculales; family Papaveraceae; genus Papaver; species Papaver bracteatum. The sequence goes on from JAJJWX010003118.1 coordinate 469,137, forward strand.
TCGCGATGGGATATGATTCCATTTCCTTTTGTTTCTCCTCCAAAGCAATGTATTCTTCTTGTAGTTCTCCCAGTTCAGTCATAGTGATTGTATTCTTGGCTCTGAAAATTTGTATGTATAGAAGATTGGTCGCGAACATTGCATTGATAAAAGACAAGATAAGATACCTCTCGTCAACTCTTCCCGCCATCTCACTGCACATTGTCTTCCATCTTATGGTTAAATATTTCAGACTCTCGCCAATCCTCTGTTTTAACCCAAACACATCTTCAATACCTGGCCCCGATGAATTGTTGCTTATATATGCTCCCAGAAATGTAGCTTGTAAATGATCAAAAGAAGTTATAGTATTTTTTGGCAATCCCTCAAACCATTTTAGCGCCTCGCCAGTTAAGCTAGATGCAAAATATTTACACAATAGAGCATCATGATTCTCCCATTGCAGCATGCACCTAATATAAGCCTTGACATGTTGTACAGCACAAGTAGTTCCATCAAAAATACTGGTTAATGCTGGTAAGTTGCACTTAGGAGGTATTCCTCTTAACTGTACTTCTTGAATAAATGGAGTTCTCGCAGCTTCTTCAATAGCTTCATCAAGTTGCCTTCTACCTCCTTCTTTTATGTTGTTTATTATTCCCCTCATCTCTGCTAACTCTCTTAAAATTTGCTCATTCGCAGCTGAATTTGGTTCCATTGTCCTTTTCAATGCTGCTTCCCTTCTTCTGCGTTCATGTACTTCTTGTCTTGCGAGATTTGGTATATCTTCATCTACAACCATATTTCTTCTTCTGCGATCTTCTGCTTCAGCTTCTTCTTGCCATCGCAAATGATTATACTGTCTATTTTCTTCTCTGCGAATTTTTTCATTTCTCTTCGCTGTCTTTCTATTCTCCTTTGTATTCTATCATACTCTTCCTGAATATTATTATTATGGCGATTTTTGCGTCCGTATCCTTTCTCGATTTTCATGGTTATTTTGTCGTAATGCCTCTTGAAATTCTTGTTCTTATTTTGTCGTAATGCCTCTTGATTTTCATGGTTATTTTCTCAATTTTCATGGTTATCTTTATCTCTCGCTAGATAGTCGTGCTTGTTCAACATAATGTCTCTCAATTTCTTCTTCAATTATTCTTCGATTTCTCTGGATCTCTCGCCCATGTAATATCCTCCTTCCTTCTTCTGGATTATCTTCATCATTTTGGTTGTTTCTTCCCTCTTGATTTCTGTTGTTAAGTCTATTATCCAAATTTTCTCCACGCGGATCATGGCGATCTTCTACTACCTCTTCTTCTCTATGACGTTGCTCTTCATTTAGATTTTGCACTTCTTCTTGGATATTTCCTCTAGCATTTCTTACTGAGGAATTTGGCCTTAATTCTTCCCTTACTGATCTTGACTTCGATCTAACAGTACTTCTTGATCTTCTATTTTGTAATCTCAAATTCTCCATTCTCAACTCGTGATTTTGTCTTGTTAAATTTGCACGCTCTTCCGCCTATAATCTTCTTTCATCTTGTATTCTTTGTCTTGGATCATTTGTTGTTTCATTTTCATCTCCTCCGTGAATTAATCCTTCAACCATTCCTTGATTTCTTTTTTCTCTTCTTCCGTCTCTTAATTGTTGATCTTCTACATCTTCCATCGAGTCCTATCTCCATGTATGCACATTCACTCTATCATAATCCATATTTCTATTTTGGATCGGTGTTTGTTGATTAGGTTGTGGGATTTGATCTTCTCCTTCAATCCTTGTTCTATTTCTTCTTGTTATTATCCTTGAAGAATCTCCTAATTCATTTGTTTCTTCTCTTGCCAGTCTTTTACTCCTCCTCACAGTTGTTGGTGGTTCTAATGTATTTCTTCTTCTTCTAGCCATTTCTTCAACTCTAATGATTTCTTCAAATTTTCAAATTGTAATTAGAAATTTCTTAACTTGATTCTCCCTGTTTTGGGCGCCAAAATGTAGTTGCAGGATTTCCCACACTACACCCTTGTTTAGATCTTGCTATAATCAACTCGTAATTGAAGATGAAAAACGACACTTTATTATTTTGGTTTCAGAAATGTTTATAGAAATGAGAGAATTCAAGATTACAACTATTCTCTTGAAGTTTCTATCTCCTCAAGATTTTCTTAACTCTCAAAAATACATCATCCTTTTCTGTACATATTGGGTCTATATTTATAGGGTAGTTACATAGTGAATGACAACTAAGTTTTCCTCTTATTTCGGATTGGTTTTGCGATTGTACCGCGATAGTTACAATGTTAAATCTCGCAATCTTTGTAGCCATCGCAGAACAAACATGCTTTCCTCGATTTTTCTTCAGTCGTCAGGTATTACGTCATTCCTTTGAAGGCTTTTGTGACACTCGTGAAGTGTAGTTGAAGATCTTGCGGTGATGCTCGCATGGAAGCGTTGTTAATCTCACATAGAATAGATGTAGAGATATTCAGGTCCTACACCATAAAATAATCAAATAAATACAAAATTGAGGACTAACAATTACACATAATTGATATCAAAATAGACACATCTATCAATGTAACCTTAGTGACATGTATACTATGTCACTCTAAACTAACTACAAGTTGGAGTTTTTCATGCATTAATTTACAAAAAAGTTGAAAATCCTGAAAAATTTACAATGCAAATGCTTAACCACTCCCCCACACTTAAACTTTACATTGTCCTCAATGTAAATTGAGTCATCCAAGTAGAGTCAAGGTGGGAAATCTTATAATGTTATATGACAAGAAATCAGAAAAAGTAAATACAAGACAAGAAAAATAAGAGATACAAAACCTATGGATTGCCTCCCATGCAGCGCTTTCTTTAAAGTCGTCCGGCTATCTCCTTGTTTGTTACTCCTTAGTCGGCTTCCAACACATTATGGAAATCTGATTGAATGCTGCTCGAGTGTTTCCTCGCCTCAAATATGTTGAAGTGAACGACTTATTCATCGAACTCCATAATCAAGGTGCCATTGTGAACATCAATTTTCGTTCTAGCGGTACTCAAAATTGGCTACCCAACAGTAAAGGTGTAGACAAGGTTGAATACGCATTACCCATGTCTAGAGCATAGAAATCCACTGGAAATATTAGTCATTTTACCTGCACCAAAACATCCTCAACAATCCCTTTAGGGTAAACATTAGATCTATCAGAAAGTTGAATAACTATGTCGGTTTCCTGAAGAGGACCAAGATTTAAAGCATCATAAATTGAAGTAGGCATAACATTAATAGAAGCTCCTGAATCTAGCATAGCTTTTGTAAACCTTGTTTTACCAATAGTACATGGAATAGTGAAACTACTGGGATCTTTCAATTTAGGTAGGAATTTCTTTTTAAGATACGCCGAAGCGTTCTCCCCTACACTCATTACCTCATTACCCATTAGATTGTGCTTGTTAGTGCACGATTCCTTCACACACTTGGCATAGCGAGGAGTTTGCCTAATTACTTCAATGAGTGGAATATTCACTTCGACCTTCTTGAAAACATCCCAAATATCCCTATCTTGTTACACCTTCTTATCAGCTTTAGCGAATCTACCAGGAAAAGGTAGATGAGGAACATAAGTAGAAACAAGAGGTTTATGCTTAGATTTAGTTGCCTTGGGAGTTTGGGGAAAATCAGCATTCTTTTCCTCCAAAACTGGTTTCTTTGGGATTTCTTCTTTACCCGAATCAGTAACTTCGGGTTGCACAAGTTGTGTACCACTTCCCAACTTAATAGCATTCTCACCATTTTGTGCATGCAATCGATTAATCTCCTCGGCCATTGAACCAACTTATGTTTGTAAGTCCTTGACCGCACCCTCCGTTATTTGCATAAAATATTTCAACAACTCTTCCATATTGGACCCCTAATTTTGAGGTTGTTGTTGTTATTACTGCGGTTGACCAACTTGCATTTTCAACTCACTAATTGCATTATCAGTTTTCTGCTGATGTAATTCTGCTCGTTGTTGATTTTGTTGCACCACAGAAATTAAAGACTCTATCAAAGCAGCCATCTTTTCCAATTCTGGATTATGCCCTTGTTGTGGTTGTTGCACTTATTTTTGGAACTCACTCGGATGGATGTGAACAGAACTTGTACTTTCAACTTGCTCATAAGTGTTGGAGTAAATACCATACGTCTGAGTTGAGAAAATAGCATTGACATGCTCTACGTTCTCATAAGTTAGGCGTGATGGTTTTACAACCACTGTTGTAATTTGTTGCATCATATCCATCATATTGCTCATTTGTTGACGTAATTCAATAATCTTGTCAACTTGATTAACTATCTTGGTAGGTGATTCTGATCCACGACTTGAAAATTATTGAGAATTTGCTGCCATACTCTCAATGAACTCTCTAGCTTGTGTCACCATCTTGTTCATAAGCGCACCACCACTTGCAACGTCAATAAGATTCCTATCAATTTCTTGGAGACCTTCATAGAAGTATTGGATAATCATTGCATCACTAAATTGGTAATGAGGGTAGCTTGCTACCAACCTCTTGTACCGTTCCCAACATTCATACAACGGTTCCTCCACACTTTGTCCCATCCCACAAATTTCCTTGCGAATTTGAGTAGCCTTTGATGCGGGAAAATATCTCTCTAGGAAGAGTTTCTTCAATCCATTCCATGTTGTGACACTACCTGGTGGTAAATAATATAACCAATCTTTAGCTGCATCAAGTAAAGACAAAGGAAAAACACGCAACATTCCTTCATTTGCATATGCACCTTCAGGTATCATGTTTGTGATCAACCATTGAAACTCCATAAGATGCTTGTGTGGATCTTCCGACGCAAATCCATAGAACTTTGGTATTTGACTGATCAACCCTGGTTTAATATCAAACGTGGAAGTTGCTTCAATACACCATTGTTGTTGGTCAAACTTCTGAGAAGCTGGCTCCTTGAGTGTACGATTTGCATCACCCATTGATTCTTTCATTTTGTATTTCAGTAAGGTACCTAAAACACAATTCTCAAAACGAAATTAAAATAAAAATAAAAATAAGAAACCAAAACAAAATAACAACCGCTGCCTCCTCGGCAGCGGTGCCAAAATTTGATCGTTGTCTTATGCGTCAAAAATAATTCACTTTCTCTCTCAACTAAAATTAAATGAAGTATGTGGTAAGAAAGAGTTCGTTCCCACAGAGAAGCTTTTGTTGTTATAAAAATTTCAGTTTCTTAGTAACCAATGGGGGGATTTTTGTTTTAGAAAAGCAATAAAAATAATTGAAAGAAATAAAATATGAAAGTAATCAATAAGAGGAAGATATTGGTCACAGGATAGTATCATTCACAAACATGTATTTTCATCAATGATTAGAATTGGAATTTTAATATCTCATTTACTAAAAGTCCTAGGATACCTTGATCGCAAGTATATCCCGCTCATTCCTTGATTTAATCACAACCACATTAAAAGATGCATATGTGAATTCTTCTTAGAAAGAAACCTAAAGTGTAAAAGCACAATTAAGTTTAACTCCCTAAAAACACTAAGTTGTATGCATGTCGTTACCACAACAAATTAATTAATACTTTACTACCTAATTAACAAGTAATATAGGGTAGTCAAGGTCGATCCCACGAGGAGCACGAGATTCTAGTTGTAAAATTGTCACACAAAGGGGGGTATTAAAAAGAATTTAAGAAAGTAAATAAAATAAACAAAGTAATTAAAAGGAAATCAATAAGAGAGATTAGATCAAGGAATCCTTCTTCGCTGCAAAACAATGATTAAAGTTATATTCTTTTCCACTTCTTATTAGTCACAAATTATCACCAACCGTGGGTATAGCAGCTAGATCAGTGCTAACCCCAAAATCCCTTATATCACCGGATACGGAAGTTCTCGACTACCGGATTCTATTCACCAAACCACCTAGTAGTAGATCACTCAAGATGTAATTTAGTTAAACGCATTAAGATTTATGAATTTATTAGGTTGATATTAGTAGTTAAACTCTTAGATCAAGGTCCACTTGCTAACGTTGTTTTTACACACAATTGCTCCACGGAATCCCTCCGCAAGGTCTCGTGTTTGCTACTTATGTGAAAAGTCAAGAAACGATTACTTATCCCCTAACTTACACTAGATTTAGATTAGACTAACAAATCAATCTAGTTGTACACCTAGATAATCTATCAATCAATCATGAATGTCTTTAAGATCACTCCTATTAGTAAAAACAAACGATAATCATATGAAAACTTCAAAGTAGATTTAAAACAAAATCAAAACATGTTAAGAACTAGGAATTCATCCTCAATCAAATTAGTTACTCATATTAAAGAGTTCACACAAAGAGAAAAGTATTGTGTGTGTAAAAGTGTGCAAAAGTATTGTAAAAGATGTGTGTATCTAAGTGCATCTATGTGTATGGAAGTGTAGAAGTTATTCTCTATTTATAGGCTTCAATGTTCTCCATATCTTCTAAGGAATAGAATCCCTTTCCTTTTGTAGCTCAATTTCCAAATCCAAGCCTTTCTCAAATCTTTCATCTCCTCTTTCCAAATCCAATCCGAATTCTTCATTTAATTCCAAGTCCAACTCTTCACATCCCATGAGAGAAATCCACACAAAATTCTGCAACTTTTGCTCGCCAGAAAACTGGGTTTTTGGCCGGAAATAGGCCGGAATCCGTTGCCGCCGGCAACCTGAAAATTCTCCTCCGGTCAAGGTATATTCTGTTGGTCAACCGTTAAGACTAACGGTCAAAGGATAAAGTCAATTCAGCTTTGAGTCAGTTGTCTTAGTCGGCTGGATTGGCTTACTCGCTGAGCTGGATCGGATCGGTCATCGGGATCAAACACCGAGTCTAACTGGTCCAAGCTGAGTTGAATCGGTCCAAGCTGTTGCAATCATTGCACATCCATGATGGCCCTGCTGCACCATCATTGTGCTTCACAGCCAAGATGGCTGTGCTATGTTTGCAACAGCTGCAATTTCTCTGCAGTTATTCATCTCAGCTGCAGTTGTCTAGCACCATCTTTCAGTAACTCAGCCAAGCATCAACTGTTCCCAACTAACATTCAAACACACCCTGCAACAAGCTGTACAGAACAACAGCTTCTCCACTGCCTCATATCACACATCAATCATTGTCCCATTCACACAGCACAGCTCCAAAACCATGTCACCATCTTGACCTAGCCACAAATTCATTAGCTCCACCTGCAATTTCAGACACCACAAGTGCAATTCTCCACCATTCCTCATAGCTCAACCTCAAAACCCATTCACAGCTTCACTTCCAGGACCTACATCATTCTTAAATTCTCAACAGCAACCCCAGACAACCACCAACACTCAAATTTCACCAGTACCATCTTCTTGCTTCAATCTGTCAGTTCATTATACAGCACCACCATAGCTTCCATTCATCTCTGCCAAGAACCCATGATTTTAACCTCAATTCTTTCACTCCCTGGATACAAATTCATCATACATTCATTCCCTAAAACATTCATCTATAACCCTTTTAAACAACAATCCCAATTCTTGAATGAGCAGCGACAAGAGCTTCAAATCATCACCAACAGACTCGAGATTCAGAGTTCTTCTCTTCCTGCGTGTTCCTTTTCTTGAACAAATCAACAACATCACCTTCATCAGTAACAGCGCCACCAACCCATTTACCAGACCATTAACAGCCACCATCTCTGCCTCCATCTACCACAGAACCATCACTTGGACAATCTCCAGTTTTACCACCCATTAGCTGTAGCTTCACCTCAAACACACCACTAGTTCCTGTGCAACCACCACATTCAACTCCACCACTAAGCATCAGCACTAGCATAATTTTGCATCTCCATTTAATCCAACACCACCACCAGTACTGTTGTCAAATCTGGTTCACTGCAGCAGCACCATCACTCGAATTCAAAAAATGCACAACCACCTGAGATAAGAGCATCAACTCCACCATGTGTTGTTCTTGCTCAAATACAACTACCAGCACCAATTCAGTTCTGCAGCTGAAACTGAACTTTCTAACTCCTGTAACATCAACACATTACCTCCCCTCTTTCACAGTAAACACAGCAGCATAAATTCCGAACCCAATTTCTATCTGAGTTCATCTCTTGAACCAATCAACAGCACCACTGCTTTAATTCCACAAACCCATCTCTCAGTTGATCTTCTCTGTGTTTTTGAGCATCATATTTTCTGTTATGATTCTGCAACTGAGACTTCACCATTAATCAATTAGGTCAAAACCCATCTCTGATTCATCGACAGACCAACAACCCTATTCGATTTATCGATCTACTTCAGCTCTTGAACTTCGATTTCTCTCTTGATTTCTCACGTAGCTGCTTCAATTCGTCTCTCTAAATTTCTTCCACCAACTCTGTCTGCTTGATAACTTCACTTCTGTATCAATTCCTCACAGCTCTGTTGCTCTCTCTCTCGATTTCTATTGATTTGTTCATGGCTGCTGCGCAGCTTTTCTTCATGTTCTAAATTTTAGCAGCGAGTAATGATTGAGAGGTCTATACTCGATTTTAGGTTTAGGTATGAGAGTTGGGTCTGGATCCGGGTTTGGGTCTGGTTACGGGCCATGGAATAAACCACCCATTTGGATGTCTTCTAACCACCTCCTTCTTCTGGATAAGGGCTACCCAGTTGGGCTGCCCCTTAACAGTTAACTAGACTGTCTTTAGTGCTCTCCAATTGAGTTGTCCCTTAACCTTGACTGGGCTCCAGATAGTATTTTCCTCCTGATGAAATGACAATTTTTCCCTTTATGCTCAAATTGGACGATTTATTCTCCTTTTCCTCCGTGCGACTCCAGAGTACCTAATAACTCAAAAACACACGTAAAATACATAATTTACAAGAAAAATAGCAAAGAAAGCATAAACTCTTAGATAATAAATTAGGTGTATTCTACACCTATCATAAGTTCTATGGAATAAGACTAATCAAGACAATAAAACATGTAAAAGCACTAATTCGATTTAACCAAGGTTATGATTCATATATGATTATAAAGATGTATCACTACAAGTAATAACCACACTATGCTACTTAGAATCAGGGATAAACAACTTTTTCGTATTGAAAACCCTAATATAGCCTTAGAAATGAAAGCAAATCGGATTTATTCCGGACTCAACCAAACAAACAATCAAATCATATGACAATATAAACCATGAATAATAAACAATAAATTATCGAGACAAAACTAACTCATAGATGCAAATATCATATTTGAGAAATCAACTTTATCCCATAACCAATCTTATTTGTTTAGCCACTCATGACTTTTGAGTTCATCATAATCAATAATAAAAATGAAGAAGATGAAAAATGAAAATGAAAGCAAACCCTAGTCACCGCTCTCTCCAAAGCTCCAAGTAGTAATAAAAAAATACGTGATCCCCCAAAGTTGTAAAGACTTCTCTTTTTAAAGCTCTCTTGTTTCCAAAGTCCATCACCAAAAAGTCCACCATGCCCATATGTGAGACAAAACCCTTGTAGAAAGTCTTCCCAAAAAGTGTTACCGGAGACCCATGGAAATAGCCAGAATTTGTCCTGTAAAGTGGTCGAAACATAGCTCAGGTGATCGGAAAATATCTCTTAGGGGACCGGTCAAAGGTGGTCAGTTGGGTCAACTAGAAAGTGAGACCGACTCAGGATCTGAGTCAAATGAGTCAGAGTCTGAGTAGATTAGGTTGAGTCAGACAACTCAGCCGAGTCAGAGACTAGTCAGAAGCTGACTGGCTCTAGGCCAAAGACATTTTTCAAAGGCCAACATTTGTGATGCGCCTAGATGGCTCTGAACTCCATCATAAATAACCAGAACTGCCTAGCCTGCAATCCATCACCGCTACTTCAATCCCTTCTATTTAATCCATTTAATATCAACTGTAATATACCAACAACCACCATCTTCTATACTTCTTCTGGCCACAGGCACAACTGCAATCTGCTTCTTTAACTTCCATCCCTACTCAAACTGCAACATCTTACACCAGTTCAAGCACACAACACTGCAACATAACCATGTTACTTCTTGCCATCATCTCATACCCATTTTATTCACCATAATCCACTAATTCGATGGTATCAGTTCCACCAATCTTCAACAGAACTTATCTCAGTCACCTGCAACACCATCCAATTCCTTGTTGTCAACTGCGAATCTCATTTTCTCACCCGCTACAATATTGAAATGACAAGGGTACCCAAATATACCTCAAGCTATTACTTTTCCTTCCTATAAGGCCTTTCCCCGAAAGTGATTATCTATGGACAGAGTCGAGACAATACAACAAATAGGTTCACACTTTGTGTGATCGTATATGGATACGAGATCGAGATAATACAACAACAAAGTGTGTGTACTTGATACAAAGGTTCAGACTTAACCAAACACAATAGGATTCACGTATCAAGTAAATAGGAATTAACGTTTGTGCAATTCACTTTAATTATAATAAAATAATTATAATGCGGAAATATAAAGTAAATGACACAGCAAGATTTTATTAACGAGGAAATCGCAAATGCAGAAAAACCCCGGGACCTAGTCCATAATTGAATACTTTTAGGATTAAGAAGCTATACAAAATAATACCCACTTCGTATAGTTGAGACCAAGCAATTAAACCTATAGTTCACCTAGTTCCTTCTGTATTCCCACGCCTCCAACCTGTAAACAAGTCACGTACTTGAACCAATTCCTTTGGTTCGTATTCCAAACAGTAAAGGAACAACAAATCTGTTTGGTATCAACTCTCTTCAACCAAGTGATATGAGTTGCGCAAAGGTTCCCTTGTTCATCTTAACATAAACTCCTTTGCCAAGTTCCAAGATCTATCTTATGTTCAATCACCCAAAGGCAATCGTTAAGATTAAGCCAATTAATACCTTTAATCATAAGGAAATGTATTGATGCCGATCTTCCTCAACTATTCTATCAAAATACCCAAAGGATAAATTAATTATAGTTGGATCATATTTTTCCCAAACAAGTATTGTGCACACCAAAGATTATAAACACCAAGTCAAAAATCTTCTATCTCTTCTTCGTCTTCAAATCTTCTTAGATCTTCAATAAACGCCTGCACACAACTACTTGAATCTCTTGTGATCAATCACACACAGAACGGAGTCTATTAACAATGGATTATCACAAGATCGTATTTAGATCTAACAACAGTCTAAAGATCCATGTCGAAACCTTAAACTAGTTTGAGTGAATCTTATATCAGAAGAGAAGATTCTCAAGCATAAACAAACTAGGCGCAATCAAAGTTCAACCACCGTTAGTCAATCAAATTAATACGAAAACTAAAGATAAACCGCAATATCTAGTTTCCCACCAACGGGTCGCGCTAGAGCTTCTCAATCCCAAAGAAGACTTTAAATTGAGCGGCCGTAAGAGATTTTACCTAATTAGATTACTATCCTCTCCAATAGGCGGCTTCACCAGTAACAAAGACAAAAGAGGAAGTCGATTGTACGCAGGATTAGTTTGCTAGAAATGAAAACTCAAAGTATTTATACAAGGAAGTTTGGACACCAAGGAATTTCCAAAACCTAAAATATTCTCAAGATATTTTCCATTACTACACCAAATTATGTTTTCATAATTCCTGTGAATGCACTATCCAAAAATACGATCAAAATCTCCTTGGAAAATCTTTAACTAGTAAATGCACATTACTAATTCTTATTTTCTATATATAATTAAAAACCCTTAATTAAAAGATTCTTAACCTATTTAAATTCGATCTTGGGATTTACTTCCTTCTTAGCCTTTAAGGAATATCTTCGAAAAATATAGAATAAGCATTAATGCATCGTGTTCAAAGTGTGTCGACATCTTACTCTTGCAAGTCCTTTTTCATACTTACTCACTTGAAACTGATTAACCACACTTCCAAACAAGTTTAGAATTGGTTTATCTGACTTTCAAGAACTATGTGATTGATCAAGTAACACTCAATCACAAACATGGGTTTAACGGTTCTACCAAAATAAGTTTCGGTTCTACCTCCATGTGAATACTGTGCATATTCACACTTGCTTACCATAATTCAGCTGACTAGGTACTAGGATTGGTTCCCCACATATATTTGGTATCTAAATTGTACGCACTACACATGTCCATAGGATTGATTCCCCCTTCCGAAAAATGTGTTGCACATGTTCGTAGGATCGGTTCCCCTTTCTTCCATAAACCTTGATGCACCTTATACAAGGATCGGTTCCCCTTGTGACGCACTGCACCTCTTACTAGGATCGATTCCCCTACTCCTAATAATTAGTTAGACATTCACAAACCCTATCATACCCTAGGTGATTACTTAAGATCGGTTTCACTAATAAAAGTCATACAAATACATAAGTCAGGCCTTACGTGAATAGTTTTACCAAGAACACAAACAAGTCATGAGCGGTTATACTAATAACACATATTGGTCGTTCATAAGATATGCAATGAAGAACAGCCCCAATAACGCCTGGCAATTTCCTTTTCGGTTCACAACACATATCATGAAATTACTTCCTTAGAACACATGTAAACATTGTTCCCTAGGATGAAATCCTCACCTCATACCCATACATAATCACAATAGCATTCATACGAGTATGTCGATGTCTTATATAAAAAGATTAATGGTTAAGCAAGAAACTTCATATTGTATTCCTTAATACTATGTCTATCTAGAGTGTTCATGCTTCGCAGTTTTATGTTTTTAATATGCACGACTTGAAATATATGTTAGGGAATGAAACAGTTCAAGTCAAATATCACTAACCTCAAGTGAAAGGATGATGTTGTGGTTGTAGCTCCGTTCTTCTTCACTTATTCAAGTCTTCACAATACTTGTAAAGCCTCATGCTAATACTTTCAAGCTAACCTATACGAAGTTGACTCTAGTACATTCAAATCAAGCGACTCTTAGATGAGTTTTGGTTCACTAAAATATGACAACAAACTTGACATACCAACGCTTGGTGGGTTCAACCAAGCAATGCCCATCTTATAATTACAGCTCAAATCACACTCTCATTCCACTGCAACAGCACATAGCCTTAGCTCCAGAGCATCTCCCTTGATTCCTCAAACACTTGTAATGCTCCTACATTCATCTAACTCCATTGTAACACTGATTTTTAACTCGGCCACCACCATCTGTTTCATGCTCTTCATTATGCTACCTGCAAGTCAAGCCACAACACAATAACACCACCAGTCACATCTCAAACCCAGTAGAAGCTCAACTTCTTGACCTAGCTCTAGCACATACAACTACTGCCATTTCAGTACTACCAGACCCATTTGTATCTATTACTCCAACAGTATCACCACCATTTCAACACCAACACTTATCTCCTGAAGCTGCGATTCTCAGGTCCTTGTTCTTGATAGAATCCCCAAATTTTCCACCATCTCCTTGTTCAACTCAGCCAAAACCGTCCATATAATTCTTCAATAACCAACAATCTCACTGTAACCTTAAATCTGAGACATATCCATGTTTCTAATTTATCTCAAAACCCTGAATCATCTGCCATTCTCGACCAAATCAAGACCTCATAGATCCAATATCAGATATGAACTCTTCTTATCTTCTTCATCAAACCCTAGTTTGAATTCTTGCTTTAATATGTTAGAGCATTGCTCGGTAAAACTGGCATGCGTTCCTATCTCAAGCATGTTTTTCAATGTTAGTAATCGAACTATAATTCTTGATTTCTAGTCTACTGTAGCTATGGTCTCCAACTAGGATATAAAGTTTAGTTGATCTCAAGAACTCCATCGCAATCATCATACAATACGAAGGACTACTCAAGGAACTGGTGGATCTTCATCGACTACAAGGTATGTGGAGACTTGAACTTATATATCACTCAAAAGTCTATTTATCTCCTATCTTGAGACAAAAGTCGTTTTGCTATATAGACTAAGATTATACATATTTGGTATTTCCAGTCGAGTATACCTCGCCTATCTATTTCTCGAAATATATGTTGGTAAAGCTTTCGCTTTAGCCAAGTTCATCTTTACCTAGTGACGGAAGTTGAAAAGGCGGGGGTCTAACAACCTCACCCAATATTTCGATAAGCAATCTGTATGGACAACTCCGAGTTGTTTTTCTAGAGAATCAACTAGACTCAATCAATAGAAAATACTCAAGGAGTTATTATCTCAATCTCTCAATTTGATTTACTCAAGAAAATGTGATTCACGAGTCTAATCAAAGAGCGATAACTTGGATGGTACCAAAGACCAATATCCAAGTGTCAATCAATTTAAATCAACAACCAATAAGGTCGGATATTCTAATTGATTGAACAACGCATAACCTGTATTATTTCAATTATATAAAAATATAATGCAGAAAAGAAATAACATAGACACCAGAATTTTGTTAACGAGGAAACCACAAATGCAGAAAAACTCCGGGACCTAGTCCAGATTAAACATACACTGTATTAAGCCGCTACAAACACTAGCCTACTCCAAATTAACTTCGTTCTCGAGTGTAGTTGAACCCCAATCAATCTCACACTGATCCAAGGTACAATTATGCTCATATTCCTCTTATCCCAGTAGGATACTGCGCACTTGATTCCCTTAGCTGATCTCACCCACAACCAAGAGTTGCTACGACCCAAAGTCGAAGACTTTAGCAAACAAATCTGCCTCACACAGAAAAGTCTACAAGATAGATAAATCCGTCTCCCACGAATAAACCTATGAGTTTTGTTCCGTCTTTTAGTAAATCTAGGTGAACAGGAACCAATCAATAATACCAGACTTATATTCTCGAAGAATGGATCAGTTTTATCAATCACTTCACAATAGACTTAATCGACGCAGCGAAAAAAGATATTGTGGAATCACAAATGATGAGACGAAGATGTTTGTGATTACTTTTATATCTTGCTTAACGAAGATAGAAATCTCAATCTAATTATTACAATTGTACTCGTATGATAGAAATAGCAAGATCAGATCACATAACTACAAGAAAAGTAGTATCGGTCTGGCTTCACAATCCCAATGAAGTATTTAAGTCGTTAATCTGGTTTTAGAAGAAGAAAACCAAAGGTTAAAGGAGAATCAACTCTAGCTTAGCAAACTAGTATCACACAGAATGCGTGGGGATTAGGTTTCCCAGTTGCTAGAGTTCTCCCTTTTATAGTATTTCAAATCAGGGTTTGCAATCAATGTTAGCTTAGTAACAAAGCATTCAATACTCATCGTTAGATGAAAACCTGATTAGATACAATCTAATATCTCTCAACCGTTAGATCGAAAACTTAGCTTGCCATACACACATGTACTTGACGATTTTGGGTTTGTGTAACCGTACCCAAACGTGTACAATAGTTGGTTCAATATTAGTCAACTAAATGGTTAGCCAAATGATAACTTTCATATCAACCATATTCTTCTTCACCATAACTAATCTAAATGACTCAAATGAACTAGTTAGAGAGTTATTCAATTGCTATGAGATCTTATGTACTACACAAGACACAATTAAAGCAAAAACGATGTGATTCACTCGAATCGATTTATGAACTATAAAGCCACGGTTTGCAATAGCATTCCTTAGATAATTTAGATAAATTCACGAACATCATTTTTAGACATAACCACTCAAGTTCACGGATTGGGTTCGCGGACTCAAGTTAACCGGTTGGAGTTTACAAACTCCAGCAGAAATTCTCGGGTTCAAGAACTACCGTCTGTTCGCGGACTGAAACTGAGCTACAACTCCAGCAGAAATTCTCGGGTTCGAGAACTACACACGTTCGCAGACTGGGTTGAGTGCTCAAGTTCCGATTTTTACTTGATCAACAAAGTTCACAAACTTCGGTTCAAGTGCTAAGGACTTATACATATATGTGTTACCACAACAATGTTTATATCCCCCAGTGGTTATATTGTCTAAACTCTCATTTCAACCATTGAAACATTCTCAGAGGACGTTATATAGTTATTATTCACAAACTAGTTTTCATCAGATCAATTTCCAAAGTGATTGAAATATAACATGACTTTCATCACTAGGCAAAGATGAACTTGGCTAAAGTGAAAGCTTT
This sequence comes from Papaver bracteatum, assembly GCA_023529315.1. Classification (NCBI taxonomy): domain Eukaryota; kingdom Viridiplantae; phylum Streptophyta; class Magnoliopsida; order Ranunculales; family Papaveraceae; genus Papaver; species Papaver bracteatum. Next base: position 485,244 of record JAJJWX010003118.1, read on the forward strand.
ACTAACACACATTTCGAGAAATAGATAAGCGAGATATACTCAGATCGAAATGTCACATGTGTATACTCTTAGTCTATATAGTAATACGACTTTTGTCTCAAGATAGGAGATAGAGTAGATAGACTTTTAAGTGATAGATAAGTTCAAGTCTCCACATACCTTTTAATCGATGAAGATCCACTGGTTCCTTGAGTAGTCCTTCGTCTTGTATGATGATTGCCATGGAGTTATTGAGCTCAACTACACTTTCTATCCTAGTCCGAGACCTTAGATATAGTAGACTATAAATCAAGAATTTATAGTTTTGATCATTAACATTGACAAACATGCTTGAGATAGCAATGCATGCGAGTTCGAACGAGCAATGCTCTAACAATCTCCCCCTTTGTCAATTTAGTGGCAAAACTATTAATACATAGGGAATACAAAAAATATATAAATAAACTTTGTATCTCCTATTCCACATGTCTAATCTTCAACAATACTCGAAATCTTCGTCACTTCCAATTAGTCCAATGATCCCAAAGGTTGTAAGTTTAGCATCATCGTTGTTGAAAATCCGTAGCTATAACAATGAGAAAAGCATCGGTTCTCAATCATTGTTATACAGTGTCATAATATTATTACACAGCGTCAAAGTCCAATTGCATCACAACTTCAACAACAATACTATGGTGATACTTCACTCCCCCTTAGTCAATACTCCATCTCACATGGAAACCACTCCCCCTTACATAATGATCCAAAAACCATATGTATTTATAGTGTGAACTACATATTAATTCTCCCCCTTTTTGTCAATAAAATTGGCAAAGGTACAAGAACGAGATCCTAATGAAATTTTCGTAAGAGACATTTCATGACCAAAGGTAAATGTTCTATCATCTTGTTTAGATTCAATCATAAAGCCGAAGCTAAATGCATTCATCAAGGAGTTTATAAAGACGCAATATAACCCCTCTAATATTCCACAGCCGCACTCCCCACAAAGATTTGGAAATTAAGCACAAGTTCAAAAGAACTCTCCCCCATAATATGTCATTCCCTAAGGAACAACAAGAGCGACCTTAATTTCAAAAAGAAAAGAAGGATTTCTTTAGACTCACCGAATTACATACAAGTATGAATTTGGAATCCAACAAGAAATATTCAATCAAATTAACCAAAGCGAACCACGATTAATTTGACTAAATATGCTCAACACAATTAAACTTATGGAGACTTAAAAAATCAATTAGATTGATTCACGAGAAAACTCGCAAATAATCTAATTGTCATACTCAACCAAACTAATTACAAGAGTAATCAATTTAATTGGCCACACTTGACATAAGAACTTCTATAGAGCAATGACTAAGTTAATCACGAATAACCAACTAAGTCGAAGAGATGCTCAACATAAGAAGGCTTACGGAGTGATGACTAAATAACCACACAAGATGATTGATTTAGTCCAAATATGTTCAACATAAAGTACCTTACGGAACAACAACTAATCTAATCACAAAGCAACCAGCTTTTTTTGTTTTAGTGCTCAACATAAGGCACTTCATGGAACAACACAGTATTTATACAAAAATTTGTGGATCGGAGAATCGACCTTATACCGTGGTATAAACAAGGATTATTCTATGTTTCCATCACCATTTGCATAATGACACACAATAGATGTAGTTGCAGGAAATCCTACAATACATCCCTCACAAGAATTCATAATAATCAACACATTTCTTAAGATCAATAACGACACTTTTTATTAATTGAATCTAGAAATTTTACAAGAAAGAAATGAAATCAAAGATACAACACTGTTTTGGACTTTCTCTCTCCTCAAAACTTTCTCAACACTCCAAAAATTATCTCTCCCTTACCTTATGCCTATTCATCTCTTTATATAGGGTATTCCATAGTGTATGACAGCTAAGTTAACCTTTATTTTTGGATCTGACTTGCGATATTCTCGCAAGCATTCTAGTGTTAATTTCGCAAACATTCTAAATTTCGCTAGATCATCATACTTTTCTCATGTTTACGCCGTCGTCATCTGTTACTTCATTCCTGTAGTTAATCTACGACGGTTTCACAGTGTACTTTTGATGGTAACTTCGCAAGGTCACTACTGTGGCGATATTCTGATCCTACATCTTGCCTCTTCTCATGTCTTATCTGCGAAGGGGAGAATGTCATGAGAATTTGTACTTCAGAATGTCGCAGTTGTTCATTTTCCTATATTCTTCTCCCGATAAGGTTTCGTGAATTAAGTATGACCGCCTACACATGTCAAATACTCCTCTGCTCACCGGCACGTTTTTTTTTTTTTTTTTGGTAAGTCTTAGTTTATTAGAACCAAAAAAACGTAATTACAAGAATTACAAAATGGGAGGCTCAAGGCCTCCCCACCCCCATAAACCAAAGGGGCACACTAGAAACCCACAAAACACAAGAAGCTTAAAAAAGCTTTCTAATACAAAAAGGAACAAAAGAGTACAACAAAAAAAACTAATATCGTTTTCGACCAACTCTAAAATTCCTCTTCTTAATGCTCGCAATTGTTTTTGCCAAATCAAACTCCTGAACTTGGAGGTTGTAATCATCATCAAAATATTCTTCATATTCATCTTCATATTCATCGTCTTCTTCCTCTGAAGCATAATTAGCATGATAGGAGATTGGGGTTTTTTCTTATTTACCATGAACTCCTTTTTTTCCTTGTAGTATTCTTTTCTAAATTCTGGATTTCTAATAAAATTAGTCCGCACTTGATCATTTTCAATATTGCTTGCCTCGTCTAGTTCCTCACTGGACAAAATATTCCTCATATCAAAAACAACATCATCCAACCTCTCCCTTTTCTTTTTTAACTCTTCTATTCTTTCAAGGAAAGCTCTCTTTTTTTCTGTTTCAACATGAGAATCTGGTTTCTTTATATCATCAGAAATTGTACCCCACTCCTTTGAATTCTTAACTTCATTCGCCATATTAGTAGCTAGGAGATCAGCATTTTCATCCTCCGACATAGCATTGTCACTTTCCCGGTTCCCTTCTTTCAAAAATTCATTTTCTCTAAGACCCAATTCAGAGTTTAGAGAGTCAAACGAATTCTCACAATGTATTTCAGAAGAACAGCCTATTGCATCCACAGAAGGAGTAAACGAAAATTTAGTAGGCGATTTTTTACCCTTTACATGCTTCCACTCATCTTTAGCAATATCAGATTCTTCTTTCCTAACTTCAACTCTCTCTGGAATAAAAGGAATAGTAGGCGCTTGCTTACCCTTCACTTGTCGTTTTTGAGTTGTATTTTGCATAGCACTGGCAGCAGACTTAGTCACGGACTGACCTTCTTTAATGTTTCCTTCCTTTTCCGTATCCGAAATAGACAAGGATGGAGCACCCTTGCGTACAGCAATATCGTTTTGTGCAGCAATAATGTTTTTGCACCTAATAAGCTTCATCTGAGCTTCACGAAACTCAGCTGAAATTTTTTCAAGCTCCAATTCCAACTTTTTAGTATCACCAAGAGCCGATTGAGGCTGCCCATCAGCTGTACCAACTTCCGGAGGAGTATTAGTCTTTGCTCCTTGATTTGCATTGCCGGTATTACCATCATCACCTTTGGGATGCCACTTCTGAACATTCTTCACTGAATTTTTCTTGTTCTTCTTTCTACAATCGGTATCAACATGACCAACAATTTTGCAATAAGAACAAAACTTGGGTATTTTTTTGTAGCTCTACAAACTGATCAAAACTTCTACCCCCCACTGTTACCTGAATTGAATCTGGAATTTTTTTTGCAAAATCAATATTAACCAAAACAGCTGCATAACACCCATACTCATGATTCAATGTCTTCTTATCTACCATAACTGGATTGCCAAGAGTTTTTCCAAGAGATAACAGAACTTTTTCCGTCCATAGCTCTACATACAAAGCAGGAAAATTGACCCAAACAGAAGCATGAGAAGAACTCTCTTTATCCGGATCAAACCATGGAAACCAATCCTGAAGATGTAACTCTTGTTGATTGACTTTCCAAGTTTTCTCACGGACTTTTAGCTTGTTCTCTTCAGATGAAAACTTGATAATAAAAAAGCCCTTATTCATAGGGGTGAATTTTACCATCGCTGGTTCAAAACCCCATTGATTTTCTAGGGATCTTGTAACATCATTAAACTTTGCAACCCTAAAATCCAATCTTCCAATAAGACTGAAATTCCAGGCCGCACACCCCTCTTGAAAAAAAATCTAAAGGAAGTTCCACAGAGGGTTTATCATCGTTGAAACTAGGATTTGGCAGACTGCCAATATCTATTATAGTATGATTCAGATTTTGTTTACCTTTAACCATGTCTGCAAATGATGTATTAGACGAAACCGGATGTTGTTGTTCTCCCATTGTAGATCATCCAAAAATGAGCAAACAATAGAGAAAACGCTGGTAAATGAAAAACCCCAAAATACGATGAGATTCAGAAGAACAAAGAAGAAGAAAAACGCAATGAATTTTTTCAAATCGCTCAAAAAAACCCAATGAATTTAGGAGAGAGAAAAAGTCAAATTTTACAGTAGCACCTCAGATCTATTTGATAATCGAATTTCCTGCCACTGAAGTTGAAGAATCGTAAGATTGAATCATCAAAAACCAATCGAAATCGATTTAGATAATCAAATAACATGAACAAAAACGATTCTAGGCGTTCTAAAATTTGGAGAGGAAAAAAACGCCTAGGAGAGAGAAACGATGATTGGTCTTCAATCATGGGATGGCTCAACGACCCACCGGCACGTTCATTGTCATCTAGGCATCATTCTTTTGTCTATTTAAGGAGATATCTAGTAGAGGGATAATTTTCTTCTTTTACTTCTCCGTATTCCTCATCTCTATGCTCTTTGTAAGTCTTCATCGTCTACAATTTTCTTCTTTTGAAGATCCATCTGCTACTGCTTTCATGGAATCATCAAGGTAGATATTCTTCTGATTTTGCTGAAACCGATCTTGTTTATCGAACTTATCTTATCTGACTTTATTTGATTTTATGTAATTCCCATACTATTTCTATTTCAGCAGAATCACCTCTAATACCAGATTTTAGTCCAAAACCCTAATGCTCCCAAAGATTCGCATCCCAAAGTCGCTGCAGGCAAAAGAAAGTCTGTGAATCGCAAGGTAGTAAGAAATACTTATTCTTTTAATAACAATATAGTTGCCTTTGTTTCTTATCTGGATTGTGATTCGCAGGGTGATGGAGATGCCAACAAGCCTCCTAAGAAATCTCGCCATCTTACGATCATTGAAAACTGAATCCTTACTTCCTATTCGCGAAAATATTGCCTCAGATTTCACCCTTTTGACTGATCTTCTAGTGGATGAAACCCTTCTTATTAACCCTTCTGCGAATGAAACCACCTTTTCTCCTGTTGTTAATGCTTCTCAAGTTGACTCCTCCTTAATCTTAACTACTAATCCTCCTTAAACCTCGCCTTTAAATGATACATCTATCACAAAGAATGATTCAATTCCTCCACTTTCTATCATCACCACTTCTTCATCTGAATCTCTTCCTTTTTGTAAAGAAACTGTGGAAGGAATAAATATTACTTTTAAAGTTTTATCTGATGTTCTAGATGATGTTAAGAAGTCTCCTACTGATCTTATCAAGTCTGGCGTCTGCGATATTTTGAGTAAATATTTCGGTTCTGATAGAACTGCTTCGCAAATATCTCTGGAGAAATAAGTCGAAGCCTTGAATAAGAATCTCCAAGTGATGACCTTAGAATGTAATGCCCTTCTCCTAGAAAACCAAAAACTCCAGAATGTTTTGTTGGATCGTGATAATCTTCGCAAGAAAAATAACGAACTAAAAGGTATAATTTTTCTTATCTCCGCCCTTAACTTATCCTTTTTTAGTACTTTTGTCCTTTCTGTATTTAATTTCTTAAAATCCTTTGTTCGTCTTTTAAGTCTTAAACCAGAAATGAATAATGGAGAGATATCAATTTGAATCCATCGCGGAAGAGGCTCGTGTAAATAGAGATATTTGGATGGACCAATATAACCAACTAGATAACCTTCATACATATTCTTTTGATCAAATAGATAATCTTACCAAAGAGAATGCCCAATTATTTCAGAAGCTAAATTTATTAAGCAATGAAATATTTCGTCTCTCTTATTGTTTGACTAAGGCTAACCTGAAGATGGAAACTTTATCAGATGAGAATAAAATTTTATCTCAAGAGAAGCGAACTCTTTCAAACAAGGTGGCGATCTCTTCGCAACAATTTAGCATGCAAAGTATGTGATGACCAAGAGAAGTATCTTCGCTCATTGAAAAGCAAACTTAAGGAAGTAACAGAGTCATCTATTGCTGAGAAAAATACACTCATCCAGGGTAGAATAGATTTAAGTGTAAAGGCAAGTCAACTTAAAGAACAATACTCCAAAGTAGAAGAATCTTATTCTTCGCTTGCGAAGGAAAACGCTTTTCTTATTTCTAAAGAGAAAAACTTTCATTCTCCATACAAGGTTTAGCTTTCATTCTTTGACTCGATATCTTATTTTGCAAAAGGAAGGTAGTCATAAAAATTTGACTGCCTTAATTATCTTTTCTTTGTCAAGTCTCTGTGTAGGAGCAGAATCTCGTAACAACAATGCTCTTGCGAAAACTTCTACCACATATTGCAAATGTCGCAAATTAATTACAGAAGATACGTAATAGACAATGACAACATAAAACATGAGAAAGATATGAAGACCTTGTGAAATTATAGAGAAAGCATGCGAGAACATAACAAGAGAGAGAGAGAGAGCCTGTGAAATTATGGAGAGAGATTGCGAGAATGTAGTAAGGGATCCTAAAATAGGGGGAATATAAGTTGTATGTGAGATGTCATCCACTATGTAAACACCTATATAAAGAGAAGAGCATGAGAGAGAAAGGAGAGGAACACATTCCGAGAGGGAGATATTTTTTGTAAGAGAGAGAAATTTATTTTCTTTATCATCTTCTTCCCCAAAAACTAAATCTAGAGCTCCAAATACTCATTAATGGAGTCTCCATGTAACCCAAATGTAATTTCAATAATCATAGTGAAGAACCCTAACCCCGTGGATGTAGATCACATTGGTTGAACCACGTAAATATTGTGTCTTATTTTGTAATTTTAGCACTTTAATCTTTATTTTGGTTAGGAAATAGATTTAGATCTAGAAATTATTATCATAATATTATATGGGGTGTGTTGTGGGATTTCCTGCAACTACACTCTGTGTAATATTTATTTGCGAATTCTTCATCTTAATGAAATTTTTGTATTCTATTTTTTCGCAGAGTCTGAGAAAAGTCTTCATTCCTCCATTTCTATCTTGGAGTCTAAATATGCCAAAATTCGCAAAGAGAATGCATTACTTGCTTCTTCCTTTGCTCGTTCTCGCGACCGTGCAGAAAGAAGGTTTGATTATCTTGCCTACTTCAAGGATATTCAATATAGAAACCATCAGAAGGCATTTATTCGTCAAGTCCATCTCAAAGCTGAAGTTCTGGTGAATGACATCTTGTTGTCCAAGTCTCTTTCTCATGTATGATTTGAACCTTTAGAAGCAGATGATGATGAAATTCCTCATCTTGCTGACAACGATTTTGACTATAAAGGTGGTGAAGAATCTTTTTCTCAAGAAGATTTTGCAAATGAGGAAGAAATCCCTCTTAAAGAAACAACTGATGGTGATGTCCCAGATGAAGAAGAATCTAGAATAAATGAGTTAACTGTTGGTGATAACCCAAATAAAGAGGAATCCAGATTAGACCAGAATAAGGAGAAATAAAGAGGAATCCAGACATTTAGACTACAAGAATGACATAAGGAGAATATTGAGCAACATGAGAAAATCAAGAT